>OZ002744.1:36143139-36743139 GCA_963924295.1 Dioctria rufipes | reverse complement strand
CGGCTTCTTAGAACATTATCGGCGCGGCGTGGCAAAACAAACTTTTAAAGAAACAATTGTAACTCGTAGTTGGAGAAATTTAGCGAAACTACACAACGGCGAACACGTCATTGTGCATTTTAGTAGTGAGTGTGTAATTACATTTAAAGCAAGAGATTAATTTATAAATATTTTTTTTTATTAATTTGTAAAATATCATAGTTTTTATAGGATACTTAGCCCAAACGTTAAATAAAAATAAAATAAATCTGCAGATTGGGAAAAACTCAATGAGTATCCTAGAGAATTTGATTGGCCGGTCTGTTTTGCTTTAAGGTATGTTCATGAATGCACATTTGAAGTTAGTACAATTCTAGGTCTTGGGCATACGTGAAAACAACAGCAAAATCGCTTTTGGTTTAACGATAAGTACAACCAAGCAATAAAAGCAAAATAGTCTGCTTTTCGCACCTATCAATTGCATCAATGTCCAGAACTGAAACACTATCCAAAGAGAAAAATTTCTTTTTGACCAGAACGTTAGAGTATTGGCAAGATGCAAAGGCAGCAAAGGTTTCTCGTCCCAGGTCTAAACTAAACTATCAGGATCAATTTCAGTAGTTCCTCTATTCCTTCACTACTTTACAATGAAGTGATTGTTGACTCCCTGAATAAAACTAATATTTTAGCTATTAGATTCAAATCAAATTCTCCTTTTCCACCCACTTTACATCTCCCTTGTAGATGTGTACAAGAGCCAATACACATCCATACGAGAGAAATGTTCAACGTCCTTAAAGAGATCAACATCTCCATAGCTGCAGGTCCTAATAGTATCAAGCCCCCGTTAAATAAAATCTGTGCCTCGTTCTTGGCTAAAGCTCTGAGAAAACTATTCTACTTGTCTTATTCGACAGGAAAATTTCCAATTCCTGCAAACTACCTCACGTTCAGCCTATTTCCAAGAAAGGAAAGGGTAGTGTCCCTCAAATTATCGACCAATTACAATCACTTCGATTCTTTAAAAGGTTTTTGAATCTATCAATAACTCCAAATTAATGAAGTATCTAGATACGAATCAAACCCACAACGATCGCCAATATGGCTTTTATTTTTCCGATTTTCTTATGGAACGTTAAAGCCGTAGTCTTTTCAATTTTGGTGAGTTCAAGATCGTTGCCTTATCACAGTGTCTGGAATTCAGTCCTTTTAGCCAAACTTAAAGCACTCGGCCTCTCTCGTCCACTTCTATTATGAATGTAAAGTGTTTTATCTTGTCGCTTAATACGGATTATATTAGATGGCGTTACATCTCAATCTCAGCCAATAAATGCCAGGGTGCCTCAGGGCTCTGCTTTCTGTCCATCTCTCTTCTGAATTTTCATTAATGACCTGCTTTCCCGTACTTTCCATTCCCATCCATTGTTTTGCCGATAACAGTACCCTTGGTTTCGCTTACTCCCTTGACACTCTTGGGGACTACAGTGGAAATGTCACATCTGTCAAACTAGATTGCATGATTAGATCATTGAATAACCATCTTGCCTCGCTTGGAGCAAAGCATATCGCATCGAATTCAATACATCTAAGTTCCAAAGCTGTCCTATTTCTTTAAAACAAGATCATAATTTTTCCACTCCGGTTTCTTTTAATGGTGCACTTCTTGATGATACATCGTCTTTATGCATTCTTGACATTAATATTTGCAGTATGTTAAGCTGAACAGATATAGAAATTTATTACAACGTACTAATTAGTATTTGATTAAATGAGTGATTTTAAGCAGCAAACTTGCATACTTCACACAACGATAGCCTATAAGATTTCTAATAGTTGGAACAAATGTAACAGGAACACTATTGAGAAGTTTTGGGGTAATCCAACTGATGTTCAAAAATTATTTATAAATATTTTAAAATTACTTTAGACCATAACATTAGCCAAATATTTTTATAAAATGAAAAGATTCAAGAATAGAACCCTCAGGTACTCGAGAGATATTTGGAAATAGATTAGATTAAAAAGGAATGACTGGAAAAGAACTCTTCACGATTAGGCAAAATATTCAAACTGTTATCTCTATGGGTAAATAGAAATGGGGATCCAGAAAACTTATTAATTTAATTTATAGTCTTAATCGAGATTTTTTCTAATATATTCGGAGGATTTTAAATAGAGCAGTCACACAGTTTTGGCACAGCACGAGGACCAAACTATATGTAGAAATCATTTAACACAAATCTTGAATTATTGCGAAAATGCAATGTGTATAATTTTGTCATCGTGTACCACATATACATATAACAGTAGCGTGTGGGGCTCTGGTTGTATCCATATTGCAATTATTTCCTTTTTACCCTTTTCATAAAAAACTTGCCGATAACAGTCAGATATATCTAACCATCATAAGTTTCACAGGCCTTGGACTGTTAGCGGATCTAAGTTTCCAATGTAGTTATTTAAGCTAGTCGGTTAGTTGGTTGGTTAATGTAGGGAGATGAAAAGTTATAAAGCACTGCGGCCACTGAGAGAACCTATTGTGCTCTCCCATCTCCTTGAGCAGGTTTAAGAATCCATGGAGGGGTCTATCCACCAACTCACTAGAGTCCAGGTCTGGTTTATAAATGGTTGCCATTCTACGTTTAGCTAAAACCGGGACACATAAAGCAGTGGCCGATAATCAGAATAAGTTAGAGCTTAACTTAAATCCTACTGCACCTTAGGAGCTTTCTCGTCCTTTCCATAGACGAATTGTCCCCTTTGCCATGCGTAGAGGCAACCCGCATATCGGCTCTGGGCTGATCAGGAGTATAGGTGAGCCTTGTCTAGCAAGTTCATCAGCTTTCTGATCTGCCAGCAAGATCCTGATGTCCCGGAATCCAGATTCAGCTAACCCAATTGGATCTAATTGGATTTCAGTTTAGGTACCTAGTTAAGCTAGAATTACGAAAGTAATGTCTACAAAATAGCAGCCAAAGAAGTAATAAAATGACAAAATAGTGAAATTTTTGTAATTCAATATATCTCAAAAGTATAATTTGCATGTCTACCGGCGGCTCAATAAACATAGAAAAGATTTTTTTTATGAATTTCGAGTATAGGTGAACCATACAGAAATCAATACTTAAAATATTTCTAAATTCAAAACAATTTGCGAAATAAATCTTAGGATTATCAGCATATAGCCAACGAAAACATAATTACGTTTAAGCTTCGTTTAACATCATCAACAACAACAAAAACAACAACAAAAACAACAACAACAACAGCAACACAAAAGTAATCGAAAAGTGGCGCGGGAATGTCTAGACCCTCAAATTATATTGTTTCTTCGCTTTTTCTCTAGCACATTAGCAGTAATCTTCAAACATGTTTGTGGGATGTGGTGTGTTTATTGATCCTTGCCGACGAATAATTCCAGCCAACAAGATTCCTTTATAATGCAAGTTAAGGAGAATATTTACACAATTTCGTCTTTAAAACTGTTCCCCGATTGAAAAAAAAAGGGGATTTTCTTGAGTGGAATTTAATAACCTAAACTTCTATTGCTATCCCTCTGCATATTTTTTGAGTTTTTGGACACGTGTTATTTCATAACCAGCGAATTTGAATTGGCATATGCCAAAAAGTTGCAATAAAAGACGTTCCTTCCATCCTTCCTACACTCGAGAGCCCGTCAAGTGCTAGTTATAGAAATTGATGAAGTATGTCTTGAGCTAAAATTCCCCCGCTTTTATGCAAAAAAAAAAAAAACCGCCCTACATCCTGGAATGAAAATTATAAAAGGGGTTCCTTGTATCGATTAAATCAAATAAGCGAAGATGCCAATTACATTTCCTCTCAGTTTTATAGATTCAGTTACTGAGCTGTCAAGAATATGAGAGAAAAAAAAAAGATCTTCCGGTTAAAAATTTACGTATGGGGTATGCAAGGTTCAATTTAATTCAAGGTAAAGCTGTCAGAGGCTTATAGAGCAATTTTTGCTTTAGATTTTATTATTATATTACCCGAGTGGGCAGAAATATTTTGAAGGACGTACTCCTTTCAATAATTATTTAATAGCTTCCTTATAAAATTTATGGTGCCCGGTTTCTTCCTATTCAGAAATATCTTTTTGCTTAACACAACTAATCCTAATTTTTGCATTAAATATTTGTAAGATTGCTTTATCATCAAATAATTGTTGTTATGACTCAGTGGTAAGTACCAAGTAACAATTTTTCCAATTTTTGGTGACTGAAGGTGATGGGTAGTTTTATAAGGGGTATTTAATGGTTACTCGGTTACATAAAAATTTGAGTGGTTATATAAGAGTTTTATAATATTACCAATTGGTGACGTAGTTATATTAGAGTTTTTTAAGGTTACTAATGGTTATCGTGGAAGTAGGTTACTAAAGGTTTTATAACTTGGTGATGGAAATGTTACAATCACCGGTCTATATAACTTAGACTAACCATTACTAGAAGGTATATAAAAAAGTTTTGTAATTGTTTTGATCACCACGTTATATAACTGATTAGTAATAAGTGTTTATTGCGGTATCCGTGGTTACCCTTATATAACTCGACAACGTTCAGTAGTTTAGGTGACTTTAATAAAAATTGGAAACTTTCGGTAATACATAAATCCACTATAAAGTATCGTAACATTTTTTGGTGGCATTGTAGTAACTATGGTGACCGTTATAAACACAAATGACTTTTAGTATCGAATGGAGCCATTATAAAACTATTTTCATTTATTTATGGCGTTTTAGTAACGAAGGTGACTGTTATAAAAATTGAAAACTTTTAGTAACGTCAATTTTTTCGTATTTGGCCATTTCAATATGCATTTTCCCGAGTTGTTGAGACAAGTAGATCTTCTTGATCTGCCCCTTTAATTTGCACGATTTTATATGACAGTTTTTTTTTTTCGTAACTAAAATTATTCACTATCACCATTACTTTAAGATACATAAGATTACCAAAGGTAACGCAATATAACCAAGGGGTATATAAGTTCACTAACGTCTGGTTTTTGTTACTATAAGATATATAGCATTACCAAAGGTAACTTATTATGACTAAAGGGTATATATGTGGTAGTTCCTTTTGTTTATATAATATTTCTAGAAGTTTTACAAGGGTAATTGAGTTTATATTACAGAGCCAGAGTTTATATAAAAGTAGTGGAAGTTTTATAATGGTAATTTGTTCATTTAAGTACAAGCCGCCATTTTTTTCATCTGTGCATTGCAGATAAAAAATAAAATGTCGGTTAAGCCAATTATTCAAATTGCTGATATATGGCTTCCGTTTTAATTTTATATGAAGAAATTTTAGATAAATAATTTTTCTAAATTATGTAATGTTACTTTTATCAATTGATATCACCTAAGTGAAAATTTTAAATTTTGTCATATTTAATTAAAATTATTAAATATTGCTTATTTCTGGAGCGGTCTGTATTTTTTAGAAGTATCTATAATGATATTCACAGTAAAATTTTAATTGCAGCTGAGTTTCACCACATACATACATGCCGATAAATTGTAATTCTAAGATGTAAAAATATTAAACAATTACATTATAAAAATGCGTACAAAAAAATATCGAAATTCTATGTCAACATAGGTTGGGTAAATATTTGCCTTATACTGTTTTATAAAGGTAACGAAAAGTAATTTCAATAACATTTCAACCACTAAAAGTAATCAGTCTGAGTAAATTCCAATCATTGTGGAAACGTTGCCATCACCATTATAAACAAAGTTTATAAAGGTAACCGAAACATTACCGCAACCACTGCTGTAACCAAAGTAAATTAATCGATAGCAGCATGGATTATATAAGGGTTATATAAGAAGTTATATTAAGGTAACCATAATATTTTTATTACACATTTTATAAAACTTTTAGTTATATAACCTTACCTAAATCAAGTCACAGTAATTTCAACAAATTTTTCGAATTGCATTAAAAAATTCTTGAAAAATTTGAAAAAAATTACAATGAAAAATCTTGGTACCATACCCCAGTAGCACAATCCAGTGATAAGAAAGTCGTGTCTTTTTCTCATGACTGATCATACTCATAACGACTTACACATACGATGTGATTAAATTATATACAAGGACGTTCATAGATCATTTGTAAACCCTAATCTGACTTTTTCACAACATAAATTAAGTCAAAGAAGTATCAAAGAATAGTTTTAAACGGAAAGGCCCATTTTAGGCCCGACACCTAGTCATAAGAAATGTCTTAAACGATGGTTTATGATACTCGAAACATATTTTGGTAACAATGTTTATTTCAATTAAGTGGGGAAAGGTTGGGGGGTGGAGACATTTTGGAAAATCTAGTACAGAATCGAGCTCGTCAGGACCTGAGAAGAAGTTTGAGGACCCACACTCCTATATTCGGAAGCTTAAATGGCTATTTATATCCATCTACATACACACTTTTTTCGTATTTCCCTCTTTTTTATTCGAACTGAGGTACCAGACTTTTCGCACCTTAGATCCGATCTAACAACCTACAACTCGTAGAAGAAAATTGTTCTCTGTGGGGGTGGGGTCATATACGGCATGTTGCATATCAAATTGGATTCAGAAAAACTTTCTCGGGACGTTATTGCCAAACACATTTTCATCTTCTTGGGTTACATACACCCTAGTTACTACATTTCGCATATATTTTTGCAGTTCTTTCTTCCATGGCCATTAGTGGTTTGTTGTGAACATTTTTCTCATAGGAACTCATTTCAATCACGAGAAGTAGAAAAGTCCACTTTTTCATCCTAGAAAGTCCGATCACCAGAGCTTTCCCTCGCTTAATTGAAATGAACATTGTTAAGGGGCGCCACTGGTGTAACACTTTCAAAACATCTATTTTTATTTTATTTTTATTTTTTCAATAGTCTTTTCGAAGAAGATGAAGAAGAATCGTACGGGCCCTGAAAGCAGATTAGCTCTAGGTATGATATTTACCGATTTGTAAGAATGAAATCAATATTTTTATTTTTCAACGCGTTTTTCTCAAAACGATATTTTTCAAATTTGTTACAATTCTAACTCGAAAATAAATCATCGGATCGACTTGAATCTTGTTTTAACGTATTTAGTATTTGTTTCTTCATGCCATGGCCCTCCAGCTTTTCGATTGATGGATAAAAACTTTCAATTTGCCATACCAAAAACCATCAGAAATTTAAGCGTGATTTGGAATATTTTTCCCAAAATCCGCTGTTTTGTTGGATTTTAATTTTTTTACAATCCTGCGTTATGGTACAGGCAATATTATCTTATTTAACAGATGTTCCTTATATTTGGATTTCAGGTACTCTACAGGCCGCAACCACTGCAGAAAAGAGGAAGATTACACTCGGGAGCAGTGTTGCCACTTTGGCTATAATAGTAGCAATTGGCTACTTTAGGCAACGTTTGACTACCGGGATACCCTCCGAGCATTTTGGCTACGCTACAGAATTTTTGAATACTACTATAGTAATAGATCTTGAGGCGAATTTGGGTGAAACTGAAAAACTAAATAAGAGTCTGTCTACTATAAGTACAATGAAAAAATAAGGCCAGTTTTAGTCAAATGGAACCCGCAATTTCCTTGGATTTAAGTCGGAGTGTAAAACGCATTTGGCAAGGCATGAAAATAGCCACGTTTATAAAATTAATATGACATAAGTATAAGGTATTCCAGCTAACGTTAGAGGTTTAATAAAAGAAGGTTCTTTTGAGTTGTCCAAATTCATGTTTCACATCAACAATAAGAACCGAAAAATGTAAACCGAAAAACTCAATTTATTCCACTTTAAAACAAGATTTTTGCTCCAATTATTATTATTATTTCAGATTTTTAAGAAAAACACAAGTTTTATGTATTATCGGCCGATCATTTTTTTTCGGTGGAAAATTTCGGTCGATAAAACATAAAAGTTGTGGTTTTATTAAAAATCTGAGATAAATATCTTATTTTATTTGAAAAATTTTTATTTTATCCTATTTCCCGTGATTTTATTAATCATTGGAGCAAAAATCTTGTTTTAAAGTGGAATAAATTGAGTTTTTCGGTTTACATTTTTCGGTTCATTTTTTTTAATGTCAAAGTGCCTTGAATTACCCAAACTTCATGTAATGGCTAGAGATATTAAATGCAAATTAAGATATCGATGAAAAATTTTCTCAAAGATGCCTATGTAGACTCAGCTCCAATAAACGAAGTTGATTTATTTAAAAAAAAATTTAATTAATATTAGAGAATATTAACAGGAACTTGTACACCAAATTCGAAAAAGAGTAAATTTATATGATCCTATTTTGATAGCTTTACGTATTTTATATTAGGAATATATAAAAGACAAACATTTTCTGATATCTTACTAGATCTATCTTTCCTATATAGTCGATTTAAAAAAGCAATACCAACTGAAGACATTGAAATATTATTTACTGAAATGAAAACATTGTTAGAATTAAGTATTGTAAATGAGAAGCGATTTGAAAGTAGTTCACGTTTCTGGGCTCATTTATAAATAAAAAATATATGTTCGAACCAAATCGATTCAAATATATTATTATAAACAGACAACTTCTGAAAAGAAAGCATGCTGAAAACAAAGCATCAAATTTTTAGTAAACTTATCTCTAATCTGATAAATCTTAATAAAAAACAGGTACACAACCCAAAAAGGCTATGTATTTGTCTTTTAAATAACACATTGCACAAATACGATACAAATATAGTCTCATCGAGCAAATCATTATCATATTTTTTAACCGTTAGATTCATATTAAAAAAAAGAATTCCTGAAAAGGGAACATATTACAACAATACCATGCTGAAATTGAATTCTGAAAAGCACATAAAATCCAATCTAATTACAATTTTCCGAAAAATAGGTACAACATCTAACAAAAGCATGTGTTCTCATGTAGCATACAATGCATAGCACAAATACAATCAAATCAAGCAAACCATTTTGCAACTCTATCATTACAAGTACCATCCAATGGAAATTTTTTCTCTACGTGATAGAGAGAACATTTTTGCAAATATAATTTAATTTAACACAGCAGCATGTGAAGCTCTAAATTTCTTGTTGCTATGCATTTTGTTCGTTGCTATGCAAATTTTATCGCTAGTACCGTAAGATTACAGCTGCACTGCCAATTCTGCCAATCATGCGCCTCTGCTACTCCATCAGTGGTGTCGTGTGCAAGCAAGGGCTATATAAACGACAAGCTGACTGATCTCGATCTCTTTTTGTACTTGGCATCGCTTGGGGTAAGTTGGCTGTTAGGGACTAACATTTATATCGTGTATCGACTGATATTTCACTTTTAACAACTAACAATCATTTCTGGTCTCAACGGAAATAAACGCATCTTATTTCGGGTCTCGACTGACTTAAAGAATATTATCTCGGGTCTCGACTGAGATAGTCTCTTACTAACATTAACACTTTATTTCTGATCTCGACGGAAATAAAGAATTGTATTAACCCATGGTTAGAACAAAGGGTCTTAACATTAGCTTAAAGCCAACCCTCAAGCGTCAAGTTATAGATCCGTGAGTACCAGTCACTTGTAACAATATAATATTTATTCATATAACTATTTTATTATATATTTACTCATATATATATTTACATATTATACTCTTTTAGTGCATATTTATTTAATATCATAATTTGACTTTATTCTATTAATTTTAGATACATATATATATATATTGACGATTTTATATTGCAATTTTTGCCAATGTGTTTTTCGGTGTGATATAAAAATTCTCTGACCCAAAACTTACATATTGAGACTTATCTCTTTCCATTTATTTCTCAAAATCGTACATCATAAATCGGTGTCAATAACTGTGTTTTCTAGTGTGTGTTGATCTCTGACCCAACAATTTTATATAATCCTGTCTTAAGACGATTACTTAAGATATTTTAGCTAAGTAAATGTGCCAGTGTTTTGAAGTTATTCTCACTTTTGCTCTATATTAACCCCATACATTAAATATCTATTTATATATCTATTAGTAACAATCTTGTAAATGTATTTCTCCATATGTTTTGAATCGTTAACCTTCTAAGTTTTACACATAATCTGATCTTTACAGTGGGAAATACTAAAAAATAAGTTACTTGAAAGTTAAAATAAAGTGAATAGTATTGATTAGTTGTTAAGAAATAGACCACTGATCTTGATCCTAATTTACCAGTGCATTCATCTACGTCACTTAATCAAATTTGCGTGTACGTTCTATTAACGGACAGTACAATATATTGTTGGGGAATATATAATGACATTGTAGACTTTGTCCTTATATTTATTAACATTGACCCATAGCAGCGCAAGTGCTGAAAGATTTTTTCTCTTTTAAATGATGTAAAAAATTAAAAAATTAAATTACGACGTGATTAATAATTCTATTCTACTTAAACAATGTATAAAAAATTTTTATCGTGAGTGATAGACGTAAGCTCTCGAGCTAAATTTAATTAATTATATCCATGTAGAATTCCTCTGTTTTCGTCTTACGTATACATTATGAATACACCTATATTTACTTTTATTTATTTATTTAATTTTTAAGCTAGAAGAATATTAGGTTTATGTTATATTTTTGTTTCAATAAATTTTTTAAAACAAACTTTCTATTAATTACTACTCTATGGGGTTATATTTATGTAAGATTTTAATTTTTCTAAAATATTTTCACATGTGGCTACCCAAACTACATTTGGGCTACGCTAAAAAGCTACACCAACAATTTTACGAGTGGCAACACTGCTCAGGAGATGGCGCATAATTTGATGAGAATTGAATATTTTCATAGAAAAAAAAAATACTGTTTATAGTCTATACATAATTTATACACAAATATATCCATGCTCAGAGCATAATGCTTCGTTTAAGAAATCTCTCATGTCTGGAGGTGACGTGTCAAAAATTGTATAATAAGTGGGTATTCCCCTTTGACAACTTATCGCGCTTAAGATGTTTGTGCAAAGCAGATGCACGTTTTCGGCATGATTTATTAATTGCACAATAGCATACCATAGTAAAACTATGAAATAATTTTCATGAAACTTTTTGGTCTTTCGAAACAAAAACAATCCTAAGTATAATAGTAGTAATATATATAATATTATACAGTGTCCATTTATGTAATTAACTTGGATTTTTTCTCGTAATTGTTGAAATGTACGGCGGAGAAAACTCTATTGTGTAAATGTTGTAAAATACATGCGTAAATATTAGGATCCTTCTATTTATTGCAATATAAGTCCTTTACTAAAATTTACACGAATTTATTATTGACTATAAAATGTTGTTTAAGCAAAGTAAATCAGATCCCTAAATTTTCTTCATTAACAATAAATTTATCCGGTAATCCGGAATTGAAAATTAATAAACGGAAAAAACATATTTTTGCTGTATTTATTTGTGACAGTATAGTGACGTACATAGAGCTCAAGAACATTGTATATAGGTTTTCTTGGATTTGAGATAGTTTCCAGTCTTAAATTAGAAAATATGACTAATAAATAACTCTTGCACGACTATTATATTACGATACTGTCTGTGTCCTCTCTCTGACTTTTACGCGACTGATATAAGTTTAGAGAGTTTTTCTATGAAACTGTGCTATGCACTTTGGCGTATACGACAGGCAGGAACCAAACCGTGCTGATGAGTATACGGTTTCTGCTGATACGAAGCGCCTGGTTTTGCACTGACATTTCATTTTTTAAAAGATTTTTCGATTGTAAAAGAATCTTTTATACTCAATTCTGGAGTTGCGAATTTGGCAGCAAACTCGGTAAATTTCATATTGACTAAATTCGCTATAAATTTATTTCATAGACAAAACTCTCTATGAAATGCAAGTCCCACATAGGGCTAATCTTGCTAGGCATTCAAGTAAATACTTCGCCTCGTATATAATTAACACTTAAAAATTATTTTAAGTGTATTTATGTATAAGGTCAGATTGGTTGTGCACTTTGACGTACTGATGAATATACAATTCCTGCTAATACGAAACGCCTGCATTTGCATAGAAATTTCCTATTTTAAAAGATTTTTTAGATTGTAAAAGAGTTCTTGTATGAAAACTCTTTGACTGATTCTAATCTGTGTGGTATCAGTTTTTTCTTGTGCAAAAGAGCTCAGAAAAATTAAAATGTTTCAGGTTGTATCTACCGATAATAAATGTACATCACTGGAAACGGTAGAGCTTGATTTTAGTGTCTTAAATAGGATTCCATTTGTAGGTTTGCTTTCTAACTATAAATTAAATATTTTTTATTATTATTAATAAAATTATAATTAAAGGTAACCAGAAGTTGTCGGCTTATACAGGTTATTCCCTCCATGGTGGTCAGTAGAGGTGATAGTACTCACCTAGCTAAACAAAAATTGTATGGCAGGCGGTGGGAGGTGGGGTATATCTACCGTTTTGGCGTGATAGGGTGATTAAGAAAAAAACCTAGTTTTTCACAAAACACCATATATCTTAAAAAGTATAGGGCGTACGGTCACAGTTAGGAGCTCTTTGTATGCAGAACTTCATGGCTTTAACTATGATCATACGGCCTGTACTTTTTAAAGTACAGAGTGCTTTCTGAAAAACTGTCTTTTTTCCTTAATCACTCTGTAACTCCGACACCGATCATATACCCCCCCCCCACCGCTCCACTGCCATACAATTTTTATTTGTCTAGATGAGTACTATCAGCTCCTACTCTACTATCCACACTATGGAGGAAATACCATGTGGAAATTGGATGACATGATAATTGTGGTAACTGAATTGAAAAGAACGAATTCAACGAAAAGACAAGCGAAGGCGACACCGATGATGAAGAGGTGAACATCTTTCCCCTAATGAACGTTGAAGTTATTAATAGGTTTTACGAACGCCTAAAAAATATTGAATTCTACAACAAAATAGTATTTATTCTGAAATGTTTTGCATAAATACGCCTGAATTTTCTTTCTTACCTCAAAAATCTCTTTCAAGAATAGTTGGAAACAAGAACATCATGGGAAATGGAATTAATGCTGTATACAAACTTGTTCATACAATTCTATGAAGATCAGTTTTAATCAATTTCACGTGGATAGGAAATTCAAATTATGGAATTTGTATCTTTGAAAAATACGATTAAAAATTTTCACGATATTATCTATGAGGCTGACAGAACTTTTACTTATATGGATAACGAAAAGTTCTTTAAAATTAGGATTTTGAAATATGTAAAAGCTCGAGGTAATTTCGACCTAAATGACGTAAAGATTCGATGCTGTTTAAAGAGAAATATTCGATTTCGTTCGAAAATGTACATCTAATAATTTTGATTTTGGAAAAATATTTTTTTTTTTACTTTTAGATTATACACGAGAGATATTCCAATAAAGTGGACAGAAATTTTCGTCCAGTAAATTAAAAATTATCTCATAAAGCACATGTGTGAATTCACAAAATATTATCTACATCTGGTTTCTATACAGTGCAGTATGAAAAATTAGCCCACGTTTTTATATATAATTTTCATCCGAGTCTTTCTGGCAGGTGGAAAATTTTAAGAAAATTAAAAGTAGAAAAATCATTTTTATTGCTACGAGAGTATTCGAACGTCACATCAAGAGTGTTTTGAAAAAAGACTTTGTTCCGAAGAGATATAACAAAATAAAGATCTTTGTATTTTCTTGAAATTTTCAATTCAAGCAAAAGATAACACGCTGGGACAGAATTAATCAATCTATTTTCTTACAGGGTTTCTTCGCTTTTCCGCTAAAAAACTTTGTATAGAATTCATCGGATAACATTATTAGAATCTTTCCAGAGTATTTTTGACATATCGTGCGATTTCTAGATGTCAGTACCAATATTTTTGATATCCTTATGTATAAATGGAAAATATTTGAGCATAACTGATTCAATAGTTTATAATCGGATGTTTTCATCAGTAATACTGAAATCTCTAAATAACTATAAAAAGACATTCTGAAAGGTGTAACAGTATCAAAATCAAATATCGTAATTAATTATACGAAAGTGGCATAGCTATGAATTCACACAGCTCTGGAATTTAGAGTGATCCTATAATTTTAGTCAATAAAGCTACTGGACTTAATGCGCACCGAAATTCCTATGTAAAGTATTAAATCAAATAAAAGATAGAATCAAAAATTAGGTAAACTTTCAAAAATAATAATATTGCTAACACATCTATCGAAATTGTTATATAGGACTTCAAACACTTTTAACAACTTACGATAATAAAATCCCCATTGTAATACCCATAAAACATTTTTATACACCGATTTATATATGCAACAATAAAAACCTTCGTCATGGAACTCCCCAATTCCTGCCTTTTGCAGCTGGAATCAATATGATAAATGTTATGTCGTCATCATTCTTCATCGCCTTGCTCCACTTTTAATTTGATAAATGGTGTTTCACCGATTGCGACACATGTCAAACTTGTGGACAAAAGTATGTTTAACTTGGTTGATTTGTATTTCGTATATAGAGGGTGAAAATCGGTCTATTGTTGTTTGACTTACCCTCAAGATATGCATCTAAACAAGGTCCACTATTCTTTCTTTCTTTCATTCTTTCTACGAGCAATGTCCTTTTCGAGTGGAAAAGATTCTTTTTTTTTTACTCAAGTTGGTCTCATTCAAGACAATTTGAGTTGGAGGGGATGAAGGACAGATTACTGTAAGTCAGCCATTATAATGTTATGCTTTTGAATTTCTGGTTTTATTGGCATATGAATTATCAGGAGATAAATAAGAGTTATCGTCTTTGGGAAGTACTAATAATGTTGAAAAAAATTTGAAGAAGATCTAGAGTTTTATTGTTTACCTACATAGCAATAAATTTTACTTTGTCTTTTCATACCCCAAAGGATAAGGGGTGAAAATGAAAGTAATCAAGAAAGGACAGTGTAATTCTTACAGTATTCAATGATACCCTTACGAATGAACTAAAACAAAAATCCGCGTGATATGCAATAGCGACTGGTTGCCTGTTTAACTAATTTATTTATCCTAATTTTATCTGACAACAGGATTTTATAATCATCATAAAAAAAACTTACAGTTGTAAATAGTCCAGCTAATCTAAGATTTAAGTTACCAGTACACCTTGTTCTATCTGCACCTAGCTAACATAAAGAGGAAAAGTCAAAGTTCAGTGTTCGATTATCGTAGAGCATGCAAAAATGAAGCTACAAATTGAGCACTATGCAATGAAGTCCGTGATTTGATAGTGAGCTGTACTGGAAGAGTAGACAAACAACAACAGAATGAATCAAAGAATCGCATTGAAGATGAAATAGTCGAGAGATGACAAATTTAGCTTACATTTAAAAAAAAAAGGGTTAAAGACCAACAATTTTGAATATTGAACCATTAATAGTGCGATCAATGTAAAGGATTTGGAACCGTATAGGAATCCCAAGCGGACTGATCGGGAAAAAAACCACAAGGAACTGGCTTCCAGACTCGTTTCTTCGGCTGGACGTACCTGGAGTAGCACGGATATAGGAAGGAGACGGTGTAATGGTTGGTGTCATATATGGACCCGAAGAGTTTCCGAGTCATAAACGTCTCCTAATACCTTTCGAAATGCCTGGAGAGGCTCATCAACGAATATGTTAAACCCTAAAAGCTTCTTCCTTACACACTTCGCAGTGCGTTTACCGAAGAGGCAGATCAATTGAGACGGCTTTCCATTCAATGGAGACGATCATTGATCGTAGACTGTTTACTTTAGGAGTTTTTTTTTTTACATCGAGGGGTTCCTTTGACAGGGCCACCCCGATTCGGTGTGCGAGGGAACTCGTCGGCATATTGCTGACGGCACTATTGGATCAGCCAAATACTAAGAGTGCGAAACTTAATATTGGAGCTGGCTGGCCAAAGCTCATTCAGTGCGCAGGGTGGCGGGCTCTCTTCAGTGCTCTTGTGTATGTTGCTTGTCTCTCATCACGGCGCTGAAAAATGTGTGATTCTCAGGTGAAGTGTGTGCGGATGACATCCGCCTGGTAATCACCAGCTTGGTGCTCTTCTCCAGGAGACGTAATCTTCGGTACCTTATTTTTCCAAGCTCTTTGGACACACTCTGCAGCTGTCTGCCCAGGTTAAATACCTCGGTGTCTACCTAGACTTAAAGCTGTCATAGGGAGGCATGTAGGGGAAAAAGTTAATGCGGCTATGAGGGTCTTTGCTCAATGCACAAGAAACTTTGGCTTCATATGGGGCATAAAACCGACTGTTGTGTATTGGATGTACATCTCGATAGTAAAACCCATGCTTACGTATACCTCTGGTGTATAGTGGCCGAGGACACAAGTGGGGTCTTCAATCCGGAAGCTGGCTGGCATATAAAAGCTTGCTTGCCTGGGAATTACAGCATGCATGAGATCCACGGCTACTGCTGCTCGTAAGCTCGACTTAATCTGCCACCCCTGGATATTTTCGTTCAGGCAGATGCTAAAAGAGGTGTGTATAGATTGCGCCCATGGGGATGCTGGGGGCAGGACTGAACTTGATCTTGATCTTTCCATTCCTCAATTGCGTGTGCGCTGGAACTCTGGGCCGCATGCCACTTGATGTGCTGGTGCCGGAAATTCATTTTTAACGTCGCTTTACTGTGAAAGGGTATCGTGGGGTGGGGGAAGTGAATTATCGTGCCTTCCCAAGTCCGCTCTAAAAATTTTCACCGACGGCTCTCTCACTAATGAGGGAGCCGGTGCTGGTGTTTACATTCTTGAACCTGACATTGGGTTGGGGAACTTACTTGGAATGTACATTACTCTTTTTCAGCCTGAAGTCTTAGCCATCGCAATGGCAGCGAAAATAGCTTTTGATATGGAAATCAAACGTAAAGACATTGCTATACTCTCGGAAAGTCAAGCAGCCTTGATCGCTCTAAATTATCCTCGGGTACCATTTAAGTTACTGGGCGATTGCAGGACGCCTGTCGAAAAGCGGTGTATAAACAACAAGGTGTCCCTTCAGTGGGTACCCGGGCACATGAGGTTTAAAGACATTGGGAATGAAAGGGCAACATATTATGTTGATGTATCAAGGTATTAAGATCTAGTTTGCATGTATCTGTATCTTTTCGAAAAATACCTGAGCATTTAAACTGTTCCACAGTCTTTTTGGAGGCAGGTTAAAGTCAAACTTACGTTTGAAATAGCAAAATTTAGCTGCACGAATCTTGGAATTTACTTTATTTCTAATTAGTTTAGAACGATTACGGCTTACATTAGTTCTTTAGTCGCAAAAGTCGAGACAATACAGAAAATCGCTCTCAACAATTAACGAATGAACCTCTTGGGAAAATTACGGGCAACCGTTCACTTTGACCGATTAGGGTTATTCCATAGAAAATCGAATTGTGTAAATTTGTGCATCTACCATCTCTGATTTTGATGAAATTTCAAAGGTAGGTTGATTATATTGTTAGTAGTATTTTAATGAAATATTTTCTGTTTTCGTCCATTTTTGACGGAGCCACGTTATTTTGTGAAATTTGGAAACGTGACGAATTTTGCTTGGTAAGTCTAATTTCAAAAACTTATATCTCAGAATGTACACATCGCAAGCCCATGAAAGAAGCGCTATTTATTTAAGGAAGCTTTTTAGTTTCTGAAAAACCTTAGGTGAGATCTTTTTCTGAAAATTTGTTTTCAAGGATAATGGATATGTCCGTCATCCATGAATATCAAAAGGGGAGGACGTTCACCTGCATTTCCCAAATCCTACCGTCCGATGAGTCTAACTTCATTTCTCCTCAAAATAATGGAGAAAGTGTTAGACAACTATATAAGGAGCGGTGCACTCAAGCTTTCACCGCTGCATCCAAACCAACATGCTTACCAAGCAGGAAAGTCTACCACAACTGCCCTACATAGTCTTGTCCTCGGACTAGAAAACAGACTAACCTGGAACTCTCACTTAAAAAGAGTATTAGATAAAGCTACAGTGGCAACATGAACATGCCGCAGGCTTTTTGGTAAAACTTGGGGGTCTTGACTACTCACTCGTTTGGTGGCCAAAAACAAAACAAAAGACAGCTCAAGCTAGTTTGCAAAAACGACAAAAGCTTGCATGTCTAGGAGTAACCGGTGCCATGCATACCTGCCCAACTGCGGCCTTAGAGGCTATGTTGAACCTGCTACCCTTACATTTGCATGTTAAGGAGCAGGCCGTACTTAGTGTAATTAGGCTACAAAGGGCAAACCTCCAAAGTTCAAATAATTTGGTTGGTCACCTGAAAGTCCTCCAGGATTTCATAGAGGACGCGATAGCTAACCCAATTTCAAAAGTTATGCCGAAACGCCATAGCTTTGAAACACCATTTAAGGTGATCTTGGGGGACCGTCACCAGTGGCACACTGGGGATCTACCCTTTGAAAAAAGATCTCCTGAATGGTACACGGATGGGTCCAAAATGGAAGGTAAAGCAGGCGCGGGCAAATATGGGCCAAGGTGCCATCTAGCAAAGGCACTGGGGCCTCACCAACCATTTTTCAAGCAGAAATACACGCCTCTGCGCTCGCGCAATAATCACAAGAATATACGTGGAGCAAAAATAAGATCAGACAGCGAAGTAGCACTTAAACCGTTAAACTCGTTTACCTTTGAGTCTAAGCTGGTTCGGGACTGCCTTACTGTCTTGAAGCAACTGGCCGAGACAAATAGGATGACACTGATCTGGGTACCAGGCTATGAAGACATTAAGGGAAACGAGATTGCGGACCGCTTTGCAAAGGAATTATTGGCCCTGAGCCTGTCTTTGGACACCCAAAGAGTCACCTCACAGCTCAGATCAGGCTTTGCGAGGACAAAGCTAAGAAGGAACACTGGGAAAATACCCCGTGGCTGAGACAAGTTTATAAAGTATTCACAACAGAGGACAAAAGTATTCCTCACACTCAGCAGAAAGGAACTAACGCTCATAACGGGCCTACTTATTGCCCACTTAGATACCAACTTAATAATATGGGTAAGGTCGATAATGAGACCTGTCGATTCTGTATGGAAGACGATGAAACCGCTGAACATGTCCTGTGTGACTATGAAGCTATGTGCCGCATAAGGCTAAGGCATCTAGAAAAGGCAATTCCACTGCCAAAGGATGGCGGAAAAATGACTCCCAAGAATATTATAAGCTTCATCAAAGACCTTAAGTTCGAATGGGCGTCCAAGGGCTTTTAGGGGTAATGTCACAAAAGATCTTATAGGTCGTGGTGAAATGATGAGAGGCGTGAATCCTCTCTGCATCCCCTGTTATTAATAATAATTATCCTTGAGTATATCAAAAGGCCCCCCTCTTGATTTTTTTTTGTGTCAATTCTTAATGGGTTTTGAGAAAGTTATAGAAACAAGAAAATGAAACTTTTTGAAATTTGACTGAAGTAATTTTTTAAATAGATGTAGTTCAGGAAACTTTGAACAAAAATTATTGTTATATTATATGCAGAAGTTCGTTCACGGATATTGCCGGATCGAACTTGGAAACTGGTTCCACAAAGGACCTTTCATCCTTTATTACGATATTCAACGTGTTACGATTTATGATCAATTGTCTCAGTTATCGAGCCTTAAATTTGAATTTGTAAAAAAAAAATTTCATGCAAATTTGCAGTGTTATTCTTCATCCTGTTAAGTTTTTACACCAAGGACATATTTTTTCCTTTCTAAAATATGTCCGTCCTCTACAACAATACCAGAATATGCTTCCGTTCATTCACTTAATAACATTTTTATATTATGCGAAAAGTGAAAAATTATGACACTTGTTGTGTTCCGCAAATTAAATTTTTTCACTGTTCACAAAACAGAAAAATATTTATAACTTTTGAACGGAAGCAGATATTGAGGTAATTCTTTCTAAATTTCTATCATATTTGAAAAGGGAAAAAAGTATGTCTTTGGTGTAAAAACAATACAGGATCAAGGATAAAACTACAAATTTGTATGACATTTTTTTCAAGAATTCAAATTTAAGGCTCGATTACGGAGGCATTTGCATTTTTTATTTTCTGCACACTCTACAAAGATACCTCAGGCTTTCTATGAACATCTTAGAAAACAGTTTCCACAACTTGCTCCTAAAGATTGGTCGTCAAATTCCAGAATTTGAGAACTGTTTGTCAGTACAGAGAAAGACATTATCGAGTTTTTTGAGAAAATAATATCTGAACCAGAAAAATGGAACAAAAAAAAGCTTTTTATCTTCTGGGGGGGTTTCTACATTGCTTAAATAAATTTGATAATCAGTTTGTTCTCATTATTTTTGCAAAAATATTTACTTTCACCGATATTTTAATTAATAACCTGCAGGGTAAAATCACGGATATTTATTACTGCAACGAAAAAATTTATGAAACAGTGTCACATACCTATTCGAACTATTTTTCAATCGTTTCTAACGAAACCGTAGAATTGGTTGGTCCTCCTCAACAATGACGGCGATTACAAAATGAACATGAACCAAATTCATAATACAAAAACAAAATGACAAGCGAGTATTTTTGTGAGGTCATAGTTGAGTGAACCGAACATGTGACTTCGTTTGTCAGCTATAACATTCGCACGGAAATCAGCTATAGAGTCGAACGAGTACATGAAATCAAGTTTGCTGTCGTCTGTAAAACTATGAATAGGATTGAAAGTGAGCGCTAGCAGATCATTAACAAAAATGAGGAAAAGACTAGGAGAGAGCACAGAGCCTTGCGGTACACCGGCATGGATTATAGAATGGTCAGAAGTAACTCTGTCAAATATAACTTGAATTAAACGGCGGGAAAGAAAGCTTGCAATCCATTTTAAGAAAAGATGGTCTAGTCTAGATCTAATGCCTGAAGTTTAGCTAAAAGAGTAGAATGCCAGACTCTATAGAAGGCCTTCAAGATATCTAATGCGATGATCTCAGCTTCACCAAAATTATGGAGACATTGAATCCAACGCTCTGTAAGGAATCTTAGTAAATCTCCAGTAGAGCGGCCAGCACGATAGCCGCATTGACGATCGTTAGTAAGATGATTAGTTTCTAGATATTTCATTAATTGGGTGTTGATGAGTGTTTCGAAAACCTTGGAAAGAATTGAAGTAAGGGCAATTGGTATATAATTTGAGCGAGCGCTTGCCTCTCCTCTCCTTTTTTGAGTATTGGCTGAACATGAGACTTGCTTGCTTAACAGTAACATATTTGAGGAACTCTATGGGACCAGAAAGACTATCGAGTTTAGGCCTTATTTCATTTCAAAAATATCTCTTCAAAGAATTAAAGCAAAAGGAAAAACTCTACGAGGAAGTCACACAGGAGTTTTGTAAGAAAAGTGGGCACATAAAATTCATTTATAAATGAACTGTCATTAAAGAAATATATGAAATTTTCACAAAAATTTCGTTATCCATTCATGAACAGTAACATAGGCTTCGCCACTCCTTTTTCATCTATCACTATTTATTAAATTTAAAATTCTTCTCTCTTAACAGATCTGACTAAGGCATATTTCGTTATCTTTTAAAAATACGAGCATACTATAATTTGCTACTATTTTTGCGAACTTATATATTAATTTCTCAATAATGTTCGATCCTGAACACCCGGCTTAAATAGGCACGCCTCACCACTGGTTCAACATATTCACATATTATGTTCTGCTGTTAATGAATTAATAACTAAAAAGGGAACCGAAAATTCCCTTTGATCTGATATTGAATTAACCACCATAGAAGTATTGGTTAGGCGACTCGAGTCTAGGTCTATAGTGAGTAATGGACAGACAGACATACCTCAAGTATCTTAGAAGAAAAATATTTACTTTTTCAACATAAATTAAATGAGAAAAGCTAAGATGTATTTTCGATCGACATACAAACTCTGTCGAAAAGCACTTAAAATACACATCTGAGAATTTTTATAAAATGTCATTGGACGAACGACGGTAAAACTTCTTCTCTAATAGTTCTGAACGTCTTTGAATTATTTATTTAATGTTTGTCTATCATTGAATGAATGAAAAACATTTAAAAGCTAAATGGCCATATTAAAAATTAACAACGTACCAGAAGATGCCAACAATCGATTTTGTGCCATTCGTTCGCATAATTAATGGTTCTGGATGATACCACCCCGTATATAAGTATGTAATTATGTATGTACATGTGAATACATAGGTAGATGAGGATTTCCTTTCAATGGCACAATTAAATATTAATGAAAATGAATTTTTAATGAGTTTTTATTTAATTTTGTAGATTTATTAATTATTTATGTAAGAATAGCATACACGGCTGATAATAATCTTCTGTTAACGTATATAAATAGATAAGAGTCACGTTAGGGCATTTTTAATAAACTATAATTAGAAAAGGAGGTATAATCTGTATAAGAACCTATGATAGATGTGAGTAAACATAGTTAGCTAATATTGAAAATTTGTAAATTAGATCGGTAAAGTTGTTTTCCTAATTTCCTTTCTAGAATGGTTTGTTGGATAGTAAAAATGGTTATAACCAATTTCAAAGATTTTTATATTCCCAACATCTTTTCAGTATATATACTTTCTGTTCACTTTCGTTTATCGTCTTCAGCTACCAAATTTCTATATTATTTTTTATAGGACAGATGTCAGCCTTCTTCCTGCCCTGTGCGGAGTTCCACAAGGTTCAATATTGAGACCTCTTTTATTCAGTATTTTTATAAATGACGGTCCTAATATTATTGTTGCTGACGATGCACAGCTTTAGCTAAGTAGATAAACTGGACTGCTGGAGCATGCATAAATACTTACTTTAATAAAATATACCATTGGTCAATAAGAAATCAATTCATGCTGAATCTTGGCTAGTCTCATTACATAATCCTTCATAACAGCGCTATTTCCAACATCAATGACTTTCCGGGGTTATGCCAAGTGGTTCTACTCTCTCTCTAGTGCAGGGTGTCAAAAGCATGAGAGTAAAAATCAACTCTACTATGAGCTGTTGTGATCAGATCAACCTCATGCTGAAGAAAATATATGAATTCCTTCATCAGCTCTGGTTATCACTTGATATTTTATGGAGAGATATGCGTATGAGACTGACTAGTCAAAACACTTCTTCTTCCTAATTTTAATTTTGGTAGCTTAATATTTCCCAAGTTCGATTGCTAATGCTTTCACGGCTTCGACACTTTGATCATGCCCAACACTTGAGATCTCATCTGTTGAGATGCTCTCTATATGACCATCCTCCGATGAGGATGCTGGTCTTTTTGTATATTTTGACTCACTCTAGGACCCCACGTTATGTGTATGAGCAATTGCAGTTTGTAAATACTTCTCGAAACCACAATCTACTCATTCTGCGTTTTCATAGATCCATTCTGGGGCGCTCTTATTTCGTTCAGGCTGCTCGGTCATGGAATGAGCTACCTGCACCCATTCAAGGTGCCGGTACCCTCGATAAGTTTAAATTAGTTTTAAAATACCTTTTCTCTGGTGAATATAAAATTAAATTTAATAATTAAATGCCTTGTTGTGTAAAATTCGTTTTTTTCTTTCTTTCTTCATTTTCCTTGACTTGTATGAATATTTTTATTTAAATTTGGCTTATTTTTATTGTGTATGTATTTTTATTTTCATGTTCTTTTAACTATTTTTAATTAATTCTTGTAGGATGTGTTTTTGAACTTTTTTATGTGCTTTCACATTTGTCGGTTGTTTTTTACTTTTTTTATTATTATTAATTATTTTTTAGTCCATTAGTTGTTAGTTTTAGTTTTGGTTTTTTTATTTTTTTATAATAGCGTAGGTAGATTTTTACAATAATTTCAGCTCTCTTGCTCCCTTTCGTTTTAAGCCTACATACTTACTTTACCCTTTTTATTAATGTGCTTATACAGGCTATGGATAGGTCATACTTAAACGAGCAAGAAATTGTATGGCTGTGAAGGGGGAATCCTAAAATCATTTAAAGTGACCAATCACACTCTGTATCGAAAATGTAATCCTTTCTGGGTTTTTTGCATTTTTTCTTTCTGGCACTTATTGAACTTTTCAGCCATTTTTGCTAGATATGCTTAAGAAAAAATGAAAAAAAAACCCAGAAAGGGTTACATTCCTGGTACAGAGTGTGATAGGTCATTTTAAAGCTAAGATTTTGGGCTTGTCAAATGTTTTTTTTTTTATAAAAATTGTATATAAATAAAAAAAAAAGAGTCAAATTCCGAAATTTTAACTTTGGTGAGCCATAACTTCAAAACGGAGAGGGGGATGGAAAGTTGGAAAAATCCAGCGATTATCTATTTTATGGGATGTAACGTTCAGAAGTTACAGGTGATATCTGAAAACATACCCAAATATCTTTAAGCCCTGTTATCTCGGAAACCATTCGGGGATCCCCCCTCACCAATTAAATTTTTTGCTCGTCTAAGTATTACCGACTTTTGATAGCGATACACCACTTACTAGATAACCTGTATAGTATAAGATATAATATCTTGTGTACAGTCAATAAATGCTAATTCTTTTCTATATTAGAAATGTCTGGAAGTATATATGTTTAAGTTAGGACTCATTCATTTATGTTACGACAACAAAGCAAGGAATTATATGTCAACATACCGGCAGCACGTTGGAAGGCCACAACATTTCATTCCCAAGCACATGATTATGACCAGCCATGGATCTTTAACAAGCAGTTTTTCCACAAAGATTTTAAGTTCATTCAGTTGTAATGTGCATTTTAAATAAATCGGCTCATTTCTATAACTTTTTTAGTTCCGATTAAACTAACGATGAGAATATATTACATAGTAAGGAAAATTTCATTGGTAATACTTTTAATGTCATTTGCGTTAAGTTAATTTTGGAAATAAATGATAGAGTAAAAACTATTCAGACATATTAGATACTTTTGAAATTTTTTTGGAAAAATATATAAATTAAGACAAGTACAAGGGTAGTATTAAGAAAAATTTACAAGCTTATGGTACTGATATTGACTCAGAAAAATTCATAGATGAAGCTAAGCAATTTTTAATAATGAATAAGGAAGAAAAATTTTTAATTAAAGATATGTATAAATTTATAAACGATGGGTCTAAGTACTTTTCCGAATGTAGAAATAATTTTGAAAATATTTTAGACGATCCCTATCCCTATTGCATGTGCATTACTATTGTAGCTGAAGTAAAATAAATAAATTTTCTGTGTTGAAACGATTAAAAAATTATTTAAGAAGCAACTTACATCAAAATAAAATAAATAAACTGTCGCTATATGTATTGAATCAGATGTAATGGACTTGATGAATTATGATAATATTAAGAAATGTTTAGTTATTATTTTATTTTTTATTTAAAATTGAACTGATTTGTTCTTATAGTATTTTTAAATAACACTGTTATGTCATTGTCATTTTTATCTTATTAAAACGCGTTATTATGGAAATGTCGACTTTTGTTTTCAATAAACTAAAAAAAATACATATGTAGGTAGGGTGAGGCTGCAAGTGCCACTTTTTGAATTGTCATCCATATATCATTAACTTTAAGGTCAAATTATGATAATTTTAACATATAATCTTTAGGGTTCCATGTACCTATACCAAAAGATATATATGCAAAAAAAATTATTATTTTACGTTATTAATTGATTTTAAGTATGCAAGTCGTTTGGTACTTTTTACCCCCCTTGCGGGTAAAAAGTTCTACCTGTTGCAACCTGGTAAGGAAGAATAAAAAAGCGGAATCTATAACGTTCTTATCGATATTTATTCATAACCTCAAAAATAATCATAAATATTCAACACAGGCGAGCATTCCAATTTAATATGATAGTCTAACCTTATTTAGTTGCTATTTTTTTTGGAAAATATTTGTAGCCGCATTGCAATTCAGGTTGTTAATAATATTTAAACAGATAACTATAACCTTTAGTCTTTGTTAGCTGCCTTATACCAAAAATTTACCCCCACGGTACTTTTTCCCCGAACAGTACAAGAACATGGTTTTAGATAGAAAACAATGACAACAAAACATTTATAGTTTTCAGTAGTATCAGAGTGCTCACAAAGAAAATAGCAATATAAAGGTCCTTACTTGACTTAACCATGATGAGCACATTCAGAAAGAAACTAAAATGTCCGATATGATGTTTTTTTACTTTCCGCCAAATTAATAGCACTATTACATGTGCTCTTTTACCTAATGTCTGGCAGCGACTGCCTATATGGCGTAAATTACCCCACGCCAAGTGCATTCATTGCATGTATGTTCTTTTTTTCTCCCCCTTTTATACTACGAGATATTAAAGATGGCACTTCTTACCCGCGGCACTTTTTACCCCACCCAATTTATTTTATTAACTGAAATACAATTTTTTTTTTTCGTGGCCCTCATAATGATGTTGCGCCTAGGGCCTCCAAAAGTATAATTGCGACCCTGTATATTGGGCCATATGAGTAAGTCAAAGAGAAATAAAAAAAAAATTTGCAAAAACAACGGATGGTGGACAAAGAAGTTCACTTCTTTCCTCCTTCACGAGTAAAATTTTTGGTCACTCGGACACTGTTTTCACCAAAAAACCCTGTTTTAGTTGTAATATCTTTATGCACAAATCTTACAAATTGTAGAAAAAAAAAACCAATTTAATCTAAATAATTAGTGGTTCAGGATTAAGCATGGAGCCTAGCATTCTAGTTTGAAATTTACCATTATTCGTTTACCATTATTCGATTGGCAAAGATTTTAACTTTATTTTGCTCGGTTGAGTGAGGAAAATTCAATTTGAGCCATGTATGTACTATATTGAGTGCAACAATTATTTGCAAACAGAAAACTCTATCTGGCTCTACTTGCGGCTCTCGGTTCAGTGGGACATTAATTTAATTATCTGGGTTGCTTGCATTAGAAAAAAGTCATTTTTAAAGGCCCAAGGGCGCTGGTTTGAGCCATTTGCCACGGCCGGTTCGAAGACCCAGTCCGGCGCCCTGACTAGGACCATGCGGGCACCGCAACCAGAATTGATCTATTGTGCCTTCCCCTAAAGTTGTTAGGCAAAATCTAATCATTTTACAAGCTTATTAATTTATTTTAGGATGAATCTAGTATTTTTTATTGTGGCTTGTTAAAATTTCTTCAAATTCTTCAAATTTTGAGTAGATAATATTTATGAAATAAAAATTGGATTGAACTCCTTTAATAGTTACTCAATCTCAGACCCAAAATGTTAATTGGTGAAGAATTGCTCAATTTTGATTTAATTATCTTCCACGATGTAACCTGGATTGCCTAATTGTACAATTATTATTATTAATGTTAAATTCAAACGTAATTACTGTGATTTTTTTGTTTGAAAAATTAAGTACCTAATGAAATTCCGTTGGTCTAAAATTACACGACATTTAATAAATGTAATGTTGATGAGTGTGAGCTGCTGCTCACAGACTTTGATCATTTCTGCTGATTTCAGCTGTAAGAGACCTTCAAAGAAATTTTACCAGTTCAATAAAGTTCAACCGCTTTGATATGAAATGTATAAAAACTTCTGCGAAAGCTACCATTTTTTGCTACATGTTTAAACAAAATTTTCCCTAAACCTGTTTCTAAATTGAAATAAAAACAATTTACTCATATGTATATAAAGCCACACGTAACCCTCTAATTCATAATCGTTACAAGAAAGTTCGAAACCTCGTGATCCTTAAACTTCAATCTGCTAAGAAGTCGTTCTATAGCACTAAAGTGAATCATGATCTTCCAGTAAAAAAAAACGTTGGAGCAATATCCGCTCATTTGGTGTTGCTGGTAACGAAACTCCACAATGCAAATGAATGCTGAGACCCCAAGTGAGTTTTTTGCGTCTTCTACTTCTATAGTCCCTAATAGTCATCACGTGGTGGATGATAGGCGCTTTGAGGGTTTTGCGTTTAATTGCATTGATGATACTGACATTCTCTTTGCAATGTCTGCTGTAAAATCTACTGCACTTAGGCATGATATACTTCCGCCGATATTCATCAAGATGGTTGCTTCCACTATTGCTGATATTCTAGTACACATTTATAATTATTGTCTTACAACTTCTCAATTCCAGTCTTTATGGAAAAAAGCCCTTATTGTCCTTGTTCCCAAAAAGCCTCATCCTAGTGGAGTTAATGATTATAGGCCTATTAGTTTGCTGTGTTTTTTCAGCAAAGTCCTCGAAAAAGTTATGTACAATCAGATCACCAAATGTCTTGACCAGAATCAGCTCGATCATCTTACCAACCAGGTTTTCATAACGGACATACGAGTAGCTGCGAAACTGCTCGTTTTCGATTTCAACGGATATTATCGAATCCTTAGATCTAGACAATTTTACCATCCTTGTCTTATTGGATTTTAGTAAGGCTTTTGACTCAGTACATCATAATTGGCTCTTTTATAAACTTTCGAATCACTTCAATTTTTCCTCTTCAGCCATTAAGCTGATCAGAGGTTTTCTTACCTGTAGACAACAATCAGTCAAACTTCAAGAAACTATATCGAACTTTCGAGACTCCACCTGTGGAGTACCCCAAGGATCAATACTAGGTCCTCTCCTATTTAGTCTCTATATCAATGATTTGCCTGAGGTAATTAAGGATGTCAATATTCATTTATATGCTGATGATGTGTAGATTTACTGAAAACTTAACGCCGATCTACAGAAACAACCTTGAGGCGTTAGAGCTACCAAGGGTTATTTTAAACAACTGTACCTTGTCCTTCGCTAGCTCTGTACAAGATTTAGGTGTAGTTCTGCAGTCATGTTACCAATATTTTGGGCAAAGTATATGGCTCCTTAAAGCATTTGAGAGTCAGTGGGTATTTATTATAAATAGATTTGCGACTGAAACTGGTCTGCTTGATTCTTCGTCACTTTATGTATGGTACAATAGTATTTCCCAAGTTAGACTCCAGCTGCCGCCGTAAATTGACAGTTGCATTCAATGACTGTACTAGATATATTTATAATTTCACATGCAGCGTCTACATCTCAATGCAAGTTAATTCAGCCCCTGGACACTCTCTTGATACCCATCTTGCCAATCGTGACTTGTATTTTTTTTATAAACTAATTCATAAAAAGAGACCACAATATCTTTACAACAAGCTGCAATTCTTACGATCTCAAAGAAGTTTAAGCGTTCTTCTGCCACGTTATCATTTTCATTTCAAGGAGCGCTTATTTAGTCTTGTTTTTCTAATTAAAAGAAAATTTATGTATCACAAGCCTAACCTGTAAAACTGTATTAATCTTTATACAGTTCACCAAAATTAAGTGTTATTGTTATATGCAACAAAAAATAAATAAATTAAATAGATGTCACCTAAACTTGTTTTAAGTTTTTGTTACAAATTGTCCCATCGTATATAAGAAACATTTCCGAAAGAATAGTTTGTATACAAAAAAAAAAAAAAAATGGTAGTCGAATTAGCATTTATTTTTCACATCACCTCTTTTATTTTATCACATCTTCCGAAGAAAATTCTCCCTTCATTTATGCGAACTACTTAACTTACGTACCAACAGCGTACCCAACAACATACAAAAACATTGTTTTATGGTAAAAGTATAAGAAATCTGATTTGTTCAAATTTGGTCATTTCTCCTGAGAATTACCCAAAGAAGGGTATTCATCACATGATCCCTTAGCAGCCGACCGGCTGACAAAAGAAAATTCCCAAATTCAGTGCATAGCAATGACCAATACCCAGTGCTATTATTAAATATTTACGACACTAGATTGCGGTGGGAATTCCACTTTATTGGAACCCCCCCAGAAAAGGTTGATTCTAGGGCACTATATGTATATGTACCTATGCCTACATAACCTTCAATGCGTGTATACGCACAGTTATTCTTCAGGAGGAGCTGTTTTAACTTAACACTTTCTCAAAATGACAAGTCTAGAAAGAGCTGGGATGAAGGGTCAGGTCAACCCTGCTGTTTTGACTTTGTGTTCATATTAAATTAACTGGACTGATGGGGCGTATTAGCCACGAAAGGAAATTAGATAGAGGCGGGAAAGCCAATCAGGCCCCCAACCCCCATGACCACCAACACTCTTTGACTCTTCTTTAGTACCTTCTCTGTGTTCAATTAATGGCATTGGATACGTCTGAATAGGTTTGCGGTTGCCGACTGAACATATTTTTCTATAGTGATCGGGGGGACCTCTGACAGAACATTGTGTGTGGCTGTGCTGCTCAATGCTTTGTGGCTTTCGACTACGGTTGCATAAATCCAGGCGGCAGATTAATTTGTTTAATTTAATGGAATTTATTGGAAAACGCTTATACAAAATGGAAAGGCGCTGTATTGGAAAACTTTTGCAATTTTAAAATATTGGCGTTTTTAACGTGTCCTTAATTTAATAAGTGAATAATGGTGGCAACATGTGCCCTGTCTGCAATTAAACATGTGTTTTTTGTTTTTTGTTTTTTTGTATACGAAATTTTGACATTTTATTCGAAATCAAATTTACAGGATTGGTATATGAAAGAGTAGGGGTAGAGTTGGTGTACATGTGTATGTTGTACATTAAAATGAAACTATAGTAAGGAAGGTTTTGTTATAGTACCAATTTATGTAATAGTTTGGAATTCAGATGACTAAACTGGACGAGGTTTGGTGTTTATAATTTGAAAAAAATCCGAAAACTGATAATAACTAGTAAATAGAAAAATTAACCGATATTATGTATGTCCTGCTTATCAGTAAGAGACGGCGAGTTAAATTACTTCGTCATTTTTCGGGCATGATCCAGCACAGATATCATTTCGATCGGTCAATCAGTATAAGTGATAATTATAGGTTAAAGGTGGAGCAACACGGCGAGAGACCACTATTTTTGAGACACAAGAAATCTATAAAGAGACCAAATTTCTAGAGAATTTTTTGGTCTATGGTCTTCCGTCGTGTATAGTACTTCACTCCAAACGGGTCTACATTATCGGTCTTTGGCCTCCGAAGTTTGCTCATTTTTCGTCTCCAGGTCTCCTGAGACTACATGTGTGTTCTGCTCTATCACTTAACTGTGAAGCTTTGAGTTCTACAAAGTTTTTTGTTAATTTTTATTTGATTCATTATAGGGTCATTCCATAGAAAATCGAATAAAATTTGCTCTTTCACAACGTTCTTCTTTTGCTGAACGTTAAATTTTTTTCTTGTCCTAAACTAAACTTAAACTGGCTTTGAAATCCTTAAATTTTCCAATTTTTGGTATGTTGAGTTATATTAAAGAAATCATAACTTTGGATTTAATTATCACAGAGCCATGCATGATCTTTAGATTATTTCAGAGAAAATTATAGAGAGAATACCTTTTATAAGAAAAACATTTAAGGATAATACAAATATCCATTTTCCTTGCAAATACATTCTTTTAATTTTTCTAATTTTATTAAATAAAAATACTAAGAATATTGTTAGTGTGAGATTTAGTCTCGGACGTTTGAGGAGGATGCCGGTAAAAAGGACAACTCAGTCTTTTACAAATTTAAAAATATAAAATTTTTATTAATAATTCATTTACATAACCTAATATAACAAAATTCATTTAACCCTTAAAGACTACGACTATAACAATTCAATAAAAAAAGTTCAAATAGAAATAGATAAAAGAAAAAAAATAAATAAACAAAAAATTAAAAATTCAAGTTAAAATTCTGTGAACTCCTGCTCCTGGCGCTACCACTGATTTACGCGTTCTGAAAAAAAAAAGAGGGAACAAAAGAAAAAGAAAATGTTGATGCTGCTAATGCGTGAGGGCACAAGGGCAGCAAAATGCTTCTATAGAAAAACTAACTCAGATTAGTCTCTGAATATAGATTTATTGTACCCAAGGTGGTATCAATATGTTTCTATAAAGTAATAAGCCTTTTATAGTACATGAGGGCACAAGGGCAGCAAAATACCTTTGCTCATACATGAGGACACAAGGGCAGCAAAGTGCTGTAGACGGTAAAAAGAGTCAGATTAGTCTCTGACAGTATTCTGCGAGTGCGTGCGCAGAAGTGTAGCAATATGCTACTATAAAGAAAAATCACACCGTAGTCTCTGCAGCAGAATTATTCTTCTGCTTAGGTGTGGGCAGAAGTATTGCAGATTAATCTCTGTGCAAAATTATTCTTCTGCTTAGGTATGGGCAGGAGTGTCGCAGATTGATCTGTGCACAGAATTATTCTTCTGGTTAGTTGTAGGAAATGATAGAATTTTTAATGAGGTTGGGAATAATATTCTTGTTACTCAGATTATTCTCCGAATCAGATGAATTCTGAGCCAAGAATGATTTTCTGCAAGTCAAGTCAAGTGTGTCTTCCTATTTGTACTGTTGTCGTTTCCCTCGATGTTCTCGTTATTTTCTTCTTTTGATCCTTGGGGCTCATCTTTAGACCTCAGTCCGATTTGATGTCGTCTATTGTCTTCTTGTTGACACTTGTCCTTATCCAGTTATGAGCTCTCGCCTCTCGGTGTTACCTTAGCAACGATTGATGCAATGTCTGAATGTACCACCGTCAGCTGGCTGACGTAATGTCAATTGCTGCCATCAACAAATGTAGGAGGAATGTATGTTTAAGGTAAGTTTATGATGTTTTTATATGTTAATGTTAAAATTAATAAAATTTTTCGTATATTTTAGATAATTTTCTTGATTGGGGAAATCTTTGGATGCCGCTGGACCAAAGAGAAGAATTTCCCTGATTTTTGATAAGTACTTTTTGATACAATATAATTTTAAGTTGGATTCTTTGTATTGTCTTTTCTGTCTTTTTAGGAATATATAACCATCGGGGAATTATAGTACGTTGGTGGACCCAACCCTTAGTAAATTATTAAAACATCAAGTAGGGATGGTAACAGAGCAGCGCAAGTAACAAATAAAAAGTACTTAACTACAAGTACCAAGGCCTGAGTACTTCAGCGTAAGTACAAGTACCGCATGTATAAATAGTACTTCTAACTAAGTACTAAGACTACAAAAAGCACTGAGTACTTTTTGGAATACTTTTTTAGAATCTTTGTACGTTGGCAGTAATATATTGAAGTTTATAGAGTTCAGTTAATATTAATAAATAAATAACTAAATGCCATTGCTAACTCATAAAAACTATTAAACGTCCGCCCAAGTACCCTTTGTCACCTCCAATAATGCATAAAAATTCTAAGGAAAGAATTTCCAGTAAATTTCTAACAAAAAATTGAGGCCATCCGTACATCAAGTCGCGGCAACGTTGATTTTATACAGAAGTGAGGCATTGCTTGCTTACCCTTGGTTATGTCATCAAGTCGAGGCATCGTCAATTTTATATTCGAGCGAGATGTACCTGGTTTCTGTTCTTCTTGCCCAGTCTTGTTTGAATGTTATTAGTTTGTGTAAGGTTCTGCCTTGACGCGTGAGTGCCCCACATGCTTTGACATGCTTTAAAACTCAACAAAAAAAAGAATCTCTAGGTATTTGCTTTTCTACGAAAAGTTAGATATTTGTAGGTACTTAATATACTCAAAAATACTTAAGTAAAAATCTTCGTACTGAAGTACAAAACTAAGTCATAAGTACAAGTAAAGAGAAGCAAGTAGTACTTATATTCAAGTACTAAGTAGGGCATTTCAGAATTATTAAGTAATAAGTCTTAAGTAACCAAAATGTACTTTAAGTAGTACTTCAGCCTTTCTTTTTTACTTAAGTATTGCCCAGCTCTGGATAATAATGGTTTAAGTAAGAGAATTTTTCGTTATCACATAAATCTCATAAATTTATTGTATTATCCGTTATCCCGTAAAATTTCTACATCAAGGATATATTTTTTTAAACCTTTTAACTTTTCGCATAACATAAAAATAACAACCTCTTTCTTGACAATTATCACAGCTCTCTCGAGATGCCTAGAGACCAGACAGAGACGTGTCTCTAAAGAATATTTTATTATAGTCTCCGGAGACTTAAGGTTTTGTTCTCCAGAGACAAAAGTTTCTGGCTATGTAAACATATCAAAGATTTTAGTCTCTGTAAACCGGAGGCTCGAGACCAAAAGTCTCTCAAGGTGTATCTTATCCTTATCGCTTAAGGTAGCCCTAAGAAGGCAGCCCACCAGCTTAACTGGTTAACGATTGGGTACCAAGAGAACGCTTGAGAAAAACTCTCATAGCGGTTTGTATCCGTACAATTTTTTTTTTTTTTAATTTTCCATTTGTTTTTGCATATTATTGTCTATAGAAAAAAAACAGCGTGAACTAAAATCCTCCCTACCTTACCTATCAAAATTATTTTACAATTTTTATTTTATTTTTATATATTGTCTTATGATGTATGTTTTATATTTTATGGCAGGAAGGGAAATATCAACCGTTTAGGAGTTACAGGGTGATTAAGACAACAAAATAGTTTTTTACAAAATACCCTGTATCGTAGAAAGTACAATACGCACGGTCACAGTTAACAGCTCATTGTATGCAGAACTTAATGGCCCTTCCAACGACTGCTCAACTAGCCCCTTTCCCCTCAAGAATTATGATTGTCTAAACTAAAAATTTCGGATTTTCTTACCTTTTTTTTTACTTTGACCTCTATTTTTTTGCAACAAGGTCATTAACATTACTTTTTTTTTATAAAAACTGTAGACTACCCTCTTTAATTTGACCTAATACACTCTATGTGCTATCAGCGGCCGTTAAAGAATTATTTGCTCAAAACCTATTCTGAAAGCTATTCTCAAACCTAAATTTGTTTCCTTACTGACTGAAAGCACGTCATTCAAAACAAATATCGGCTAATTTCGGTATGACATGAAGAAGTTTTAAGCTAATAACTCTGTAGCAGCTGCAGATGGCACATAGAGTATAATAAGTCAAATTAAAGAGGAGAGCCTTCAATTTATAGTTTTTATAAAAAAACTACCATTTTGCAAAGAAAAATAGAGGTCAAAGTAAAAAACAAAAATAAAAAAAATCTGAAATAGGGGGGGGGGGGGGCTGATAGAGCAGTCGTTGAAAAGGCCATGAAGCTCTGCATAAAATGAGCACTTAACTGACCGTGCACCCAGTACTTTTTAAAATACAGGGTGTTTTGTGAAAAACTAACTTTTTTCTTAATCACCCTGTAACTCATAAACGGTGGAAATCCCCCCCCCCCCCTTCCGCCATACATTTTTTGTTTGACTAGGTGAGTACTATCACCTCCTGCTCTTTTGACCTACTAGAGGGAAACACCCTGTATAGCCTTAGATATGAGCTGCTGTTGCGGTTGAACGCCCAGCTTATTCCAAATACATTTTTCCTAATGTATTTAGTGTTGGGCGCGAGTATGGCTGGGCCTGGTCGCTAAACCAGGTTTGGTATAATAATGGGTCATACTCTCGATACATGCATACATACATAATCGGCATAGTCGCAACTCTGATGAAAGGTGGACGAGCAGTACATAGCGGATTTATATTTCCAGTTCCGCTTCTCGATAAGTGCTTTTCTTTACTGATCCAGTGGTACAAGAATATTTGGAACAGACATTTTTATTTAAACAGAAAAGAATGCATTTTGACAGTTGCGCACAACGCAAAACGTAATATCACCTGGAGACCATCATATACAATTTACAGGTCCTGAAAATAAAATATCCGCAATTAATTACAAAATTAAATCAATTTTTCGGTCCTCTGCTGTTGCTGGCTTCCGTTTTCTTGTAGTTATGTTTATCGTTTAACATTTGTCAAATTGTGTTCCATTTATTCCAACTAAGGAGGTAGTTTAAAAAGAATACATTCAGAATACACCACTACGAATAAGGAAACACAGTATGGAATAAACGGAATATTCTGGAATATTCCTGTCGACAAAACAAAGCCTGCGCCCGTGACGCACCGCGGAAAAGCGTGAAGTATTTCTAACCCCCAAAACCAAAAATAGAAACGAGATAGTTTAAAGAACTCAGAAAGAAATTATGTTGCCGCACAAGCAAATATAAAATGAATATGTCTGTTGGTGACATAATTTTGACAGTTATGGACACTTAAAGTCGGTAAATATTTCTAACATTTATTTTAACTTAAACAGATATCTCGAAATAATAATCAATGAAGTACTTTTGGCAGGTATTCGTTCAAAATATTATTTGTAACATAATGCAAATTAGAAAGTAGACAAAAACCTATACAAAAAATTAAAAAATTATTGAAATCGACTTCTGATATATTGTAAACGTGTAGAAATAAAGATCAATGTCGGCTCAGCGTAAGCATGGGTAGAAGAACAATGTAAAAATAGGAATACATAGTCTAGACCCGCTCCAAAATTTCAGGGAGTCGGCTATGATGAGAAGTCTTCTTTCTGCGATGAAAGTTGTAATTGGCTCAGTAGTTTTGTTTTAATTTTGAATAGATCTTAAAAAAGAAAAGGAAGAATCAAAACTCGAAGAAAAAAATTTATTTTTATTTATTATCCACCTCGAACCAAAGAACCAAATTTAAATAACCGGACAACAAAAGAAGAAAACCACAAAACAGAGATGAACAGAGAGAAACCAATAAGAATCTGTGGAAGAAGTTCCACTCAAGAAAATCAAAAGTAAGCTTGAGCTCTTTTCAGCCAGGCCCCAGACAAAATTTCCTCCTTTGGTGTTCTAAACGCCTGTGGTACGCCTCACGTGGAATACTTAATCTGATTGCCCTAGTGACCGCTCGGCCAGTTGGCATCTTTAGCTGGGTTTGCAACGGGAAACCCGCAGACACCACCGAATACCTCGAGTATTTGGATAAAGTGATAGATCATACAGAGCTCCTAAAAGAAGCTACTATTTATCCGTTTGTGTTTCTTGCTGGCTGGCATTTTCGAAAAGAATTTCGAACGATCTTTCAAATTTTGGCCTGGGGCATGGTCTTTGTGTCCTCATCCAGTATAAATTTTCGTGACGACAAATAAAGAAAAATTGTAACACTATGAAGCCAGGAGATTCGACCATGATGTCGAGGAAAGGAAAATTGTAACACTATGAAGTCAGGAGATCAGACCATATACAATAATACAGATTCTGTCCCCTCAGAAGATCCCAATGATGCATTGAATTTTCCAGCAGAATTTCTTAATGAAGCAAACACCATCATAGCTGTAAAACTGCCCTGCTAAAGATTACTAACGATCTCCGAGTAGCTCTTGATAATAATCATGTAGGCGTCCTGGTGTTGCTCGACTATTCAAAAGCGTTTGACAGTGTAAATCATGACATCCTGCTGTCGCTCACTTTGGTTTTTCGTCTTCAGCCACCGAATTGATATGTAGTTTTTTATCGGACAGATGTCAGCAATATATCTAACCTTCTACCCATCCGGTATGGAGTTCCACAAGGTTCTATATTGGGACCTCTATTGTTCAGTACTTTTATAAATGACCTTCCTAATATTATTGAAGACCTGAAAATTCACCTGTATGCTGACGATGTGCAGCTTTATTTCAGTAGACCAATTGGGATGATGGGGGATTGCTTGGCACGCATAAATGATGATCTTAATAGAATATACCATTGATCAATGAGAAATCAACTCATGCTGAATCCTGCCAAGTCTCAATACATGGTCCTAAAAAAAATGCTAATTCCAACATCAATGAATTTTCAGGGGTAAAGCTAAATAGTTCTATCCTCTCTAGAGTGCACCACGTCAAGAATCTGGGAGTAGTAATCAACTCTACTTTGAGCTGTTGTAACCACATCACATTAATCTTAAAGAAAATATATGGGGGCCTTCGTCAGCTCTGGTTATCAGCTGATATTTTATCGACAGATATACGTACGAGACTAGTTGAAGCACTTCTTCTTCCCCATTTTAATTTTGATAGCTTTATTTTTCCCAAGCTCGATAGCTCATGCCCTCACAGGCTTAACGTCGCGTTTAACGACTGCATTCGCCTTATTTTCGGACTAAGACGCTTTGATCACGTCCAACACTTGAGATCCCATCTGCTGGGATGCTCTCTACATGACCATCGTGCGATGAGGATGCTGGTCTCTTTGTACATTCTGATTCACTCTGGGACTCCACGTTATCTGTATGATGAATTGGAGTTCTTACATAACTCTCGAAACCACACTCTTCGCATTCCTCGTTTTCATCGTTCCATTTTGAAGCGCTCTTATTTCATTCAGGCTGCACGCTCATGAAATGAGCTACCTGTAGCCTTTCAAGGTGCCGGTTCCGTCGATAAGTTCAAATCACTTTTAAAATCCCTTTTCTCTGGTGCTTAATCAATTTCGTATTGTCATTTAGTTTCAGCTTTACTAGGTACTAAGTACTTATGTTAGCCACGGCTCTTCGATTCTACAATGAACTGGGCATTTTAATGGTTTTTTTTTTATATATTGTAACTTTGTAAAAATTTTATAGTTTTGCCTTCTTGTTGTGTAAAATTTCTTATTGTTCTTTATTTTTTGTATTTTTATTGTTTATATTTTTTACTTTTTTACCTTCTCCTTCTTCGTTTTTAGCTCGTCTATTATTTAAGTTTGATTCCTCTAAAGTATTTCGATTTATTTATTTTTAATTCTTTTAGCATGTAAACTAGTAATGTTGATTTGTTAACTTTATTTTTTTTTATCTTTATATGCTTGGTTTCTCATTTCTTTGTTTTTGTCTATTAATTGTTTGATTTTTACATACTTACATTTTCCTTCTTTTTTTGATGTACTTATATATAAGATATAATATCTTGTGTACAGAAATAAATAAATAAATAAATGATAATTCTAAATTCTAAAAATTCTAAGTATGCCACCACATGTGTTGCTGTTGAAGGAATGAGTTATCATAATGCTGTTGGCAAAACCTGAACCCAAAGAAAGGATTATCCAATGGCAAAAGTATGATTATAAAATGATTTCACCGAAATTCAATAGAGAGATTATTCCGAACGTAATCGAGGTGAAATAGTTCTTATCCCACGAATCGACTTGGCTCCACCATCCGAGCCTATGTGGTTTTCTATGTAATTTGTGATTGTAATATTATGTAAAAGATGTGATCCCGTTCTAAGAACTGGAAAGTTAAGGTAGTTAGTAATATGATATTCACTGAATTTGAAACTACAGATTTTCTTTTTGTCAAAATTCGGTTGGTCTCTTCTTTTAGCGCGCGATATACTAGGCGCTACGAGTTTCCATCTTTTTTATGCTTTTCAAAAAAGATGATTTCTCGAACACGAACAAAATAAACGTTTATTTCAGCGATGCCCTTTTTTTTGCATCGAGCCATTTCTTTATGCTTGGAAAGAGAATGATCACATTGGCCGCTATCGTCAAGGCACTTATTTTACTCTAATTTATTTTCTCTAACTTAGACCCTTTCTCTCTGTATTTTCATTGTAAGTCAACTTGATGAAAACATAAAATAAATTAAATAGCTCTGATTATAGAAAAGTATACAAAAATATAATTATAGCCCCCACAATAGTAAATTGCCCCGACCATACCGAAACTGTCAAATGTGCGGTGTTTATTAAAATTTATTTTCTCATGACGATCATTAAATATTCAGAAATTATCCTGGCCAGATGGACGGATGGATACGAAACGTATCATTTTGATAAATAATCAACGTATGTATTCTACTTCGTTTAAATTGCGGTCCCAAATAATTAAATTTATCAGTGGGTGCATCAATCCATCAATTCAGTTTGGAACCTTTTGACCACTCACTACAAGTCCAACTCTGCGTATTTTAACTAGGTGGCTTTCCGGTGGCAACGGCGCGCGGTAGCAGCGGCGATAGTGGGCACAATACTGAATATGTAGTTATCCCCATCAGACCCCAAACTGAACTATTTACCAACTGGAGAAATTAATTCGAGACATTAATCACTTTGCGATTATTAGTGTTGTTGCTGTTATTTGTATACTATAACTTGCTCAATATGTCTTCATGGCAATGAATTAATTTGCCCTACCGACTATATATGTATATGCTAATGTATGTATGTATGTACGATAGCTCACCATTCAATGTAGCACTCCCGTTTCATCCCTTTTCAGATGTATATGTGACTTTTGTTCAAGTAAAACAAAGCTTCATTGTCCTAAAATCACATTAATCCTGAATAGTTGAATCTCATACATGAGCTCATGGGATACGGGGAAATATACATAAATATAGGTTGGGATATAAACTAAACCTTACACATCAGTTACCTACCTACCTACCTACCTATACATGATATGGCAAACACACGTCTGCCATTTGAAGCTAATTAAGGAATCCCCGAATCCGCCAGAACGCGTCACCACTGAGCCACACAGCCACCAATTCAATGGCTTCAGGATTTCCGTTTTTCCGACTGCTTAATCAATTAACAACTTTCGAGCTGGGAACATTCATACCGACGACAACAAAGTAATTAAATGCGGAAAGTTTCCCGCAGAAGAGCTAAGCTTTTCTTTTGCTCGTTGTTTTTTTTTCTGATGCTCATTTCACTGCTGATGATGGTGGTAATTAAATTATATATAAAAAAAAAACAAAAGTTTTCGAGTTTCTAAAGACAATAGCTTTGAGAAATAATGAATAAAAGTTGGCAATGGGACGTCAAGAAGGAAATAGGGGTATAGTTAGCTGTGATTTCTTAATGCCATACACCTACCAATCTAGGTACCTGCTGGTGGAGATGAAGCGAATTGAACAGAATAAAGAGAGAGTCAAGAACTAAAACTTGAATTATGGTCGATAAGAGAATAAGAATTTTCGACTGGAAAAAGTGCAATACCATAATACTTCTTACGATATTTAGTACGTGCGTAAAATTAGCACCGCAACTTCGCCTGATTTATTTGTCGTTAATTTTTCGTGAAATCCTTAAATTTGTCGTGTCTTTTTTTCTAAAAACTGTTATCACTGCAACTTACTGGAACTCAATGAAATTTTATCGCATTGGAAAATTTTACATCTTGGAATTTGTCGTTAATTGGTCGTTAATTTTTCGTCAAACCCCTAAATTTGTCGTGTTCTTTTTCTAAAGGAAACTGGATGTGGTGCTAAGTTGACGTGAAGTTAGCACCGCAACTCACTGGAAATCGATGAAACGTTGTCGCATTGGAAAATTTTACATCTTAGAATTTGTCGTTAATTAGTCGTTAATTGTTCGTCAAACTACTAAATTTTTCATGTTCTTTTTCTAAAGGAAACTGGATGTGGTGCTAAGTTGACGTCAAGTTAGCACCGCAACTCACTGGAAATCGATGAAACGTTGTCGCATTGGAAAATTTTACATCTTAGAATTTGTCGTTAATTAGTCGTTAATTGTTCGTCAAACTCCTAAATTTTTCATGTTCTTTTTCTAAAGGTAACTGGATGTGGTGCTAAGTTGACGTCAAGTTAGCATCGCAACTCACTGGAACTCGATGAAACGTTATCACATTTGAAAATTTTACATCTTGGAATTTGTCGTTAATTAGTCGTTAATTGTTCGTCAAACTCCTAAATTTTTCATGTTCTTTTTCTAAAGGAAACTGGATGTGGTGCTAAGTTAACGTCAAGTTAGCACCGTAACTCACTGGAACTCGATGAGACCTTATCGGATTGGAAAATTTTACATCTTGAAATTTGTCGTTAATTTTTCGTGAAAATCTTAAATTGTCGTTAATTTTTCATGAAAATCTTAAATTTGTCATATCCTTTATTCTAAAATAAACTGGAAATGGTGCTAAGTTGATGTTCAGTCAGTATCGCAATTCACTGGTATTCGATAAAACCTTATCGGATTGAGAAATTTTATATTTTGGAATTTGTCGTTAATTCTTCGTTAATTTTTCTTAAAAACCATAAAGTTGTCGATTCCTTTTATCTAAAGAAAACTGGATGTGGTGCTAAGGTGATGTCAAGTTACTAAAAAATTGGTAAAAGCAGAGGTAATTGGCTTTTAAAAAATTATTTATTTACTTATTTAAGAATTTCTAAAAAAAAAAGTAAATTAAAAAAGTTTCAAAAAGGTAGACTTATTTTTATCAATATTAAAATTAATGTAAAATGTAAAATTAAGTTCGAAAATGAGACAAATCGGGCAACTCCTTCGTGGGGTTGCCATATAAAAATTTCGTTTTCCGCTATATATTTGGACACTACTTGAGAACGCATCGACGTAGAGAGCTGAAATTTCGTACATGATGTTTTTACTACATTAGCAAATAAAATGTCAAAAAGGGACTAAATCGGGCAACTCCTTCTTGGTGTCGCCATATAAAAATTTAGGATTTTTACGTATACTTTAAAAACGATCAGTCCAAGACATTTTGATTGTACTAAAAACTTCTACAGAATACGAAATCCTATAAAATTGGTTATAATCATTTTTTCTATGCGACAAACCGTTCTAGAAATATATGCGAAAAACAACTTCAAAATCAAACTTCAATAGATTGGTGACCATACGAAATTTAATACAGGCATTCATCTTATCATAAGAATTGGTCTTAGATCAATTCTAGCTTCTTTACTTGTTTAATTCGAACTTTCTTCGCAAAATTATATAGCGGACCGACTTCAATGGCAGTTCAAAATGGAAACAGTATCTAAGTTATAAGTTTTCAAAATATTCTTCTACCATAAACTTTTGTTGAATTTCAAAATGTCATATTTCTGAAAGTATGACGTTTTGACAGAGAGTGTTTTCTGTTTTTCTTAGCGTGAATTCTACTCTCGTCACAAGAAATATTTTTGGAAATTTTCATTAGAATGGAGATTAGGTGAAAAATAAGTCAATTATTTATGGAATTATCCTGTGAAAATAGCATTGCTATAATGGTTCCAGGACATGGCCAGCCATTCAAACTGTGAGATCTGTGCTCAAGCTAAAGGGGGGTGCCGGTTGTGAAAGGATAACTCAACTTTTATCAATTCAAATATAAAATTCTTTATTTCAATAATGTTGCTTACAACTATATCACTGAATTCAATTTAACACCTAACCTAGGTTACTACTATCTTTCAAACAAAATTCAATACTTATATCTACTAAACTAAAACAATTCAACATATAAATTCAATAATTAAAAAAAAAAAATAACAGCCACAGAGATTTGTTCTCTTTTTACTTCTTAAAGCAAGAGAAGAAAATCCACTGTTAATTTAATGAAGTAACTTGAAAATAAAAATAGAAGTTTTTTGCTACACGTCTAAGCATGGGAGCAGTGATAAAATAAGCATAATCTGGCAGAAGTAAATTTCTGCAGTAGGAGTAAATTCCTAATTAGGTGTGGAATGGATTTAGCAGAATTAAATTTCTGCAGTAGGAGGAGTAAGTTCCTACTTAGGTGTGGGATGAAAACAAGATTTGGTTAGGATAACTAGGAGAATCAGAGTAAATTCTGATGTTTTTAGATCAAATTCTGAATTGGGAATGGGTGATTCTGCTGCAGCTCGTCGCCTTTTTATAGCCGCCACGAACCGATACGTTTCGACTTCATGATAGGTTGCCTTGGCAACGCTCGTTTTCAAAGTTGTTAAACTTTGATGGCGGCGTCCCGCAGTGACGTCATATGAGACCATTAAAGTTGCACTGAACTCTATGTGCGGCGAAGGCGAGAACATCTGGTGTGATGTGATGTCATTTTGACATGTCAATTTGTAAATATACTGCGGTAGGAGTTTTTTGGTAAGTTTGTTTATATTTATTCTATTTATTAGTTATTTATAAGAGTTTTTGTTTATTTTCAGGTGAAAAAATAGTGGAGGAAGTTTTAGGACGGCGTTGGATTGAAGGGAGGAAGTTCCCTAGCCTCAGATAAGTATTTTTTTGTTTAAATTATTTTAAGATAAAATTCTTTGTGTTCCTTTTTTGTATCTTTTTAGGAAATGCAAACTAGGGAAGGAAACTGCATCGAGGGATTTTATATGTGGACTGAACACAAACTATAATGCATCGTTTATAGACTTTTGTTAATAATAAAATTTTTTTCCTATAGTAACTGATTCTGTAGGCGAGCCTTTAGCTGCACATGGAGCATGGAACCGAGTATTGTGCACTGGATGTACACCTAGATTGTAAGACCCAAGATCAGATGTCCCTCTTGTGTATGGTGGCCGAGAATGCAAGTGGATACTGCGATCCGGAAGCTGGCGGGCCTGCAAAAGCTTGTTTGCTGGGAATTAGAAGATCCAAGTGATCTATGGTCTAACTTAATCTGCCTGCCCTGGGAAGACGGCTGGACCAACACATCCCATTGGTTCTTGGGCTGGCATGGAAAACCACTCTGGTCCCTATGCTACTTGATGCGATGAGGGATATGGTGCTGGTGTTTATTTTCTTGAACCTGACATTGGCTTATAGTACTCACTTGGAAGGCACACCACTGTCTGCCAGGCTAAAATCTTCACCATCGCAATGGCACCGATCCCTTGAAATGGAAATTAAAGGTAAGGAGATTGCTATCCTCTCGGGTGATCAACGGCCTTGATGGCCATGAATGACACCCGGATAATATCCCTGATACTGAGGGACTGCAGAACGTCTGTGAATAAGCTGTGTATCCATAAGAAGGTATTCCTTTAGTGCGTTCCTGGGTACATGGGGATCATGGGGAATGAATGGTCTGATCTTCTAGTCAGCTCTTTTGTTCTGATTTATCCTTCCTTGGCCCGGAACCCGCAGTAGGCATTGCCACCTCGGTAATCAGATCTTTCATCAAAAATGATGTTCTTATAAAACATAAGCAGAGATGGGCGAACCTGAGTAATTGTAAGTGTACAAAACTTCTTCTTGATGGGTCTAATAGAAATTTCTCTGCCTTTCTCTTGGGACTCAGAAGAAGACAATGCAAGACTATTGTTGGCATTATCATATGGCCGCAACTCACTTCACGTTGATCTAAGATGGGAGTTGTTGACAGCCCTGAGTATCTGCCCCGTCTCGAAGGAGAGCCTGAGGCCACCGAATATTTCTGTTTGTTTGTCCGTCCTGATGCACTTAATTAAGATGGTAGGAAGGTTTTTTGAAACAAAAAGAAAAAATAATCTGATTCTCAAATGTTGAATTGTGAAGACGATCAGGCAATGTAAGGATTGATTTGTTCATTTTATTAACTTAATTTACTGACAGGACAAGCTGACACGACAATACTGAAGTTAGCTGTGATGTTTTATAATGGTACCAAGATCGCTGATTAAATAATAATTCATAGTTTTGTTACGAGCGTGGCTTTAGTTCGTTATTTAAAACAAAATATTTCAGATTGAATTCAAAAGTTCTTCTTTTATTTAACTTCACTGTTTACTTTTATAACATTCACAAATAATTATCAAATCAACTCCTTAGTTATGGCTAGTACTGTACGCCTAATTATCGCAATTCAAATAGTTTACTTCGGTCACTTCACTGTCTGAAATAAGACTCGCTTCCTGATGTGAGAAGCACCGTATTTATACTCAACGAATTATCCTAGGACCTTCCTGAATATTCCGTTGTCAAAAGGCCTAAAGTTTTTTCCAATTCCAACAGATGTCGCTTTGTTATGTGTCCAAAGTCATGTGGTGTTGGTTTATAAGAATTGTGTGCGTCTGTATATAAGCTAGTGAAATTTTATTTATGATTTTAGTACCATATTTGGGAGACGGACGAGGAGGAGACAACTTACTCAACATGGGCGTTGGACCACTTCTTACATTCTCATACCAGTTCTATCGGACGAGTATTATGGCCTAGGACGTTCCTGTCCAGTAGAAATTATACCCACATCAAACGCAAATGCACAGGTTTTACGATTAAAAAGCTTAAACCGATCAAGTTATGAATAAACCTTGAGTCGAGCCTCGCAATTGTGGAGCAGTAAAAAAAAAAACTAAGAGGCAAATTGTATTGGTATACCTCCGAGTTCCTGACACGCAACAAAAAAAAAAGAATAATATTAATACATCTCTAATATAAAAATTGGATTAGATCGAATTTAGTTAAACTTAGTTAGCTCATAAAAGCAAAGTTAGATTTCCACCAATATACTTTCCCTATAATTTCATTTATCTTGTATCTTAAAAATTAGTCGCTTGAAATTGAAAACTAGAACTTGAATAGTATCAAAAGTCGAAATTAGTAATTTTGCGTCTCTAGTTGTTTATGTTTCATTTAACAATACGTTTTTAAATGCCTAACGTAAAATTCTGAAATATTAATTTTTTTGTAATTTCATACACTTGGGATTATGTACACCTTTACATCTATATTAGTGTTCCCCGAGCCATCTAGTCACCGTCGCAAGTAAGCTAATTAAAATAATCTTCAATAGCATACAACCTTCCTTCTACGAAGTCGTTATACATATTTTTTTCCTGCGAAATTGTTGACAAATTAAAAGTACTAGTTCCACACCTCTTCAATTGCTGGAATAATAAGTAAACAAGAAAAAAAAGGAATTTACTAAAATTGAAACAACCAAATAACACAATGACAACTCGGCCTTAATTATACCTGGGGTGCCATATTTTGTTTTAGACCTTATCTGCGAAAATATTGAAAGCATTCTCTAGGCGGATGTGCTAAACACAAAATAAATGGAGACTACAGGCAGAAAAGTGAAGTGCACCACCACTCTTCTAGTAAGTGAAGTCGCCCAGTGAGGACGTAGTGTCGAAAAATTAAAAAAAAAAAACAGAAAATTTATAAGCAATTAAAAGAAGTTATTTAAAAAAAAAAAAAAGGAAAAAAAAAAGCAAATTAGTCAACAGCAAAAACAAAAAAAAAAGAGAAGTGGACAGGACTCAAATTTTACGAAGAATAGGAGATAAATTAGCTCCAGAAACAAGTGTCGTAGAAGGAGGAGTTTTCGATCCTAAACGGAGTTCGAAGAAGTTAAGTATACTTTCATAATTACTGAATTAATCATTTTTTAAAAGATATACTCGTTGATCGTGGGTCGATAGTGACGGTGATTTAGATATAGTGTTAGGTTATCCATTTATGTACTATTTATCTCGGATAATTATATTGCTTCTTAAATTAAATTTCGTTGCCGTAATTTATATTATAGGTTTCGTGATCTATCCTGTCTCTGGTTAAAGATCACGTGGCGTCCATTCTTTCTTTATGTTACAGTATAGCAACGTCCACATAAACCTACACCCATCTCCTGAGCTAGATATTACGTGCCCTGGTAGTACGTAACAGCTTGTGTCGCTTTGTTGCTCGTAACAGTACATTCACTTAATAGTTGAGAATTCATCATTTTCTATTCTAATTTAACTATAGTGTAGCTCTTATAACATGATTATTTCTATATCAGAAGGGAAAAAACCTGGTTTCAATTGGTCACCCACTTGCATACGACAATTCAACATCACAAGGAAGACCGTTGATACGTAAAGAGCATGTCATATATGAAGAATTAGAACCACTTTGAGAAGAACAATTTAAATTGAAGTAACATTAAAAAAGAGATCATGGAGGAGTGAATTGAAAATTATCGCACGAGACAGGGTACGATGTAGAGCTATAGCATTTGCAATAGATTAATGGAGCAATAAGTAAGACAAAAATTATAAATTTGGTTTAAGGGACAAGATAAAGACCTGAAAATTCGAATTTACATGGCAAAGTATTCGAACTCATGACACCCAATGAATGCAGATTACCTCAGTAGAGAAGTTGCTTTCATCAAAGTCATAATTAGATGTGGACGTATCATCAGAACTATATCTTCTAAAATTAGCTAGACCCATAGAGATAGAAAAAATATTTTTTGATCTTTTGGAGAAAACACCACTGCAGGTTTGCAGCCAACTTATATGACTCGACGATTATACGAACAAAATTCAGTGAAACAAAGTGACAGAATATACGACAGTTTTTGGACATTACACGAATCATCGTCAAAAGAGTCCAAGAGGAAAATTATAACTGAATATAAATTATTCGAATTTATTTCTGTTGTTATGTCACATTGGGGAAAAAACTAGGGAAAAAACGCAGTTAAATAAAATTTTTACAATTTAAATATTTCTCTCATGATAAAATAAATAAAAAAAAAAAACAAAAACAAAAATTGAACATTAATCAATCAGGGATTATAGCGCATTTGACAAACGGATTCACTTCTGGTGACAGGTGACAACATCCCATTAAATATATTTTTCACTTGCTTTTTGTCAACATATACATAAATATTGGAAGGGATGAACCCTTTTGTATTTGCCGTTTTTACCCATCCATAAATATACACACATATAACCACAAACATAGTAGCAGCTCCGCATAGACACTTGTGCCCGCCCGGTTTACCCACGCTAGAATTCTTTAGTAAGTATTAAATCCAATGTCGCATGTGCTGGCAGAGACAAATTACGTTAAATTATGGTTTCGGGACAATATTAATTACGACGATTTATGCTCTCGCTGGATACATCTGCGTGCCTATGTGGATGCCACCAAATATCCTGAAGGTTGCTTGTTTTTCTCCCGACAAAATTGCACAAGTTCAAAGTTTGTGTTTTATATATGTATATGTGTACATGCGTATGTGTATTCATATTTAAACAAAGAAGAATTGACTATTATTATTATTATTTTCGTCATATACGTATATGTATATGTATACATACAGGAGAGGAAAAATGGGAATTTTTGTCAGTTTTTGGGAGCAAATAAAGGTGATTTTATTTGTATCTCTGCACGCAAATATCACATATTTGTCGAAGGACGGATTTTATCTTTTGATTGCTTCGGAAAAATATTTTGTGTATTTCCTGGAATCAAGTTTATGAAGACTTAATTGTTTGTTGTACAAAAATGAGAATGTGGAATATATTGCAAAGCAACTAAGGTATTGCCTAAGTATATGAGTGGTTGGGACCACGACTGTAAACATTATAAGCGTGTAAATGTTATTTGAGAAAGGTTTGTATTGTGACAGTATTTTAAGGTTAACAAAACTCATTCACTCCGTGGGAAGGTTATCCCTGTACATTGAAAATCATTTTATGATACCAAATTTTAATTACTCTTCATAAAACAGATGAAAGGGCTACATTTATCAGCTATCAAGGAATCGCCTTTTTAAATTATGCATACGACTTCTAAAAACATCTGGAGACTTGGTGACTTTTCTTATGAATCGTTGGAAGCGTAGTGTTTCCAATTTTGATGAATCAAAAATCGTTGCCCTACATATTTCAAAGACATTTGACAGAGTCTGACATCCTGCTTTTTTAGCTAAATTTATAGCACTTGGTATCTCCCCTTCTCTTCTATTATGGATTGAAAGTCTTTTTATATGGCCACCTAATACGAGATGTACTAGATGGCGTCACTTCAGAGCACCACCCTATAAATGACGGTGTGCCCCAGGGCTCCGTTATATGTTCGTATCTCTTCTTAATTTTTGATCCTGTCCATAGTGTTACCGATGACAGTTCCCTTGCTTTCGCTTACTCCTTTAACACTCTAGCGGACTGCAGAGAGAATGTCACATATATGAAACGATATTACATAATCAATGACAAATGACAATATCCATGCTTGGGTCAAAGCGAATCGCGTCCAATTCTAAGAGCTTAAGACCTAGAGCTGTCTCATTTCACAAGATCTTCACTTAACCACCTCCGCTTCTCTTGATCGGGAATTGATTTACGATATATGGTCTATTTGCATTCTTGGCATTAGCATTTCCAGTAACTGGACTTCTTCTCTGCTGCCAAAGAAGCATGGAAATGTTTTGGATTTCTGAAAAACTGTGATAAATAGTTCAGTCTATCAAATCTAGTGCTCCGCTATAAGTTCTACATCAGACATCATCTTCATTGGATATTGCCCGAAAGGGAGCCTTCAAGCTTATTGGAAATTTAGAAATAACTTGTCTTATCGACTAATCACAACGTTGAATACCTTTCGCTTCTTGTGTGGCCAATTTTCTGATCCTTTGTGGAATGATTCCTGTACGCAATACACGCGCTGCAAGCCGCGCACATCCTTTTAGCCTTCAAAATACTTTCGTTCGTGCAGTAAAATTCGGAGATACTTTTTTTTATCCCGAACTCTGCGAATCTGTAACAGTCTACCATTTTTTGCCTTCCCTGCGGCATACAATCGTGAAAATTTAAGAGTAACATATACCAACTACTCCGCTCCTCTCCTCAAGTGGAATTCCTTTATTATCTCCTTCCTTCCATTCTGTGCAAGGACAGTAGTCAGCTTGGTGAGCTTCAGTCATAGTTAGAAAATAAAATAGACCCCAATTAACAAAGGGACTCTGTCTGTGCAACAAACGTACGAATTCGATTCAACGAACACTACAAGCGGCGAGAATTATCAGAGATTTCTGAACAGTGCTGCCAATTTACTATACGCTGCCAGGTAACAAAAGCATCATAAATTTCCCAGTGATATAACCAAGCCTGAGTGCTGATTCTGAACTTTTGTCGTACTTTTCTTGCCGTATATTTTAAAATTTCACCACAAATTGAACTAAAATTAAATTTCAGTGAATCAACGCCAGAATATACGTCAAAAGCACGAAGAATTTGTTTGTTGTTCCCGAGATTGTCACAAAAGTTTTGAACGATGGTAAATGGATATTCGAAACTTATTTAGAGCCTTGCAGGTGCTCAAAGTTAAAGTAATTTTTTTTATTTTTTTTTTTTATTTTGTAATTCAAATTGTCATTTTCCTGTTCATTCTATTTATGTCATGCCTGACTTGTTGTATTGAATAAAAATACAAAAGAATCAGAGGAAAAGCTCGTTCTACTTTCACGTATATGTTGACTTTTACATACGACAAAATATGGAAGTTTCCCCCTGATCAGGAACGAAGGCTGTGGTTGCCAAATGTTCTCTAGGAATAGTTGTTAGCTATCGAGACTCTAATCTGCTAGTTCTAGATCTGGAGATGATGGTGGCAGCTCAGACAGATGTACTTTCTATATGCCTGATGAATAAAATTTGACTGCTAAATTGCGATGATGTATTATGATAGAGCAATGGGAGCCAATAATTCGACGTTAATTTGATAATGCTGCTCAAAGTCTAATCGCTGTATTGAGTTTCACGTCGACTTAATGCATATTTGCCCTATTCAATTAGCTTGAGTAGCAGGTCTTAACTGTACAGAGAACCAGCTTGAATTTAATAGACCTTAGAACTCCTGCCAAAGTTTTCCTAGATATTACATTCACCTTTTGTAAAATGTAGTTTGATTTTGACGAAGAGTTGTGGCGTTAAAAAATATAAACAGCTTCGTGGACGCTATTTAGTTACTACGATAGTATCAGCTTATTTCAAGATACCTTGAAGAATATAAACACTTCCATTGCAGTCAGCCCAGCTGTTAAAAATAATTCACTTTACAAGAGGGAAGCGGAAGAATAAATTTTTGGTTGCGAGATGATGGCAATAGGGTCAACCCACATGCAGCTAGCACGAGGCACGCGCATTATGCTACACTTGTGCTCAGACATTTCATCATAATAATTTTGCTACGCTATTGTTCCTTATATGATTACCGAGGTTAATTGTGTGCGTCTTTAATCAAGTTACAATTATTAATTATTGTATGATAAATTCACCGCAGCTAATAATAATTAAATCGTAGGTTAAGAATTCCACAGCCGTCAATACGACCAACAGGGTTTTCGTATAAATCTGTAGCAAGAATATTCATTATTGCCAAAACTTTAAAGTGACGATAATATTGTCGAGTAATGAAGATTATCATAAGGTTATGTCATTTCCATCACTCTAAAGGCAAAATATTTTGGCATTTTGAAATTCTCTCTGAATACAGGCTCAGAAATAGCAAGGGATCCAAGTCGTCCCTCATATTTCTCAGAACTATATTCTGTGCATGGCTCAAATTGTATAATTATTTTATATTTCACAAACTTGTACACGTTAATCTCCAAAACCGCCTAACCAATTTCAATGAAATTTTGTGAATGTGTTTGGATGGTTCCAGCCTGAAAGGTAGGATAGTTTTGGACACGAAAGATGGCGCTGTTGTCCAAGCCAGGCTTCGACCTGGAAATCTGAAATTTTGTACACGATGTTCTCATAAAAATTGCAAAAACAAGTTCAAAAATGGACTAAATCGCGTTCTCAGGCAGTGCCCGAATGTATAGAAATTTTCGAACTGTATTTGCAATTTTTATGAAAACGCCGTCTACAAAATATGAGCTCTCCACCTTCTCCGCCTTCTCAGGCAGCTACCATGTATATACCGAAAAACAAAATTTTTTTATGGCAAGAATGGGTAACCCGATTCAGTCTATTTTTGAAATTTTATTAATCATTTCTATGAAAACGCAACATAAGAAAGTTTTTGTATGGCAACTCTACGAAGGAGTTGCCCAATTTGTCCGATATTTGAACTTGATTTATATTTTGTTTTTAAAAAGGCCCGTATACAAAATTTCATTACGTCCCCGCGTGAGGCAGTTACCAAATATGTAGTGAAAAACCAGAGTTTTGTATGGTAACATCAAGAAGGAGTTGCCCAATTCATAGCATCTTAGAAATTTTATTTACCATTGATATAAAAACACCTCGCTCCAAATTTTTTTGTATGACAACTCTACGAAGGAGTCTTCCATTTGGTCCCATTTTCGAATTTAATTTACATTTTATTTTTTTTTTATAAAAGGCCCGTGTACCAAATTTTATTTTCCACGTCGACGCGTTCTCAGGCAGTGTCCAAATATATAATTAAAAACAAAATTTTTGTATGGCAACCCTACGAAGAACTACATTTACATTCATGAGGCAGTGTCCAAACATATAGTGAAAGACTAAGGTTTTGTATGGCAATACCAAAACGGGGTCGCCCGTTTTAGTACATTTTTGAACTTGCATTTGCAATTTTCTCGAAAACGCCTTGAACAAAATTTGAGATCTCCACGTCGACGCATTTTCAGACAGCTTCCGAATATATAGTATAGTGAAAAACCAAAATTTTGTATGACAACCCTACGACGGAGTTGCCCGATTTAGTTCATTTTAGAGCTCGTATTTGCAATTTTTATAGAAACGCCGTGTATAAAATTTCAGCTTTCGACGTAGACGAGCTCTCAGGCAGTTTTTTTAGATCTCGACAGCAGCGCCATCTATCGTATCTAAGGCTATCCTATCTTTCAAGCTGAAACCAATCAAACCCATTCGCAAAATTTCATTGAAATCCGTTGGGCGGTTTCGGAGAACAGCGTGTTCAAGCACAGTGACACGTGATTTTTATATAAGATGCACGTGTTTTGTTTGTACGAGAAAATTGGTCGTTTCATACAAAAATTTTCCGCTTGTATTTAGTGGAGGAAATTTTTTCGACTTTTTAGACAATTTTTATTTCTAAACATTCTGAGAACATTTTAATTTATTTGATTTGTCTTTTCTGTGTCTAGGTTTCCATTTGATCAATGGAAGGAGTGGTTACTTTGCTTCCAACAAGGATCTGCCGCTGAGCTAAGGTTTATTGCTTGGAATCGTATCTCCAACCACGTCTTCATGATGAAAATTTGGCGGCAATCCTATGATGTCCTGCTGAACCGGCCTGGCATTTACTGGTGATCAAAGTGCTTACAAAGTATTTTTTTATGCATAGATAACTCCGCCATAAAAAACTCAACATAAAATTTCTTTACCTCAGTTCTGGATATGCATATAAAAACCTTTTCCTTTTAAAAGCCCTATTTTATAACTCAATTATTTATTTAATTTATTTTTTTTTTTTTCAAATTTTTAATTAGTAACTTTCTTTTTATCTCATCTTATATTGGATCCTGCTTAAATCCATTAATTGCAAGATATTAGAAAGTTTTGACCATCTCCAGTGGAACTTTTTACTCTATATACATAGTTAGAAAGTTCCTCTGGAAAGTTTCTTATACATATACAGGATCCAGTCCTTTCTTCTCCCCCCTCCCACCTATGCCCACCCTAGAAGCATACGTTATTGTGGATTAAGACCTGACCACAAAGTTTTGTCCTGCTTATTACGTATTCAACAGGGCAAGTCAGTAACTTCAGTTTTAAGCTGTCCTTGTTTGTGTTTAAAGCAAAGTTTAATTCAGATTAAAAGTCAAAAGGAAATTCCGGACTTATTGGCTTAACACAGCGTAAAGTTGTCCCGAGCCATACATGTAACATTCGCCATGTGATTCTCAACGTAATGGAAGAGATATTTTACGGTGATTTTCAACTGAGTGTAAGGATTTAGAAGTAACAGAAACTTTTGAAACTTTCTAATCAATTTCTTTCTGAACTTAATAAAACATTTAAATTTATTTATGTACTTACTATCCTAGAAAAAAACATAATAACTGAAAGGATTATCTAATTAAAGGCTCTAATAAAGTTATGTATGTCGTCCGATATTGAAAGAATGCAGCCACAATTTTGTAATATGAGAGTGTATTGTTTCCAATAATTAATTGACGCGGTAATTAACAGAAAGAACACTTTTCTTTGTTTAGATAATGTGCGTAATGGACAATAGCAGCAACAAGCAAAAAGCTTCTGTTTTTTTTTTTCCTATTTCTTTCTTGTCAACTCTAATTAACCCATTGGATTTGAACTAGGGTGGAATTTTGCCAGTAATGATTGTTCGGGGGTACATTTTCAAGCGCGCGTCAAATTGAATTTATCTTCAGAGGCGATGGAAAGCAGAAATCGAATCAAAGAAGAAGCCAGACCAAAACAACAGCAAAAAAAAAAAGATTCTCTTGAGACAGTCGACAAATTCTTTGATTACATCCTGTTATTTGATCCTTACTGCTTAATTTTCTGGTCACGAATAGTCCAGGACATTTTGTTTCGAAGTTTTTCCTTATAAGACAAAAAAAAAAAAAAGTAAAAATAAAAGAGAAAGAAATAAAAGTAAAGACAGAATCTTTCTGTAGTGATAAAAATTATATTTGAGGGGAGACTTGGGAGTTGTTGTTTAAGTATAAAAGCTTGGTGGTAAGTTGAATAGCTTTTAAGAAACATTTGCACACCTTTAAAACTTTCTTCTTTTAAAGTATTGGAGCGATATTACTGCGGTTGATGGTAGATGACGACGGTAGATTTATGCAGTTAGTACACTTTATCAAAATTATCAAGTTTAATGTTATACAACTATGAAAGGTTTATTATTGTAACTAATGTGGGTTAAGTTGAGGTTGACGACATAGAGTTTAGGAAGGGCAATAACAAAGTAAGAATTAAACTTACACATTTCCACATTTACAGTGCTGCTACTGTTGTTGACTTTATAAATGTTCACATGGTCCTGGTATAACAAAAATTTTTTATAGTTGGGCTAAATATCAAAAGACTTTGAATCCTCTAGAGAGCTTACACTGACAGTTAACGACCATCTCTCATAAAAAACAATAAAAAGACTGGGGCTTCAAACGCGGAATAATGCTTCGAGAGCGACCAGATGGAAAACTATTTTATAATAGTATTCCTCAGAAGGACAGCACCTTATTGTTTAGACATGCAACTGTAAGGAAGATGTAGCACAATACTTTTTAAAAGTATCTATATAAATAGGATAATGTCGTCAGGGTTGGCCACCTTTTTGACTTTTGCCCATAACTTCCGTTTAAGAAACAATTTGGTAAATCCAAGCACATATTTTGAATGGTTTGGGAAAAAATAACACTCTTATGCTGAACGTTGAAGAATGATTAGGTGAAAAATGAAAAAAATTTGGGCATTTAAAAAAACAAGTGTAATGCTGTCAGGGTTAGCTGGCCGACGAAAACTGTGCTGAAATGATTGAAAATGACCTGGAATTTGTTGCATTTTTTTTTTTAGCAAAAGTTGAATGGGACATTAATCGGAATCGCATTTCCCGCAAATGTCGTTCTATTCAGGTCTACCGGAGAATTTGATTCGATCTAGATTCCATCGAATCAAGATTTTTCATATAGCATTTTTTACTAGTAAAATTAATTGCATCGAATATTCTTCAGCGTCAATCAAAAATAACCAGCAATTGCTTTCGGTTGAATTTGGAAAATGCTCCTTAAAAAATTTCGATTCGATATAGATTTGATCGAATCGAATTCCCCGGTAGGCCTGATTGATGCACTTCAAATGCACTTCTCTGTTGTAATGTGCAAAGAGGGCTTTTTCTACTCGTTTTTAGGTGGGTATCTTCCTTTAGCGGGTGTTTTATTGGCGGACTTCATTAGGACTGGTGCTGGACGTTTTTTTGGGTCATCAAAGCGCACAATCAAAGTGGAGCAACCCTGACTACACAAAGTGTCCAACCTTGATGACAAGTGTCATTGCCGCATCACGCGATACTACAACTAAACATGTTGAATTTTCCTCTTGGTTTGTTTTTAAGCATGAGCCACACTGGCGTGTATCCAGACCTGTAGCATAGGAGGGTCACAACTAAAATGTTCTACAGGGAGGAAAAAGTCGAAAGAAGTAGTTTTTAAATTTTTTTTATCATATTTACATTATATCACAAAATCCAATTTTTGTTTGATTTGGAAAACCTATTGATAATATTATCTACGTCAATGTCGATCTCAAGGTAGACATTAAGAACTCATAACCAGATACGCCTTCTTGCGCAGATATTGTAGAAATAGATGCTGACTCAAGCGATTCTGTCACGGATGAAGTAATTGACACATTTAAAAGAAAGGGAGCATGACATATTACTGACTATTTTTTTTGATGGGAGCTTAACTGATCTTCCGAAAAAAGTCAATTTTCTTATCAGTTTTCCACGTTACACTTTCGCTACTATTTCTACCTCCATCGCTAACTGACATAGCAAGTTTATCCTTCTCCTACAAATTAAAAGTAAATGTGAATTTAAATTAAACAACACTACTGTTTCTACATTTTGATAAATGTCCCAAAAGCTTTTTTCCAGGATGTACTAGTATAATAATATTCCACGTGTAGCCTCAGCGGACGACATATGAACTCGCAGGCGCATAGTCTGGATTTACCAAAGTCCTGCCTAAATCTTCTAAATAGAAAGCTTTCAAGTTCCATGCACCCTCGAAGATATCTTAAGATTCCAAGCCATGCAGCTTCATGAAAAAGTCAAACTTTTTACTCAAGTTCTCGTAAGCAGAACCACGTCTTTGTAGTTCTGCAATCAACCTCTTGATAATAACGTTGAAAACAGTAACTCTGATAGTTAGACTTCGATCTCGTTTCCTTTTGATTCATCAATCTGCTTATTGGTAAATCCGCCATTATGTGCAGGAACAATAAAGTGAATTAAATTTTTTTTAATGTCCGATGTCATATGTTCTCCATACCATTTCGGCCCCTGGCCAAAAAGGTTGGACCCCTAGATAACTGCCTCGTTAGCCTAGGCAGAAGTTTTTTGTTTCCGAGAATGTACCGAAAGGATTGCCATTTGATACTATAGATCCAAAAGTTCCTGTAGTCTCCTATCATATTTGATCTAACTGAAGGCATGTAACGATTTAAGATCTTTACAGCACGTTGTTTGATAACCTTGAAGATACTGAATTTTACTGTGAAGATAACTTTTTTCAAGGTTTAATCTAGCGAATGTTTCTATAGCGTGCACTTTTTCTTCGCCCGTAACCTCTTAAATCCATCAGAATTCCGGAAAATTATTTTTAAAAGTTTGGCAGTGGTCCGTAAGTACTTACTTCCAAGGCGTGCACAAGTTCAATGGGTATATGAAGGAAATGATGGTGAAATGGATAAAACAGACGCATGTTTCCATGGGTTTGAAGTCAAGACACATGCACCCACCAACGACTGAGCCATTCTTAATGATTGTTAATTAAAAAACTGCTGGCTATACGCCTTTCTATTCCAATGTCTAGTTGTATGAATGTATGGGTAAAAATGTGTTGATATATAATGTGAACATAGAACTATTTTGATTTCGCAGAAAATGTTTAGACAATATGAGCGCAAACTCCAAATTACATATTTTTAGTTTTTAAACTTTATGTAATGAGAGGTAATAGAACAGATTTAAACTTTCTTGTTTGCTTTTCGATTATACCCCAGTAAATTTAAATTTAATTTCAGTTAATAACTGTCACATGTATGTAGAATTGTTACACAAAGAGCGAGTGAATGTGTCATCCTCTGTACATGAGACTAGCAAATTTCACTAGATAAAGTTCTGAGTAGGTTGTTGCTGTGCAAAGCTCATTTAGTGAAATTAATTCAATTTAATAAGGCCCCATAAACAGTTTATTAGTTTGCTCCTTTTCATCTCCTCATAATATGCTGCGACGACTATGTACATACTTATATGAGGGCAGAAACATGTAAAATGTTTACCTTTATATACAATATACCTACCTACATTCTCATTAACAGTTTATGCTGAGCTTCATGAAGATATCTTCTTTTCAGTGGCACGTTTAAAGTGTGTCAGAGTTATTTATGTAAGAATATAGTGCAGATGGAAAAGATTTAGTTCTGTCGTGATATTATATGTACCTACAGATGTATGTATGTATGTATACACATATATCCAGAATGTGCAGCCTTTAAATTTCTAACTAAACCTGTTAATTAGGTGAGTCATGTTTAGCTTAATTATAAAGGTAATTTCTAGATATATTTTTAATACCGTTTACGCACTTTCCTTTCAACTGTATAGATGTAGACACTCATATACATATGCAATATCTGAAAAGTTATATTTCTCTGCGAATTTAAAAAAAAAAACCCCCCCTCCCAATGCAGCTTTTAGGATATGAACGGAAACGTTTTATTTACGCTCTAAGAACTTCTTTGCACAATTTATAGAGGAGGAATGAATTTAATTTTAAACGACTGAGATTTAATAGAAAATTTATTTCTATTGAGCTTATAATTGTGCAATTCCAAGAAAAACAAAAGAAAAAATATCTTCTTGATATAGCTGCCAAGGATGACTTCATCTCAACTTCTCCTGACTGCATGATGAGAGTGTAACGTTATACAAAAGGTTGACGACGGATTTGCCCCATAAACCTGCCAACAGCAGTACCTAGTAACAAAGAAGCTTCACAGGATACCATTCATAGCTCATTAACACTGACATCAAAAGGGTAAAGGATCCGGCGACTGATAATCTTCTGTCTTAGAATCCTATAATTATAATATCACTTGCAATGGTACGTATTTAAAGGAGGATTCTGTATGGTTGTTAGTAAATAGCTTCGTGGTTTCTAGGAAAGATATTCTTGTACTTATTACAAAATGATATTGTTACTGATTTCAGGTATCTTGGGCTTCTTGATATCTCCGAAGAATCATTTTGATAAATCTATCCTCAGAATTTCGCCTCTATTTTTCTGCGATTATAGTAATTAACATTTTCGTAAATATGGGAAATTACAATTGATGTTCCTCACGGTTCAATTCTAGGCCTTCTTTTTTTGTTTAGTTTGTAAATAACTCATTTTCTTTCTAAAATTTATTTCATACTTTATTCTATCCGGCAGCTCATTAAACATACGCAATCCGTTAAACATTATGCAGTTCTGAGTACCTGAATTCCGAAAATATGGCATTCTGAAGCAGGGTTGTCAGGTTGGGTTATTTATAGCAAATTGGGATACTTAGATTAAAATTTCGCTCTTAAAAATTGTGAGATTTGATTTGTCTAAATTTGGGCTACTTAAAAAAATAGGTTTCGCACTTTGGGCTATTCGGTTAAAAAATAAAAGTTACTACCTATGCATTTAGAAACACTAAGATTTTCTCTGACAAAAAGAAAATAGACAACAATTATTGCTCATTGGTAACACTCGTTTTATCAGTCTGCCTTAGAGCAAGAGTCTGTACTGCATATTCTTCTAACCATAAAAAGAAGAAGCATGACAACATTTCACGTGGAAGTGTCAAGTTCAAGTATGCGTACCGCGCAGATGGTTTTTGCTAGATTGTATTTATTTAGAATACAATGGGAAAGTTCGCCAAATATACAAAGAGGTATAATATTCAGTGGGAGAAAATGCCGGAATTCAAAGGCAAGTTTATATTTCTGAACAATTTTTCAAAAACCTAATATATCTAATGTTGTAATTTAAAAGGTTGGTTGTGTAGATCGGTAGAGTATGAAGATTTTGCCTTTTGTAGGCTCTGCAAAGACAAGCTGCGTTCTTACAGGAATGATTTATTGAAACACGTCAAAACTATAAATCATAAACGCAATTTAGAAAATGCTTCAATGAAACCATCTTCTAGCATTATGAATTTTGGTATGTATACATACATATCTACATTCATGAAGGCTAAAAACAGCAATTAATTTAAATTTATTAAATCAGGTGTTACCACAACTGGAAAAAAAATTCTATTCCCTTGGAAACGAAAAAACTGGAAATTCAGAAGGCCGTATTTGTGGCAGTTCACTATAAATACAGTGGATCACCTAGGTGAATTATTAAAATTAAATTATGAAAAGAATCTTAAGATACACCGAACAAAAGTTAATCACAAAAGTTGTGAACCCATCACTTTTTTCTGATCTTTTGAATGATATTGGTAAGATCTCATATAGTCTAATAGTAAATGAATCTGCCGATATAGCGACTGTTAAATATGTATATGCAGTTTTTTAGTGAAAGAAGCGATAAAATGGTTACTGCCTTTTTAGGTCTTATAGAAGTTACCGATACAACTGCCCAAAATTTGTATAGTGTGCTATCGAAGTATCTTATAGATAACAAAATTCTCGTAAGTAATATGGTAGGTCTGGGAACAGACGGAGCCAGTAATCTATGTGGGTCAAAGAATTCTCTGTACAGGCGTTTTCTTGTGGATGTGCCAGATCTGCAATTAGTTCGATGTATATGCCATTCTATACATCTTTGCGTTGATGAACTGCCTTCATCTGTGGAATTTGTTGTTCGTGAAACTTTTAATTGGTTCTCACATAGTTCTAAAAGAAAAGATGAATACAAAACTAGTTTTAATCTTATAAACTTGAATACTGATGTAGCTTCAAGAAATATTTTGAAATGCTCTCCAACTCGTTGGTTATCTAGATACGAGCGCGTTAAACGAATCTTAGAACAATATCTAGAGCTTAAAACATTTTTTGAGATTACTTCGAGAAAAGAAAAGTGCTATACCTCAAAATTATTAAGTGAAATGTATAAGAATGATGCCAAAATGTTAGAACTCTTTAACTATGATATTTATTCTAGCATAAATACTGTACTTGAAGACGAAGACACTGCTCTTGCTGAATTATTTAATTAAGCATTGTGAATTACCTAAGTATGTAAAATGTGATCTGAAGAACTTTTTGAACTGATGTTTCAATTTTCTCATAGTTTTATTTATAAGTATTCATAATTTCACCATTCTGTTTTTCTTTTGAAAATTCTTTATTTTTTAAATAAAAATATAAATTTATACGCTCCTGTAAAGTTTTTAATATGCCGATTATTTTGCGGTATTTTTTGCTACAATGTTTTACAAACGGGCGATTTGGGCTACTCGTCATCACCAAATAGGCGACTTTGTTCTTCAAAATACTGGCAACCCTGTTCTGAAGTCGTTTACAGATCTCAGTTTATACGGCAGGATATCACGCACGTAATTTACTTGTCCAGTTGGATACTCCAATAGCATGTTGTTTCTTATTTTAAATATGAATACACAAACGTTCGCTGGTATTGTTTGCCTTACACTTAGCCATTTCAGTGCCTTCAACATTAATGAAATTGCTGTATATCGGCTACATCTGAGAATTGCTTTATTCTGTAAGGTCTGCAGCTTTTGCAACATCTGCTGGCTGGCCCATGAATCGAATGGTGTAGCAATATTCAAAGTGGGGTCTCACAATAATATTATATACATTTATTGCTGGATAAGTTGGTAGGTTACCTATAATTCTTCTAAGGAAGTCCATTTTTTTCATTTTTATGTTTTAGTGACATATTCAGTGTGCTTCGAAAATTGTATATCCTTATCAATAACAATCCCAAGATACAGTTACGTTTTTATGTGGTAAAAATAATTGAAAAGGTTTCTTTTCAATTACTGATTGCCCCGGCCGAGCAGAGGTGATAGAGTAATCAGATCTCACACAAAGATTTGGGACTGGAGAGCTTTGTAATTAGTTAGAAATAATATCGCTTTCCGGCACTGAGAGCACCTCTACAAGTTTCACCGCAAGCTTGTTGTCGAATTTCGAAACCCGTATTCGTATCACTAGGGGCCAGCTGTTACATGTCAAATGTCAAGATTCGCAAATCTGACAAAAGTCATAAGGCGTGTTTATTAGTGCTACATCAATAACACTGTGTTATAGCGAAAATATACTTTTGGCGAGACATAGTGTAGGTTGTAGGTCTAATGGACATAAAAGTAGTAGCATACCAGAAATTTCTCATACACCCTCAAAATCTCATTTTAGACCAAAAAAACCGTTATTCGGTAGGTATATGTATATAATAATTTATAAATCCGCCATATTTTATTCGATGTCGAATTTTTTTGTGGCATATGAAAGAAGAGAGATAGGCCTTTTTGACCATATGTTCCCTATTTCTTTGCTATGAAAATTCATGCAGTTACAGTCGAAAACAATTTGAAATTTACCATTTTTTACAGATTTTTCAACTTTGACAACTATTGAAGGCTTTTTTGCTCTACAATATTTTTTTTCTGTTCATATGGCTAATAACGAATTTCGCGTCTAATTAGCATTTCTTAACTAAAATCGGTTGAAATTTGAGTTATCGAATTATTGCTCATTAGCAGCTATATTTCCCAATAATATTGCACTATAGTTGAAGAAGCACTGGTATTTAACCGCGAAAACTGTGAAAACGTGAATAAATGCTACAAGTAACAACAATTAAATAACAACAATTAAACAACAACCACAAAAACAATAACAACAAATTTGAAAGCCGTTGTCAGCAACACCAAATAAGAATTAAATTTTATGACGCATGCCCAAACGTATGATACGGTAGTTTTAATGACAATTTTATTTTGAATATAAGGCGATAATACCAAGTATCTTTGTTACTTTTGTGAGTGGGATATTCGTGTCCGAAATAGGTATACATGAACTGACTGAGTGGCCACCAAAGTTTCAAATTGGAAAGTATAATGTTTTGAACGTTCCATTGGTGCGGCTTGAAGAGTTATCCTACCGCCACTGCATTTGAAAATCGGCTACATGAAGCACTTCGTGAAATACAGTGAAGCTAAAATCAAATAAGGCACCCTATATTTTCATTTGTTGGAAAAGAGTACTTAAATATTTCAATTGATTTCGGCTAATTTTCAGGAATATTCGTTAGGTCACAATTTCAGAAAATTTTGTTGGACAACGATTTTGCAACTAAACTGAGTACTACGGAAAGACGAGCCTGAAATAGTTTTGTTTCAACAAGAAGGCTCCGACTACGTAAACGTTGTACAAGAATTTTTTAGTGCCTACGGAGAAATGGGCTACAACATGTCCATTGACCATCAACATTCACTTTTTGCACTTACACTTAAATTTCTTTCAGGACTATCCCACTCACAATGGTAGCAAGGATGCTTGGTATTACTGCCTTACATTCCAAACAAAATTGTCATCAAAACTACTGTATCATACGTTTGGGCATGCGTCATGAAATTTAATTCTGAGTTGGTGTTACTGACAAGGGCTTTTGAATTTGTTATTGTTGTATTTTTTTCAGTTGTTTTAATTGTTGTTAAAGCCCAGTGCTTCTTCGACTTTCTCTGTAGTTCAATATTATATGGAACTATAGCTGCTTAATGAGCAAAAATTCGATAACTCAGTCAAATTTCAACCGATTTTAGTTAATAAATGCTCATTAGACGCAGAATCGAATTCGCTATTAGCGATATGAACAGAAAAAATATTGTAGACCAAAATAAGCCATCAAATTGTTGTGAAAGTAAAAAAATGTGTAAAAAATGGTAGATTTCGAAATGTTTTCGACTGTGACTTCGTGACTTTTCATAGAAACGCAATAAGGAACATATGTTTAGAAAGGCCCATCTCTCTTTTTCCACAAAAAAAATCGACATCGAATAAAAAAGGGCGGGATTATAAATTATTATATACATGGACCTACCGAATAGCAGTTTTTTTTATCTAAAATAAGAATTTGAGGGTGTATGAGAAATTTCTGGTATGCCACTACTTTTAGTTCCACTAGACCTACAACCTACACTATGTCTCGTCAAAAGTATATCGGGTTTATCTTTTTTTGAAACACAGAGTAATTTTCTAATGTTCAGAAAAATAGAAATTTCGCGACTTCGGAAAAAAAATGTGAAGAGTATACTTAGTTGGTTCGATCACAGTGTATTTCACTGAAAGCTTTCGCGCAAAGCTCCCCAGATAACGTGTAAATTCGTAATTTATTACTTTGATTTTATTTTAAATTTATCGGCTTTTGAAGAAAAATGTAAATGTCGAAAGTTACTTATCTGTGACTTCCCCTGTTCTGGAAGGGGGTTGAACTCGGGGGTCCCACGCTGGATAACATGGAAACTTATACTTAGGGTTGTTCGCAGGGGACTCCCAGGAGCACTTCCTGATACTTCAGTGGAGCGCATTTGTCCCTTACTTAAGCCTCAACTTGACCTGCGCCTGGCTCTTGCGACATTACACCGATGGCCGTCGAGTCTGTTTGTAGCACTTCGGTTCACAAAGGGAATTTGAAAGCCCTCGCGAATGAAGTAAAGTTTTCTTATTGTGCTTTTATAGTTTTTCTTTATTTTTCCGTTTTTTAGTATTTAGATACACTTCAGTTCAATTAAAAATATAGAAAATTCACGTGATTATCCGAACTAGTCGCTCTTCCTGTAGACATTCCTGGGGTTCACATTCCACTGATCCACTTCGCCCGATCACCGTTTTAATCTTTTTCTCCACGGTTGTTGACCTTTCGAGAGAGAGAGCCAAATTATCCGTGCGCGTTGCAATTGCCCTGTAATTGGAAATTCGCCGCGGTACAATATTTTATTTCTTTGACAGCTTCTGTTACTGCTCAACCATTAGGTTTAAATTACCTTCATCATTAATTAATACTTTTTGATACAATTATTTTGAATTTATTTACTTTAAGCCATGCAATAAATGCACTGAGGTCCTCTTGCAACAATATCTCAGTCTCGATAATGTCTTGTCCTGCGATATATATTAGTGTATCGTCTGCAAAGAGTGTTACCTTTGAATATTTTTCTACTCTATTCTGCCCTAGATACACAACGTTCTTAATGAAGAAATAACAAAAGACTCATTAGTCTATAATGATTCATTATAAATTGCAGACACGCACCCATTTCTTTAATTAAGTTGTACTGTCAAACTCGTTTTGACATACTTATGACATTAAAGAAGCGATATGGATCGAATTAAAACGATAAACTTTGTGTTTATTTATTTTATTTTTCAATTTAACAATTTCCATGGGAGAAAAACATTACATTAAAAAGAATAAGTTTGTGATTTGCATTTCTTTGTATTTCTTCTACTTGTTTTTCAAATCAGCAGATGCACAGCGGAGCTCCAGGTTTATATTATATACCAAATCGAGTACATTTTTCCTCATATAGAAAACACTTCATTAGTATACTTCATTATGATTTGATTTCCATACTGACGTATACTATGTGACACAACGACATTTTAATTAATAGTTAGTTCTAATTATTCATTAGATCGTGCTGTGTGTCTAAGGAATTAATATCATTAATATCCAACGAAATCATGGGTGTCCCCAGAACTGAACTCTGCAGCACTCCGATATCAACCGATACCTTTGACGATGTTGCTTGTCCCATTTTCGTTTTCTTTTGTTTTTGTTTGAAAACTCGCTTTTATTTATTTTATTTTCTGCCTTTTTTACGTTAACTAAATTGTTATCATGTGCTGCTGAGATATTTTAAAACAATTTTATGACGGCTGAAAAGACACTGATTTACCAGTTTTTCAAAAAATTTGTTCGCGTATCAAATCGTTGAAGTACTGCAACGGTTTTCTGAAATTCAAATTATGTTTTAAACAACGCTTTTTAGCTGTATTCCAACTTGATCCCATATAACATGAATTTTCCCGATTTTCCATGTTATCCACAGACTTTTCCTATTACAATGAAATTTTTTTAAAAATTTACATTGATTTTCCTCGATTTTTCATGCAAGTTTTCATGATTGTTGAAGAGAAAGTATTGATGCCAGTAGGACGGGAAAAAAAATGATTCCGCATAGCTTATAAAACTTTTTTGTCGAAAAATTTTCCGGAAAAGTCGGGAAGTTCCGGAAATTTTCGAAAAAATTTCAGAAAAATTAGAAAATTCTGCATTTTTCCTCAAACAGATTTATCACTAATCATATCGATGAAAATTTTTCCGATGATTTTCCCGCTTTTCCGGCTTTCGATGGAGTTTTCCACAAAAACAACTTTATGCAACTCATTTCACTCTACAACATTGTCTTAGGTTGCAAAACGCTCAAATGCTTCCATCATCGGAAAAACTCTAGAAAAGCGTTTTACATGAATTTTCCTCGGTTTTTTCTGCAAGTTTTCACCATTGTCGGAGAGAAAGTAATGATGCCAGTTGATAGAGAACTTGATCTTGCGTAATTTAGAAAACTTTTTTACCGGAAAATTTTCCGGAAAAGTCGGAAAATTCCGGAAAATTTTTTCGGAAAAATCGGAAAACTCTGCATTTTTCCTGAAACGGATTTATCACTAATCAGATTTGTCCCAAATTTTCAAATGATTCTTCCCGATTTTCCGGGTTTTCCATGGAAATTTCCAGTTCAAATTTTGACAAATTTGTGCCAAATTTCAGCTCGCTGTGATGACGAAAAGTGGGTCTACGAGAGTGTCGAAAATAGTAAAAAAGAAATATACAGACAAATTCGTGTACGAGCTAAAGGGAATGGCCTCAAAAAATCAAACTCTCTTTAAAAATTTTACGGATAAAGATAAAAAATGTGAAAGCGCAAATTGCATGTAAGAACGAAACAGAATGGAAAATGATTCCTCTTCATAAATAAATGAGAAGGGGCGGAGTTTTCACGTTTTACTCTCATAAAATGTTCCCTCGCTTTTGTGAAAACCGGTTATTATTATTCCTATCTGTCGTTTTACCACTAATTTTAATTCCTTTAATATCCGATCTTCATTGCTTCACCGCTAACACTTTTAATGCTCTCCAGATTTCTTTTTGGTTGGCTGATTCATTAATTTTCTATATGATGTATTCACTCTTACAGTTTCGCACCCTTAGTTTATATTTATTTTAAATTAGTTTATACAAAACCTTCGAGAATATTTCAGAAACCATGAAACAGACTCCTTCACTACCACATAAGAGCTCCAACGGAGTCCTAACATTCTAAAATATTTGCAGTGTTCTTATGTAAAATTGACAAAAGTTTGATTTGAATAGCTCCTCCGCCCTAAACTACTCTTCATACAGAAAAATGGTGTTCTGATAATTTTAAGCTTGCTTTCTTATTTTCTGAACCGAAATAAAAGTGTTATATCCTTCCTAACAAAATTATTTAAAAAATTTACATTAACCAAATGACTACGATTCCTCAAAGAAAAATTCTCAGCTGAGTAATAATTGAATATGTGCGTTGGCATGTCGTAGTCTGATGAAATCGAATCAGGCTGTGTACAGATTTAAAGTCCGGCAGCACATACACTATTGCAATTATTACTCAGCTGAGAGTTAGTGAGCGTAAAATTGTAAGGTTACTTTTAAATGAAAACTATTATATTATTTTTTTAAGGAAGGTATATAGTAAGTGTAGCCTTTGGGAAGGTAAGGAATCAAGCTTTAAATTACTGCAAGACTATTTTTCTGTGTGGATAGTAGCTTAGGCTTTATGGGATTTATGAAATCAATGTCTAGTCACTTTTCGATATATCATTTAAGCTAAGTAGTTCCATCATTAACATTTATTAATTCACTTTCGTTAATTTTACTTATAAAACTACCTATATCCTTAGATCATAAAACGAAAATATAGGCTTATATAAAATTCGTGTACGTGTGATAAGCAATTTTTTTTTTTTTGGACACGGGAGGGAAATGACAAGAGGGCTGGGTTTTTAGTTTTTGTCAGTTCGATATTTCTGACATTTCTCATTTGTCATTTCTTAGGTCGGGTGTTGTTTTAGTGATTTGTGAGTTAAAACATTAATAAAAGTGTTTTATAATTTTGTGATATTGAAAAACTGGTAGAAATAATTTTTCTGTGCAAGAGATTTGTTATAATCGAGACTCCGGAGTCTATAATTATGGCGGTGAAGTGCGCTGTGTTGTGCTGCAGAAACAAGCAGATTTGGTGTCGTGGCAAAGGATTTTTCAAGCAAGTTTAAAAGTTTTACTAATAAAATATAGTGTTTTAAGTAAAATAAAAGTGAAATAGTTATAAAAATAAACAGCCGTGGTAAAAAAATTAACGTTTTCCAATGCCGGTTTGTTTGCTTACAATTGAATTGTCATTGGGGCTCTTGTTTGATGTCAGTCAAGCAAAGGCAACGACAAGAAATATTATCAGCAAATAAATGGGGCACTAGGAAAATTCTTAAAAATAGAAATATTTTTATAAAAAGATATAAAATTACAAACTTAAAAATGATACAAATCGCGGTGACAGGAAATTATAAAACTTGTTCAATACTTGATAAAATTTCAACCACTAAATTATGTACCCGCTCATAAAATATCGTAGTTTACGACTTCCATGACTAAACAAACACATCGATGCGATTCTTCTACATGAAGAAAAATGCTTAAGTTTTTCCTTTCGTTATATGATCTAAGCCTATATCTATTAAATTTTAGAACTCTATGACTACTACTGTCTTCTTTTTTACTTTCATCGCAAATCCAATAAAAAACACCACAACTTCAATCAACGAACGTTTTCTTCTATTATAATTAATTTCAGAAAATAATACTTTCTAGATTTGTATTAAAGACAAAGAAGTATGTATTCAAATTGCCTATAACTTTGAGGCATTTAGTAGATAAAATCGAAGAGTGCACTCGGCAAAGTTTTAATGTTTTCAATTTGCAAATCTTCTAAATTTATAATTGATTACAAAACATAAATTAAAACTTGCAAATAACATAAAATAATTACAGCTTTTCACACACATATTTATTTTGAACATTCTTCTAAGGATGATTTTCCCAAATTTCTAACTCTACACTTTCTATCATCGCATATACATACAAACATATGCATCACACAGACACATCCTTTTAACTTTATCAAGAAGTTTTCATATCGAAATTTGCATACAAGAAAACTTGAGAATAACTTCTTAAAATCAAATAAACACTGAAAATGTATTTAATTGCCCTCGGGCGAATTCTATGTAAAGTGAGTGTGTTGTACTGTGGGATTTTTTTTATTTATTTATTTTTTCTGTACTAAAGTTTTCTTCACCAGCAGCGTTTATACGTGAGGAAGAAGAAAATTATACAGCGAAAGAGTCAAATGCGGAAGAAACAAGTAGGAAACTTGCTCGTTAGAAGACAGAAATTTGATGTTTTTAATCAAATAAAATAAACATACCGAACGAGAGCATGTTTATCACCAAGAGATATACATAGAATAAATGGAAGGAACCTACAGCAATTATGTTTGAAATATTACAGCAAATACGTGAAGTATTTGTGTTAATTAATAAAATTGTGTCGAGCTAAATTAATTGAATTTGAATTGGATGAAATAAGTTTTTTACGATTATGGCTAAGGTAAGTCAGTGAAAGTGAAAAGTCCGTTTTTTTGTTTGTTTTTTTTTTCATTTTTAAATATATTGTCATTATTTTGGATTTTCTAATCTACTCGCTAATCTATTACCTGATTTTCCCTTTTTCGATTTTAAAAGGAACTGAATTCAGTGGAGGCAGCTCGAGAAATTAATCTGGTCTTTCGAGAAGACACATATGAGAACGGGTAATGAGGAATTTGTTCAAAAATTTTAGCCAAAAAAATTTTGATTTGCAAAATAAGCCTAGTAAAATTACTAATATGGAATTACAAATAGTCCAACGATGACTATACGATGCCTTGCAAAGAAGTTTCAGAGTGTCAACTGCCATCATTAGACGCTATCTTGTTTGAATGAACAACATAAAAGCGAGTAATAGTCGCTGAAAGTATGGAAGGGCATCACTTCTTCTGAGATAAGGTAATTTAGAAGATGTTATTCATTATTTTGTTTATACAGGCCTGTTGGAATTATCTAACACGAATCTATACGTACTCTTTCAAACCAAGCCAATTTTAACTTATTGGCATCTGAGTTCACTGTAGTGTAGACAGCAGGCAGTTTCAGGGTTCATTGCTATCCTGATGAGATCGCCCTGTTACTGCTGATCGAAACACTTTACTCAGAGTACCTATATACTCCCAAAAATTTCTTTATGGAATTTTTGGTCTTCGGATTTAGGCCAGAAACTGACAGCAACTCGGTAATTGTTTTTTTTTTTTTTTATTTTCTCTGCTCATATGCAGTAGGTTGAGAATTGCCTGTAGACTCGTATTTTGTACGGGTCTCGAAAGAGTAAAAAACTCATTACCACTTTCCAAGCCTATTTTATGTAGTCAGAGAGAAACCCGGATCCGATGACCAGATGGCTAAGTACCAACTCAATGTTTGAGTTTTTCAAATAAAGTGAGAAGAGAGATAAAAAAACAGTTCTAACTGGACTAAAACCAATTTTACCAATACCGTACGGATAAATCCTCGTAAATATGTAGGAGAAGGTAGCCAATAATGACATAGTCGGTTAAAATGACACCATATCCTTTTCATAAAATCTAAGCGACCGATGCATACTTAATCATATTGGTCGTTTTCTTCACTTGTTTTCCAGCCAGTAACAAGAATAGTACTCGAATTAATGAAAAATAAAAGTGAGTATTGATTTTTTATTTTACAGGGGTTAGAATTGGGGTTTTTTTTTTTTTTTGTATTAAATATTGATTTTATTTAGTATGCCTTTTTTGCCTGTTTGCACTTATTCTAAAATAGCAATTGACATTCGTAAATGCGTGACAAATAATAATAATACTAAATTATTTCATTTTGCTCTTACCTTCTTTTTGACCGCAGCATTAGGCGAGGCAAGTCACAAAGGTAGCAACGGTTTCCGGTCTGTCGACAACTGTTTTGCATCCATGTTTTGGGTGTGTACAATAGCCAATATACATCCGTACGAGAGATGTGTTCAAGGTGCTTAAGAAGTTCAACGACGCCAAAGCTGCAGATCTTTATGGTTTCTCGCGCCTGTTAATTAAAAGCTGCGTCTCATCCTTGGCTAAGCCTCTGCTCAAACTATTCTACTTGTCTTATTCGACAGGGAGTTTTGCAACTATTGGGAAACTAGCCCACTTTCAGCCGATTCCCAAAAAAGGGGAGGATTTCGATCCTCAAATTATCGTCCAATTGCAATCACTTCGATTCTTTCCAAGATTATTGAATCTATCATTAACTCCAAATTAATGACGTATTTAGAAACCAATCAACACATCAACGATCGCCAATATGGCTTCCAAGCCCGACGCTAATCTGGACACTTGCTGTTTCTTACGGAACGTTGGAACCGTAGTTTTCCCAATTTTGGTCCTAAATCGTTGCGCTGGATATTGCAAAAGCTTTTGGTAGAGTCTGGCATCTAGCCCTGTTAGCCAAACTTATAGCGCTTGATCTCTCCCCTCTTCTAATGGATTAAAAGTTTCCTATCTAGTCGCTAAATACGTGTTGTATTAGATGGCGTTACATATGATCCTCATCCCATAAATGCAGATACTTTGCAGGGCTCTGTTATCCCTCCAACACTCTTTTTAATTTGCATTAATGATCTGCAATCCCTTACTTTCAATCCCATCCATATCATTGCCGATGAACGTCCCTACCCTTGATTTCGCTTACTCCTTTGATAATCTCGCTGACTCATTTAAAACCCAAAGCTGTCTCATCTCTTTAAAAAAAAGATCCACTACCGTTTTTTTTTTATGGAGCACTGATTTACGGTACACCGTCTTTATGCATTCTCGGCATTAATATTTCCAGCAAGGTAAGCTGGACAGATCACATTTTCTCTGTTCCCAAAGAAGCATTGAAATGTCTTGGATTTCCGAAAAGGTGGAAGAAATATTTAAGCCCATCGAATCTAGTGCTCCTCTAAAAGTGCTACATCAGACCTAGAATGGAATACAATTCCCACATCTGGGCCGGGGCTGATCGCATAGCATTAACTTCATTGGACATTGCCCAAAAGAGAGACTTTATTGACGATATGGCAATAACTCGTCATATCGACTAAATCAAGCTCAGCCGTAATGTCGGATGTCTTTCGCTCCTCTATCACTTCATGCATAATCAATGTTCGGATGAAATATCTAGTCTGATCCCTTGTAGAATGCTTGCTTAATGCAATACTCGCGCTGCAAACCACGCACATTCTTTCCCCTCTCAAAATACTTTCGACCGTACAGTAAGATTCCGTGATGATTTCTTATCCCGTACTGTGGGAATGTGGAACAATCTACCATCTTCTGTTTTTCCTCGGGCATACAATCTGCGAAAATTTAAGGGTGACATACATCAGCACCTCCGCCACTATCAGGTTCCTTAATAAGCATTTCTACTTGTTGACACCGGAGTGGAAATGACAAGAGGGCTGAGACTCTATTGTACGTCAGTTTGACATTTCTGCTTTATTTTTGACAGCTCTCAATTTACGAAAACAGGTCCGATGTTGCTTTAGTGATTTTTTGATAAAAATGTGTAATTAAATTGATTCATATTTAATAATAGTGAGACACAATAGCGAATTTTTTTTTTTTTTTTGTTTTTGTGGAAGATATTTAATATAATCGGGACTACGAAATATCAAATTATAATGATGATTTGCGTTGTTCCGTGCTGCAGAAATAACTGGAGTTATTGTCGTAGGAAATCATTTCTCAAGCAAGTTTAATTATTTCAGTAATAAATTATAGTATTTTAAATAAACTAAGAGGAATATGCAAAACACAGCCGTGATAAAAAAAATACATTTTCCAATGCCGGTTTGTTTTCTACAATCAAATTGTCATTGAGACTCTAAATTATATCAGCTATAACAAAAGCAACGACAAGAAATATTATCAGAAAATAAATGAGACACTAGGAAAATTTTTAAAAATTTAAAAAATTATAAAAAAATTATAAAATTATAAATTTAAAAATTGATTTAAAAATTTTGCCATATAATGGGATCTCTTCTATTGAATTTCTTGAGTACTTGAAGTTTCAACCACTAAATTATGTGCCCGCCCCGAAAATATCATAGTTTATTACTTTCATGACTAAAACGAACACATTGATACGGTTCTATTACATGACAAAAATACTTAAGTTTTTCTTCCTCATAGACTATCCTTTTAGCTATATAATCTAAGGCCCTTACCCATTTGGGTAAGATGACATAGATACTTTGGTCAAGGGCAAAATGACATACATTTATTATTTTACCCAAAAGAATTCTAAAATTTATGTTATTTTCAGTGGTTGGGCTGTATAAAGAAAAACGGCTAGACAAACGTGATCGCAAGAAAGGATGCAGAAAGCTTTCGACGCAATTCAAAATCACGAGATGGTATGACTTAAAGGTGCTAAAACTTTCAACGTACCACAAGCCACGTTACGTCTAAGATTTCAGAAAAAGAACGTTTTCGTAATAGGTTTAAAAAAATACTAGGCAATTTTCGATCAACTTTTTACCCGGAAATGAAAATAGATCGCGTGGAACATATCAAGATCTTTTGAGACGAGCCTCTTTGTTATTAAATGCTCATATTTAACTGTACAATGCATTATTAGAACGAATAAATTGAATTAAATATTTGAAAAAATTGGCTTTCCAGTTAGCAGTACCAAATGGAGCTCCACACTGTGTCCGAAAACAAAGCAGCTGGAAATGATTAGCTGAGTAGTTTTAAAGCTCGGCATCAGGATATATGTTTGACAAAACCTGAACCCACTGAAGCGTGCGATGCTAAAAAATAATATTCCTTCAATGAGGATCTGGAACACAGATGAATCGGGTCCTTTGCACAATTCAGAGCTCGTAAAATATCCTTTCAACAAAAGACCGAAAGCAAGTAGGAGCTATAACGAGTGTATTCAGCTCGAACTTTCGTTCCACCAGCTCTGATTTACACTCCATTCCATTACATTATAGCCATAAAAATATTAACGTCTTGAAATACGCAAAAGCAGGTATAGAATGCAACCTTTGGACGTTAGTTTCTTTGGCCCACTGAAAATATATTTCAATATTGAATCAATGAATTGGTTTAAGAACGCCTCAGGATGGGATATAAACCAATATTAAATAGCAACATTGTTTGCATCAGCGTGAGCGGGAAAGCAGCAATCTATGAAAATGCTGCGAGTGAATACGCGACGACCTGAATATATCCTTTTAATTGGAACCCATTTTCCGGCTATGTATGTTTCAGCCGGCCGAAGTCACAAACATTACGCTTGAGAGTCCAAATAACGCAGAAAGCTTTGTAGACCAAAACACGTCTCTCCAGTCAATTTTTATTTGTGTTCCTGCAGCACATGTAACATCACAAGCGAGTACATCAAACGAATATGTGGATGCGCCATTTGTGGCGAGTACATCGCATGAGATTTTAACTCCTTCCGCAAGCACATCGTACAAGCCAAGCGACATATTGCCATTACCAATTCTTACGTCTTTATTTACATGAATGCGAAAAAGAAGAGGATGGGGCTTAGAGGTGTTAACTAGCACACCCTTTATAAAGATTATTGAGGGAAAACAAGAAGTCTAGCAAATTCAGGGTCGACGTGCCGAAAATAAAACCTAGCCGGAACTAACCTTTGAAGCAAAGAAACAACAGGAAGAACCGGAAGAGAAAGTTTCGAGAGATGAAGAGGACTGCCCGTGTCTCTATTGTAGCGAATTATTCTCGAATTCAAAAAGTAAGGAGCACATTGCGATTGTGTTGGTATCGCTAGACAAACAAATGGTTTTATTTGTGAGCTATGCAGTTAATAAATTCCACAAGATTGTGATCATGCAAAATTATATTGGGCAAACGTAAAGAAGTACTGCTACCCGCCTGAAAGAACATATAAAGGCTGTAAGCAAGAATCAGTGGAAAAAATCAGCTATTTGCGAGCATGTCCTGCACCATCCAACAGAACGTCATTGGATTCATTTTGAAAAGGCAGAAGTCCTGGCTCGCGAGCCTTTGCCTAATCTACAATGCATGGTAAAACCTCGTCATCAAAACGACACTGATTTTTGTGTTTGCTTCCCGCTCTTGCATTTGAAAATGCATGTTTGCAAAAATGTCTATTCCCTTTCATTCACTTGACGACATGAGCACGAGCAAAACTCTCGAGAATACTTCATAAGCCATGAAACACACGACCTCACTACCACATAAGAGCCCCAATAGGGTCCTAACATTCAAAAATATTAGCAGTGTTCTTATGTAAAACTGACAAAAGCTTTATTTGAATAGCTCCTCTTCCCTAAACTACTCTTCATACAGAAAAATGATGATGTGATAATCTTAAGCTTGCTTTCTTATCTTCCGAATCGAAATCAAATTTTTATACTTCGCGTATTTATATATATTCAGGCTTAAGCACAATTGCGACTAGCAACGACAGACGACGACGAAATTCCGCTGTCAGACTTCTAAATGCACAGCGTCTTATGCGAATGCACCAAATTACGATGAACGACAGTAAGCGAGCGACGAAGTTGTCGTCGGGGTTGATTAAATTCTAATTTTGCCGTCGTCGCTGTAGTACTACCAACAAAACCGAACGAATGAAATTGTTTTGGTATTTACTTTTGTCTTTTTGAGATGGTAGCATGCCGCGGGAATTTTAAAAGAATGAGTTTTTGTGGAAAAATTGATTGAGGAAGTACGAAATCATAAAATAATTTATGGTTTACAAGACAGGTAGAATAAGCAAGTGGACAAAAAAAGACGTGGTTTGGATGGATATAGTGAGGCACTTAAATACAAATAGTGAACTTGTGTTATTTTGTATTTAGTTTGATTTTAATTTATTTAATTTCTGTATTTTCAGTTGAACAACTGCAGAAAAAAGTGGAAGAATCTTCGAGATAGTTATAAAACCATCGCCGGCAAGGTCACTTGCAAAATATGCAAATACTCTCAATAAAAATCGCCTATCCACGCATCTCGATCATCATGGGATTTATCAACGCTGGACCATTCTGAACTTTCGCCATATTTCTCATCATGTTAGAATAAACGCCAGTCTTCAACCCACAATAAGCTAGAGTAATCCCTAACATTCCACAACCTCCCACTCCTCTCGAACTTCCATATTCCCTTAAACCCATGCATCCAAAAATTGTTAAACAACAGACAAGAACACAGCTTGCCGTCGCGCAACAAGCTGTAATAATTTTTTCGACATCGCGTAACTTAAAGTTAATAATTTTCCGAACAATTTAAGTTTAAAGTTAATCAAAGACATAAGTAAAACCTAGGCCAAAGTTAAAGCCTGTACGTAAATATTTTCAAATATCCCAGGATATCGATTCGGTTTATAATTTCGCAATAATTCGTTTTGTTTCGTAAATCGCGTGTGAAGAACTCTGATTGATTGATTGATTGGTTTGCCATTCTGTTTCGTTGCATGCAATCTGCGCTTTTTACATTTTTTATCTTTGTTCATAAAATTTTTAAAGAGAGTTTGATTTTTTTTCTCTTTCTTTCTTCCTTTTCTTGCCGTGTATATTTTAAATGTAAAACATTCGAAAACGTCGTCTGATTCTTAGCTTGTTGTTAAGTTATCTTTGGTTTTGACGACGTCGCTTTACCATGCATTGTAGATTGTTAGTGAGGCGTCGACTTAATCCCATCCTTAATACCTCTCCACGGTTAATTAAAAATAAACTTTCGTTATGAAGTGACGTACTGAGTTATGTTTGTTTGGAAAACTCTGCAAATGTAACAACCACAAGAGCAAACGCACCAGTACAATCTGCGTAGCTTGAAGGTCGCTGTACATTTCCCGAAACAGCACTTCCCGGCTCAGACAGGCACAATATTTTTATATGAAAACAAGTTAACTAATTCACATCAACCGGCACGTAACGGAAACTTCATTGCCGGTCGCTATCGGTGGCTAGAAACCAGACCGGCATTTGTCGGTTGCTGGTCTAGTTTCCGGCGACCACCCTCAATGTAACTTGAAGCTAAACGTTCGTGGTGAGTACTTGATTAAGCACTCAATAAATAATTAATTTAATACGCGGCTAATAATATTAAAATTATAAAAAATACCTGTCACTCAGTCTCCATTCACAGTTAAACCACATTATTTATAAGGAAATTATTATTATTATTCTTAAAAGAGGTACTCCAATAAAATTCATTATCCCTACACCATAAAAAGTCTCTTAAGGGGGTATTCTAGCCTAGAAATTCGAAAAAATATATTTTTTTTGTTTTCATATTTTCAAAGTTTAACTATTCAAGAATATGCCTACAAGAGGATTTTTCAAAATGGTGGCTTGTATCTTTTATATTTAGTGTTCAACTGCATCCAGCTGCTAACAGTTGAATTCTAACTTCTAAACCACTTGGACTTTAAGGGGTAACGCTACTGTAACGGCTAAAAAAAAAGGTTTTTTCATGAATTTTTTTCTCGCGAAATTAAAGGTTTTTGAAAAAAACCTTTTAAGGGTATTATCGGGCATACATTGAACTTTATTGATAAATTTTTGACAGCGAAAAAAAAAACAAAATGGCGGCTCCATAGCCATCTTCCCGGGACATGATTCGGAGCAAGTTTAACGCGTTTGTTGGCGACCTCCATTTTCAAATTTAAAAAAAAAATTTTCTCGCACGGGACCTTTTTCTTATTCTAGAAGGTTTAAACTATTTTTTAAGCCAATAAAAAAAAAACGATTTTTCAAAAAACTTACAGTGGCGTTACCCCTTAAACGCGTTTTTCTCGAAACTGCCTTTTTCAAGACGATGCCCACGATTTCTCATGTTCTACTGGACCGATTTACTTGAAATTTTTTTAAAAGTCTTCTTTATAGACTTGTCTATGTCCGGAACTAGCCGCATCCCCAAATATCAATTTTTACTATTTTTAAAAAATTCGAAAAAGTCAAAAAAAGTGGTACAAAAATTGCTTTTTTTTCAGGCAGCGGCCATTTTGTGAAAAATAAATTTTTCAACTTTTCCCTAGTTCCGGACATAGCGACATTACTCTAGATTTATAATCTTTTTTATTTTTTTTTTCGGATTTCTAGGCGGGTTGGAATCGTGGGCATGATCACGCGCCAATTTTTTGAGGCCCCCCACTTCATCAGCTGCTAATTTTTTTAATTTTCAACTTTTTTAATTTTTTAATTTTTTTCTGTATTCTTGTAATGTTAATAAATAACTCATAAAAAAATGGATAGAAAGATATTGATTGCCATTTTTTTACGGCACTTCAAAAATCACCTAAAATTCGGGCCTCTAGACTAGAATACCCCCTTAAGTTCTTCAGCTTCTTCAGCTTGGTATCCATTATACGCATCTAAAAAAGGTGAAATCTGTACAAAACTTATGCGCTCAGTTTACTTCAAAGAGACTGTTCAACTATCTATGACAATAGAAGTGAACTGTCTCTAGTCTAGCCGATTGAGATGAAATTCACCTTAAGCCTCAAATTGAGTAAATATTTGCCTTTAATATCCTACCAATCAAATCTGAAAGTATCCTGCGAGATATTTTCTCAAAAATTCCACAGACAAATACTTAATTATAATAATTCAAATTTCACACCCTCTCGATAGAGGGTGCTTTACATAAGTTAGCCGATGCGGCACTAGATAATTGAGCTTAAGGAATGGCACAAAAAATATTATGTTGCGTGAGATGAAATCCTATACATATGTACCTACCAGCATAAAGCACTATTTGATTTATTACTGAAAGGAGGAAATCATAATTGATTCACCATATATTAAAATTTAAAGTAAACAAATCAAAGTTTAGATTTATTACAATTAATTTAATATCGCTCTAAAGATATTCTGAAAAAGCCAATCATAAGTGGTTTGCAAATATTGAACGAGTTGAAGAGACAGACAGAAGCACTTATGAATGAATAAGACTCTCCGTGGTATTTAATTAACCAGAATGGTTCTATATATGACTCTAGGGAGACAATGTTTAAAGGGGTATGTGGTACTCTATACGTTGGAAATACACGATGCGACTGTAGAGCTCAGCTTCTAAAAAAAAAAAAAAAAAACAAACAGGAAAAAGGTAACGTAAACAGTTTTGAAGATTATTAAAAGCTGAATCATGTATTTCCCATTCCTTAGATTTCAAAGTGTATCTGTAGATATCACAAATAGATTGGAAAAATTCTGTTCTAAATGTATTTTTCGAGAGTTTTGTTATTAAAGTGGTGGGATGGATCAGAAACTGACCCACGCAAGGCTTTTTAAGTGATCTATGAGTTGATATTCATAAATTTATTATTATTATTATTCCTGTCAAGGCTGTGCTACGGCATCATAGAGTATCCCGTGAGCTTTGGCATCATCATAAAAAAAAAAGAAAAAAAAAACAAAAAAGTTTTTAAGTCTTGTGTACAATAGCCGTAATTAAATATTCCTATTATTATTATTAAAGCGTCTGGTATCTCTTAAGAGGCATTTGGGTTTCCGCCCAGGCGGCTCGATATAGTCGGGAAACTGTATAAAGATTCAGCGATTTTGATTAAGCATCAAGCACAAGTTCTCGCTCCTATCTCGTTTCATCGAGGTATCAAACAGGGTTGTCTATTGTCAGGTATACTTTATGATCTTTCGTTGGAGCCGATACTGGTGAATCTTCGTAGAATGCTCGGACATCTCTACCATATACCAACATTAGGCCTCTTATGTTGGCATATGCGGATGACCTTTCTATTATCGTGACAAGAGATGAAGCTTTTTCGGTCGCTCGTGCTGTTTCCGAATAGTACGAACGTATAGCGGGTGCTAAAATCAACCTTAGTAAGAGTCAAGGCTTGTGGTGTGAAAGGTGGAGAGATCATACAGATACTCCACTGAACATCAAATCGACTAACACTTGTCTGAAGTATTTAGGTGTGTATATCGGACGCGAGAGTAAATTAAATAATAGCCGCATTGCTCAGGAGAAACTCTGTAGATCTGTAAACTCACGGCGTAGTCGACTATTTCCATTATCCTTAATGGGAAGGTCAGTCGTGATATCTGACTATTTGATTACATTGTTCATCGTTCATCTGCTAAAGTCTGAGACGTTTGATGAACGCTTCGTAGGTCTTTTTCAAGAAAAGGCGATAAGCGCCTTTTGGTGCGGAAGACGATGGTTTGCTGAAAGCACGCTCTCTCTCTGCCAGTCAAGATAGGTGGATTAGGTCTCACTAACTTGGTTGTGAAATCAAGGTGTCTCCAAGTGCGTGCATTCCAAATAGTTTTTTCCCAGAGAGACACCCTAATTTCTCAACTGGGGGTGAATGTACTGGGAGGGATCGGCATAGGGGAGTATTACTACCTGTTCTCTGTTCGACGACCCTATCCTCCTGACTGGCCACAGGATCTAATCTCAACGATTCAGACCAGGGGCAGAGTCAGGCCAGCATTTCACCTTAAGTGGAATGCTCTACGGTACACGCAATTCGCGTCGATTCCAATCAGATTTCATCCTGAATTAATAGATTCGGTGTTCAATAATGCTCGAGGCTTTGAAACTGACACGCATACACTGATGGTTCTCGGAGATATTATTGATATCCCTGGAAACTGTCTAATAAACACTAACACTCCACAACTACACGCCCTGGCTGCTTCTTTGCGGAAGAGATTTCGCCAACTTGGGACCAGTGACCCTGGCACTAAGTTGGAAGATGCTTTCGTTCTGGACAGACCACCTCACACACCTTTCAGCACACTTACAAAACGTGTGCTCCGTGACGTGTTTATGTCAATAAGACCTCCAGAGTATACAGGATACAACAGATGGCGAACACACCTCGGGGTGAATATGGGCGTGATGGGATGGATAACTTCCTGAGTAGTCTACAGTTATCCTTCTAGTTACAAAGATGCTGATGTAGCATTCAATTTGATGCATCACTGTCTTGTGCATCCTAATTAGTTGTCAAATATCGACCGGCGGGTTCAGAGGATCTGCACAGTTTGTTCTGGTGAAGGCACCTTGTTTCACAAGTTCTTCACTTGTCCAGCTTTGCCGAGTCTAATGGAACTCGTGCACGATATGTGTCAGTTGATCCACCCGAAATTCGGCATTACTAGGACATCGTTTCTATGGGGACCAAAGGTCTGTAGTCGGGTGAACTGTTTGATTAGCTTTGTGTTGACACTGGCTAAATCTACAATTTAATTGTACTACATGAGAGCCGGAGATGGGAATCAGAACACTGACCCACAACACCACGAACAAGCACTTAAGCGCCACTTCGTTGACAGATTGAAGAGACGTTTATAGCTTGAATATCTGACAATGAACGCAAACATATTCAATTGCACATGGCAACCACTATCGTCGGTGCAGGACGGAGTTCTTGTCTTTCGCTGGTGATAGCAGACCACAGCATTTGCAACATTAGTCCACGGGGCTTCTCCTCGCTTTGGAACCGTTGTAAGTGCTGTGGGAATGACAAGCGCTCCTTTAGAGATGCTCAGCTGGAAGGATGATGAGGGAAGTTTGTAGAGGTCTATGATACTGCAGGCTACTCTCGCGCGACTCTATAATGGTATCAGGTAAATTTTTTCGTTCGTTCGGTCATTAATTTTTAATTCGGTTTCGGTCTCGGTGCTAAATTTCAAAATTTTTTGTTGAAAATTCGCTCATTTAGGGAATTAGCTTTTATTAAATTATTTTAGAAGGTTGGAACTTCTTGCAACTGCTACTTAGTAAAAAATTTGTTGTTTTAGATCTTTTAGGCATTGTTCAAAATTTTTGTATCCGTTTATTGTCTCTTTTGAGAACATAGTGTTCACTTTTTGTCCTTATACCTATTAGTGTCTAGTTTGTGTGTGTTTTTGTTGTCTATTATGTTTGTGATTTTTTAGGTTAGCTAGCATCTTTTTCTTTATACATTGTACAGCCCTCTGCACCTATTTTTAAGGAATTTTGAAAAGAGCCCAAGAGCCAAGAAATAAAGAGCTTATATACATAAAAAAAATTTAATATTAATCTCTCAGCAAATTAATGAACTGAATAAAAAACTTTAAGGAAATGGACAAACTGCTAAAATATAGTATATGATGAAGCTGGATTTGGAAATGAAAATCGTGAAATATTTTCCTCAATTACAATCACATTTTTAAAACACTAATTTGTTTTAAATACGCTTGACGTTCAAGAAATTGCAATTAGAAAATATTTAATGATTATACAGGAAAGAAAACATGCATTTGAGGAGAGATTTAATCATTTTTTTTCACTTTATTTCATATCCATTCAATACGGAATTTGAAACAATGGAGGCAACAGAATTTATTGTCTAGGTATAATTTAGAAATGGAATTAGTTGAATTTCAAAGCAGCATAATGTGGAAAAAATAAATTTGAAAACTTGATTTCCGAAGTAGAAGGAAAAATGTTTTAAAGTAGTGCAGATAATAATGATCTACACTAAAAATTGCAAATATTATATTATACGTATGGGATTCTTTACAAAAATAATTTTATAACAATGAGCAACTTGCTAATGCTCTTTTAACAATGTTTGGGTCGACAAATTCGTGTGAAAAATTGTTTTTGTAGCGGCACAAGCCTTAAGCAAAGTATAATCGATTCAATAGATCAAACCGTTCTTAGTTTAACATCTTTATGTGAAGCCCAAAATACAGACGATCAGCTAAAACAAATGACACAAACAGCTAACAAAGCAGACTCGAAAAGTTCTTTCACTCTTTCGAAAATTCACATTCCTGTGAAAGAAGTTTGGTGTGAAACTTCAACAGGTATAAATCGACCCTATATGTACCGGAAAATCTGAGACGAGTAGTTTTCAACAAAATTCACAAACTGTCTCACCCTGGTATTAGGGCCACTTGAAAACTCATAACGTCAAAGTACTTTTGGCCAAATATGAATAAGCAAATCAATATTTGGACAAAAACATGCTTAAATTGCCAGATAGCTAAGGTAAATCGGCATACCCCCACATGGGTTTTTTCGAAGTCCCTAGAGGAAGGTTTGAGCACATCCATATGGATCTGGTCGGATCTCTACCCCCCTCTAACGGCTTTATGTACCTTCTTACAATCAAGGATCGTTTTGTTACTGGCCGGAGGCTATTCCTTTAAAGGGAATATCAGCTGAAAACGTATCATAAAATTTCATTCATCATTGGGTTGCGCGCTTCGGTGTTCCCCGTATAATAACAACAGACCCGGGTACCCAATTTGAGTCGTCTCTTTTGGCAGAACTTTCAAAGATTGTTGGTAATTATAGAATCAGAACAACAACATACCACTCAGAAGCCAACGGTTTCATCGAGCGATTCCATAGGCATCTTAAGTCGACTATTAAGGCATCAGACAAGCCTAAGAAATGGTTTAGTACTTTACCCTGGGATACTCTTAGGTATTCGATCTGCTGTAATAAGCGACCTTGACATTACCCCTGCACATTTGCTCTACGGCCAGCTATTACGGTTGCCAGGGGAATTCATTGTTTCAGATGTTCCAAATAATGTAACTCTTAACACTACGATAGCAAGAAATATACACGAAGCGATTAGAAGTAACAAGCCGCAATGCAAAAAAAAAAATTTTGTGTCAAAAAGCATGGAAAGCTGCTCTCTTGTATTTATAAGGAATTGAGGGATATAAGGGCGCGTTAATACCACCTTATGAAGGCCCATATATAGTAAAAGAAAACCATGAAAAATTCTTTAAGGTACTCGTCGATTGAAATCAGCGTTATATTCTGGACTCAAGTGTAGTTATTACGATAGCATGTAACCGAGTTAGTTTTTAGCCCAGTAGATCTAGAATTTAAGTTAGTTCGTAACCAGTGTTCAAGTTGACAGCAATAAAGTTTAAGTTAAGCCGGCGTGTTGGTTTTATTTAAGAAAACCTTATTAGCCTGATGGATTCATCGCCTGTAGTAATTTATGACGCCTAAGAAACGACGAAGCTCAACTAAGGTTTCTGGTTTCTTGTAGTTGACAGTTGCTGTTATTCGATCAGGAGGTGGTTTGCAACCATTAGCGTTTATAATTAAACCCAAATAAATTACCTCTTGTTTTTCGAAATGACACTTATTGGTGTTGATTGTTAAACCATTCTGCTGGAGTCCTTGTAAAACTGTTTGCAAGTTTTTTTCGATGCTGTTGCTGAGTTTCTGACATAATAAGTATGTCATCTATATAACAGTAGACATAATCAAGGTCCCTGAGCATGTTGTCCATTAGCCTCTGGAAAGTTTGTGTGGCATTTCTTAGTCCGAAAGGCATTAAAACAAACTCGAAAAGGCCAAAAGGTGTAATCACTGCAGTTTTGGCGATGTCTTCCTCTGCCATAGGAACTTGATGATAAGCTCGGCTCAAATCCAATGTGCTAAATGTGGTCCTTCCATGTAAACATTCTGCAACATCCTGTACGTGCGCTATCTGGTATCGATCAGGTACAGTTTGTGCGTTTAGTTTGCGGTAGTCACCACAAGCTCTCCAACCTCCCGTTTTCCTCTGAACGAGATGGAGTGGTGATTCCTATGGGCTGTTGGAAGGACGAATGAGTTCTTGTTTCACAATGAAATCAAAGTCATCGCGAGCTGCTTTAAGTTTGTCGTCTGCTAAACGACGTGGACGCTCAGCAACTGGTGGACCTGTAGTTGTAATGTGTAACAGTTTTCTTCAATGAATTTTGTAAAAGCTACCAATAGAAATAAACTTGGAAATGAATTGACTGCGAAATGCGTTAAACTAATGAATACGGAATATGAACTTAATATTAAGAAACTATTTGGAAATAAACAACAACAGATTTACCATTAAATATACTTCAACTTTATGACCAGCATACAAATACCTGTAACTATATCCTATAAATAAATAATATTTCATAATTTACATACGTAATTTTCTTTAATCCTTGTTCATTCAACTATTGAGTGCAGGGGCGACTTCAGACTTCGCGTGGTGACACCTGGTGTGGTATTCATGGTATCACCCCATTTATATCAATTTTTTACGTCGACCTTTATTTTTAGCTTTTCACTTGAAAAATTAAAAACCAAAAAAGTAGTTTTTAACCATTCTCCCCTTCCCTCTTTCTAAATGACGTCAGTGACCCAAGGGCTAGTACTAAAAAAAAAATAATCAACAAAATTTGACCCTCTTCTCAAAAAGGTTCGCCATCACTGCCCTAGATAAATTTGTCATTCCGTTTGTAACACCTAGAAATAATGATGGTAGAGCAAAATGGATTAGACACCCACACTTAATATTAAACGTTATTTTGATTTTTGTATGTCTGTCCGTCCGTTCGTCTGACCTCACGATAACTTAAGAGCGCGTGTACTTAGAGAGCTGAAATTTTTCACACGAGATTTTAAAAGAAAAAAGTAAAGTCAAGTTCGAAAATGGGACCACAACATTTGAATTCATGTATACATGGAGTAGTTCATATTTTTTCGTATCTGAAGTGTTGTAGAAGTCGATCAAATGTATACGAAACTGCTATTATGAAAATATTTGCTTTTGGCACGCTCTAAAACATGTTATGGTCCATTCCAGAATGCACTACCCTTTTCACAATCTGTATACTCTGATCTAGTATGCCATGGGACCACTACCTCTTGTGCCATTTATGGTACTAGTTAATCATCTGACTTATCCTAACTCAGCTAAAGTTAATTTTATTATTCCAAGCGAGACTACCACTAATTTTCTAAACAAGACACTGTCTAATATTGAACGCGCTAGTAACTACTTGACCTGGCAACATATTTATATTATTTTGTTGCTAGATAGTTCCTAATTCCCTCCTAAGAATACCTTCCTAAAGATGCCTTGGGTTGATCCTTCTATTGAACTACTCTACCATCAAATGTGTTTCTGGACAAATAAAATATTCCTCATATTTTCTCTTAATCCAAAGAAATCAGAAAAATATAAATTACACAATCATAAGTACCTATAGAAAACAATCCTCTCGACAATTTTCCAACATAATCAAATCTGCCGCTTAAAACTTTCAGACACAATGTCTTCATAAATATGAAGAACAAATGGCATCCTTCAAGTTATCTCCTTCATCCACTCTACTTATCGAAGACAACTATTTATCACATCGTACAACACCTCATATGTCACTAGCTAAGCATTATGAATTCTATTTATGATGTAACAACACCTTCTCCTTTCTGCCCTGAACAATCAAGTTGAAAACTCGCGGTGTCATTCTTTAAATTCTTAACATAATCAACAAACAAGAGTTTGTCAACAAAAGCGCGCTAGTGCTGCTGTAGCGAAGAAAAAAAATCCAGGACTTATAAACATGTCTCGGTATACCATCTGACGTGGAATACTGCAATAAATATCCTTCCAATTTCACAGGCAACACCGACAAGGACTGATTACATGCTTTCAGGAAACCGTAAAATGTACCACAGCATAAGCAGCCGCTCGAAACTTTGACAAAGGAAAAGTTTGTAAATAAGTGTCAGGATATAGTAGAGAGGGAGAGAATAGAGACAGAGAGAGAGAGAGAGAGAAAGTGGTGGTGCGGATATCGGATTTGAAAGCGAACCGGTGTTATTTCAATTAATTCCGTTACAACCCCTTTCGTGTTGCACTTCTATTCGTAGTTTTGCAAGCTTGTTCAATACTATGTTCGCGGGGAATGTGTTTGCTGGTTTTATTGCGGTGCGGAAAGTCAATAACTTTTGTGCATGTACCAACTACGTACAAAACTACATAGTTTTTCCACTGTGGACATCTATTGTGGTGGTGCACTTGTGAAAAGAGTGAAGGTTTTTTTATTACTTTTTCTAAATACAAAACTAAATGAAAAGTTTTAATTGATCTAAAACAAATAATTGACAGGAGCACAAACCTAGACGAAATAATCGTTTTCAGGTTTTCACTATCATCAAGTTTTACTGCATATTTCACATATGTGTGTGTGCGTAATTTCAAGGACTATAGGGGCCTATAGCAAGATGGAATGTTGTGTGTGTATTTATTTGAAGAGGAAGGTACTTTAGGAGTCGATCGATAAATTATTAAATTCTACTCAACCAAAGACACAGGCTGCTAAAGGCTGTATTTTTTTTTTTCTTATATAAATAATTCAACTTCGCCGAAATAAATTCTTACGAAAAAGAATTTTTGATTTTTTTGTGAAGCGTACTGCGTTTTTTCCTCCTCACTTCCCTTGAAAGGAACAAAAAGCCTACATACAGTGAGCGAAATTCCCATAAAAACAGTGAATGTTTTCTAGTATTTTTGAATAGGCTTAGAAAAAAATTACGAGAAGTATGTAATTTAATAGAAAATATTTTATTTCATTTATTTGAATTCAAATTAATCATAAGATTACGGTAATCTAGAAATAACAGCTTTAGAACAAAATAATGGACAAATTAGGAGAGAAATTCCCATAAAAACGCGATATAAAAATTTTCAAAATAAATAAAATATTAAATAAGTCATAAGAATTTTGGAATGCTAATAATGTGTGACGCCTCCATTTCTATTAATGACCTCATAAATTCGGCTAGGCATTGAGAGAGAATATAGATCAATTACGTTTGCTGATCTCTACTAATTGTAATTCAGATGCCGGAGCAACTATATAGTGTTTTTATACATATGCTGAGATCTTGATGTTTAATTGTGTTTTTCGTTTTATTGAATTATTATGGACTGAAATTATAAGTTTGTTAAATTTAATTTTTAGTTTAGATGATATGATTGCATTTCTATTTAATTTAGGTTGTGCTTACTCATTTATAGTTTTTTTAGCAATACTTTTTTATTCTATTTTCAATGCTCATATCACTTCTCCTCTATTTCATAGTGTTTTCTCTATTATTAAAAATCCTGAATGTGTTGATAGTCTCTTGAATATCGGTTGGATAACTGTTTGACAGGCTGTGACAAGGTAAGAGTTCTAATTAATATTTTTTGCAAACATAGTCGAGGCTTTAACATTTGTTCACTTAATGCGAGAAGTATTCGTAATAAAATAGATGACTTCAAAACTATCTTTGTTGGCTCTAGTGTGCATGCAATTTTAATGAGTGAAACATGGTTGCAGGGTGATATCCCATCTTCATTAGTCTCTATGCCAGGCTACAAGTTATGTCGTTCTGATAGGAATGATCGTAGAGGCGGTAGGGTTGCTATTTTCCTGCGAGAAGAAATTAAAGGGAGAATTGTTAAATCTTGTAGTTTAGATAGTATTGAACTTATATGTATTGAGGTAAACTTTTGCGAAGAAAAAGGTATTCTAGTAGCAGCTTATTGCCCTCCTACCTGCTTTGATTATGCGAATCCACGTCATAATTTCTTTGATTTGCTTAAACTTTTCTCTCAAAATTATGACAATATAATTGTGGGTGGGGACTTTAATGTTAATCTTCTTCGTGAGAGTAGATCTTCTAATGAATTTAGTTTTTTATTGCAGTCAGCCTATTTAAACGTCGTTAATTCTGTACCTACTTACTACAATACTTCATCGCCTTCAATGCTCGACTTATTCCTTACAAGCAGTTTAGAGCGTGTATCATTTTGTAACCAGATTGACCCACCTAGTTTCCTGGACCATGACATTCTCTTCCTTAGTTATAATATCTTAGTCAGTCCAAGGAACAATATGGTATCTTCTTATACATACCGTGATTATAACAGCATAGATCTTACTTCCTTGTACAATGAATGTGGTGGTTTGCTTTGGGATAGTATACTTTATTCACCTATCGATGAGAAGACAAAAATCATGGAACACAATATTAATTATCTATATGATAGGTATGTTCCAGTTCGAATGAAATCCAGAAAATTGTATAGCCACTGCCCCTGGTATTCTGCTAGAATTAAACAACTTATTGCCAAGCGGGAGTATGCATATCATAAGTATAAAAGGACAAAAACTACTGAGGCTCGCTTATACTATATATCCTTGCGTAATAGAGCGACAACTGCCATCAGAACGTCAAAATACCAATATTTCAAAAGCAAGTTTGACATCAATCTTGCTCCTAAGGTCTTGTGGAACAATTTAAAAAGTAGTGGTATCTATGGAAAGGAAAATTTTAGCTGCTCCTTTGATCCGAATAAGCTTAATGAATTTTTTGTAACGCCACAGCTTAATATAAACTACTTAAATCATCCTATTGCAGTAGTTGAAAGCAATACTGGTAGCAATTTCTCCTTTCGCTGTATAACTCTTGAAGTGCTTGGGCATGCTTTTTATTCCATTAAATCGAATGCGACTGGGTCTGACAACATTAGCCCTCGGTTTTTACGTCTATTATTTCCTATAATTAGTCAGTATATATTACATGTTATAAATAGTTCCCTCACATTTTCTACATTTCCTACTGCATGGAAAATGGCGGTTGTGTTACCCACTGCGAAGACGGCTCAACCTAAATGTTTCTCTGACTTTAGGCCAATTAGTATTCTTCCCTTCTTATCTAAAGTCCTAGAGAAAATTATGCACAACCAAATTCGAGAATATCTATCTCGCAACAAGTTATTAGCGTGCTGCCAATCGGGCTTCCGTCGTCATCATAGTTGTGAAACTGCCTTACTGAAGGTTACTACAGATATTCGAAGGGCTATGAATGATGATAAAATATCCATTTTGGTATTGTTAGATTTCACTAAGGCGTTTGATAGCGTTGTTCACAGCAAATTGATCCATAAATTGGAGGCTCTTTACGGGTTTTCATCATCTGCATCTCGTCTTCTCAGAAGTTATTTAATGGATAGATATCAACAAGTAAAGATAGACAACAATCTTTCTAGTTGCTTACCTTTAGGATTGGGTGTGCCTCAGGGCTCTATTCTTGGACCACTGCTGTTCAGTATGTTCATTAATGATCTGGTGGATGCCGTTGGTGATGTTCGACTGCATCTTTATGCAGATGATGTACGACTTTACCTGGAGAGACCTATTGGGTTAATTGAAGACTGTGTAGAGCGAATTAATTGCGATCTGGTGCGTATCTCACATTGGTCTGTGCAAAACAGTCTGGTTTTGAATCCTCGGAAGTCTCAATGCCTAGCATGTTCTCGCGGTTCTCTTGATCTTGATGGTTTACCCCAGGTTAAGCTTGGCGACAGCGTATTACCCTTTGCCTATTCTGTACGAAACCTTGGGGTTATATTAAATTCTAATATGAAGTGTTGTGATCATACTAAGTCCCAGTTGTCTAAAATATACTCCACACTAAGGAGGCTATGGCTTTCTGCAAGCATTCTGCCATCGCAAACACGACTGAAGTTAGTTAAAACTCTTATACTTCCTTTCTTTACTTATGGCTCTCTAATTTTCCCACGAATGGACAGCGTTTGTAAGCGGAAAATGAACGTTGCCTTTAATGATTGCCTAAGGTTTATTTTTGGATTAAGGCGGTATGATCATATCTCTCCATTTAGATCTCAACTCTTGGGCTGCTCACTAGAGTGTTATTTGGAACGCAGGATTCTAGTTTTCTTATTCAATTTAATTTATACCAGAAATCCTGAATACTTGTTTAATAATATTGAATTCCTACAATCACCTCGACATCGTAATATCATGCTGCCTCGTATAAATTACAGTATCTTAGAGAACTCTTACTTTGTCCAAGCTTCTAGATTATGGAACTCTCTTCCTGCACACATTCAGCGTGCGGGTACTGTTGGCACATTTAGGAGGTTAATAGAGGAGCACATTAGCTACTAAGTATTAAGCCTAATCAATAGTAGATTTCTTTTATTAGTTATATAATTGTTCTTGCTTGTTCTTATATTATTATTATTATTATTTCTTCCATTTCTTTGTTTTCTTATTTTATTTTGTAATATTAATTAATTGTAGCTCCTTGTTTTTTTTTCTTTTTGTTTTTTATTTGATTATCCATTCTAGTAGACCTTGTGTACTTACTTAATTCTTTTATTTATCTGAATTCATATTACCTATTTTAATTGTACTCTAAAAGATTGTAAATCTTGTGTACTCTCCTTGTTTTATAAAGAATAAATTGAATTGAATTGAATTGAATTTATGAGCTTTTTCAATGTCTCTGATGATATTGAGTTCCAAGCTGATTTAATGGCATTTTTCAATGCCTGAACTGTGCCGTATTGCTTTCCATTCCCGTAAACATGCCTGGCAATAATCCCCCATAAGTTTTCTATGGGGTTTAAGTCAGGTCTTCTTGCAGGCCAGTTCAAAACAGCAATGTTCAAAGCCGCAAGCCATTCTTTTACAGATCTCGCTGTATGAACAGCAGCATTATCCTGCTGAAATACAAAATCTTCACCACACAATTCCTCCGCCTTTTCCACCATCATTACTTATATAACATTTCTCTATAGATTTCAGCATTCATCCTTGGTGGTACCCAAGCAATTTCTGTTTTGCCGTTAGCACAAAATCCGCCCCAGATCATCACACTGCCTCCGCCAAAATTTGTGCTCATTCTTACCTCTTCTTGCAGTCTCTTATCATGCCAGTAATGCGAGAAACCATCAGGACCATCAAGGTTAAATTTCTTCTCATCACTAAAGATGACTTTATTCCAGTCAGCTGTCCAACTCATATGCATCTTAGAAAATTTTAATCTGGCTCCCCTGTGCGATGCGATAAGAGGTGGTTTTTTTGCAGCTTTTTTTAAAAACCATATTTTTGTCTGCTTTTAAAATTTGCTGCACACGTCGAGCTGTGACTGGCAAGTCCAGGCTTTTTTACAATTTGGGAAGCAAACAGTTTCTGTTTGCGAACTTCGCGGACAATCAAACTTTTTTGTCGTGATGTCAATTTTTTATATCGATCATGACTGGCAATGCATCCATATTTCTCACCTAATCGTAAAAAGTTAGGGATAACCGTTATCGACCGATTAATTTTGTTTGAAATTTGCCTCAAGGAAAGTCCGCTATCATGATATACCGTTATTTTAGCTCTTTCTTCCATTGACAATGTTTTCCCACGTGGCATGATAAAAACTGTAGAAAAATTAAAAGAACAATGTAACATAAAAAATTTATGTTGTAATATATAAATTAGTTTCCTTTTTAAAAATTTTCCAAAAAAAAACTTTTAATAAAAGTATAATTTCTGCGAAAACGTTGGTGTTTTTATGGGAATTTCGCAATTATCATCCACGCTTTTGTACAACTCAGAAACAAATATGTTCATGGCCCACAAAACTCAACGCACATCGCAAAAAGGGCATAATGGTAAACTGATAGACGAATGCAGATGCAGTTTAACTATAAAAAGTGATGATGTCATCTTTAGAACAATAGAAAAATTTGCTGAATTTTATGACTGTATGGTGTTTTTATGGGAATTTCGGCCACGTATAGTCTCTCAATTTGATTTTGTTTTGGGTCATTCTCTTGAATTCTGTCTTAGTTTGGGTCTGGGTTTGTACGTTAACCGTCGTTACACTCTTATCCGTTTGACCCAGCTTAGATGGGTCAGTCTACTGCTCTGCTGCACGAAAACTTACCCCACGGTTACACCTGCAAGTACAGCTTGCATGCAAGCCTCCCTTCCAACACGATTTTTAACTTGACAGCGGAAGGCAGTACGGTTGATGTCTTATCAGCTTGCATGCAAGTTCATTTAAAAAATGGCATTGAGACGTAAACTCTTTCGTATATTGGTAAATTATGGCAATAAAGGAAGCATCACAATGATAAAAACCCAAGAAAAAAGGAAAATGAAGGTGTTGGAAAATGATGTATTGCAAATAATCCCAGAAAATTGCATTTTCCCGGTATAAATTTTTGAATTTCTCTCAAGCATTTCGTTTCCGCCATTTTGAAAACTGTATAAATGTCAAATTACTATCTCCCAGCTGCCATGGTTTTTCAGCATACAAGTTCGCTGAAAGCTGTACTGCCAGCATAGTAGTAGAGGTTACACGTGCAAGAAGTATGGCAGTGCAAGTTGCATGCAAGCTGTACTTGCAGGTGTAACCTCGAGGTTATCGGTAAGATGATGATTGGGGAAGGAATGAAGCACCATACTGACCTGTCTAAACTGGATCTTTTATACCCAAAGGTTTTCTTCAATTTCTAAAATCGTATAATGCAGGTGCCACCTACCTCTTAATGGAAAAATTTCAGTAGGTTGGAGGAGTTGTTTGTTGTCCTACCTAGCGAAAGATTTCTTACAAATTTTCTTTGACTTTCAAAGAGTCTATTCTCGTTGCTGTTGCTGCTGATAAGGCTTGGAGAAGATTATATGGGTAGGGATTTGTAATTGAAAGTTCTAGAAATAAAGGAAATAGCGCACAGTAGCAGTTAAATCTACAGATTAGCGCGATCCAGCTTAAATATTTCGAGTGCTGTTAGTTTGATTCAAAATTGCAATTTTGTAGCGATTGTTTGCAGCATCGATATTGTCCTCATGCGCCAAAAATTTTTTTTACAGAAAAATATTTATTTATCAACCTGAGAACGCTATCGGTAATACCGTAAGGCTGTATCTGAATCTTCCTGAAGTAGAATTAGCACAACGGAAGAGATAGGTTCAGCCCAGCAATACTATGCAGCTTCAAGGAGTTGTAATGACTTCGTTCGAAAACAGTTGCCGTCTGAAACAAAATACCTACAATCACAAGTACATTGGTGGAATAAGGATTTCAATTTGAAAAAAAAAGAAGTCACAAAATTTTTCAACAGATCTAAGCTCTCTGGCGTCAGGTGTTAATATAAAACGGCTTTAACGGAATATAATAGGGAATTGAAAAGATTCAGAACCTGGCGAACCTTCTGCGATGGCATAGATTAATTACCCGCAGCTATCAGGCTCCATAAGGTACTTTCGAAGGATCATACGAATGATATAAGCTCACTTCAAAATGAAGATGGGAACTACAATGAGAGTTGTGAGTAAGCAGGCATGCTCTTATTAGAAACTCATTTTCTCGACTCTCTCATTTCCGATCAAGGCGTAGCAACTACAGACAAAATTGAGGTGGACAATTACAGAACCTCTAACAGGAGCAAGAGCCTTGCGTGAAGATGATTCACTCCCAACATTCTTAGATAGGACATTGGCATATTTGAATCCTTTAAATCTGCTGCATAAGATGGCATCTTCTTCGCCTTACTACAGCAGGGTATTGAAAAAAACGCCTTCTACTAAAAATTATTTTCGAGCAGGTTACGCTCTAGGATACATTGCCCAAGGTTGGAGAGACGTCAGGGTGATATTTATACCCAAAGCAGGAAGAAGGTCTAGTTTCCTAGCCAAATCTTTCCGACCCATCAGCCACTCCTCATTTTTACTAAGTCCATGGAAAAAATCCTAGACCTATACACATTCGAAGTGATATTTTAATTAAATCACAAATTCATTCTAAGTAGTTTGCTTATCAAGCTGGTAAATCTACTGAGACTGCCATCCACACATTAGTCAAAGACATCGAAAAAGCTCTCGAAGCAAAAGACATTGAAGGTGCCTTTGATAACACCTCCTTCGATGCAATTAAATTAGCCGCTCAGGATAAGGGCTTAACGCTGCAATGCTAACCTGTTTTAATAATCACTTATTGGTAAAAATGAGTAAATATTACTCACACACGAAAAAATTATATGTAAAAGAGTTGCGCACAATACAATAAGACCAGAATGAAAAAACAGGATTCCCGCATGAATAATTTAAGATTTCCATAAACAAATTTTAATTAATAAGGTAAGGATAATTAGAAATGAAAGTACAGTTTGTACATTTTTACTCGTGAATTGATTGTATACCACAACTTCAGTCTTATAGTGGGTTCTAGGACACATGAAGACCATGGGGAATGAGAGCGTGACCTACCCTCTAGGTCTCCCTCCGTTGAACTAACAATCACCCTTCAGGAAATACATTTGCAGTGTAGCATTCAAGTAGAAAGTGAAAAATTTACTCATTGTTACCGTTCCAGGGTTAAAGCAACCACAAGTCTAGAGAATTGTTAAGTCAAGTTCACTGCAGCTAAAGGCTGCCGAAAAGGAGGAGTCCTCATTCCACTCTTATGATCGATTGTAATTGATGATCTCCTATTTAAGCTCACCCGTTCGGAATTTAATGTACAAGGCTACGTGGACAACGTAGTAGTCACAATACAGGGCAAGTATGATCGAGACATATCCAACCCCAAAAAAGCGGTTATCTTTCCGTTTACGAAAAGAACGAAGCGTTCACTAACGGCTCCTCTTCTTGATTACACAGAATTCACATTTTCAGACGATCTCAAATTTCTGAGGGTCACTCTAGATAAGAAACTTACTTGGAATTTGCATCTATCTAGAGTGACAGAAAGAGCGGTAGGATCTCTCTACACGTGTCGTCGCTTCACTGGCAGAAAGTAGGAGCTGAAGCCAAAAATGATTTATTGGATGTACACCACCATTGTTAGACGCATGATCACCTATGCTGTACTATGGTGGCCAAAAACTAATCAAAAGAAAACTGAGGCTCTGCTTAAAAAAACCCAGAAACTGTCTGTGTAGGAATAACTGGTGCCATGAGAATCTTTCCTACAGTACTATTAGATTGCAAAAGGAAAAATAGTTAAAGCCGGGTGATCTGGATGGTGATTTAAGTATCTTAAGACAGATATGCTTCGAGCAAATGACCTCAATATCTGATATAATCACTACCAAGGTGGATTTTGTAAAAACATTCAACGTCGTTTTGGTAGACCGGCAACAACGGCGTACCACTAAATCATCCTTCCAACAAGGATCGATGGTGTGGTATACAGACAGTTCAAAACGAATAGTGGAGTCGGACTGAGCATATACGTCCATAGATTCCATACTACATCAAAAGCCTTGGGATCTACTCCAACCGTATTCCAGGCCAACGTATTAGCTATAGAAGAATGCGTCAATATCTGAATTGAAAGAACTAAAAATGGTTCAACCATTAATATTCTGTCGGACAATCAAGCCGCTCTCATGGCTTTAAGGTCCCACATATATCATGTCATGTCTGGGAGTGTGTGCAAACCCTTAAAAATATATTAAGGAGAAACAAAATTATCTTCATGCGGGTACCTGAACATGAGTTCCATAACGGCATGAAAATTGCTGACAGCCTAACCAAAGACGAGTGGAAACTGCCCTTGTTGCACCAGAGCCATTTTGTGGAGCTTCAAAGTGTTATCTCAGAGCTGCCCTAAAAAGCTGGGACAACAAAATAAAACTCCTTTTATGGGGAAAGACTACAAAAACTTCGTCAGGCAAAAAAGTTTATCGATACCTCTTGAGGAAAAATAAAAAAACTCCGACTCCTTAGGAGCTCTTCGCAAGCCATTGTTCATTGAGGTGTCATATATACAAGACGGATTGGGCTGAGATTTCATCCTCCCGGTTCTGTCAGGAAGCTCACAAAACCTTGGAACGCTTGCTCTGCAACTGCGAAGCATTGACCACCTCGAACATGCTTTTCCTCCAAAAAACTATGAGTGAAACCTAAGTCCCACAATGGTTCTAGATTTTATTAAAGTCTAAGCCTAGAAAGGGAGTAAATAGAACGATGACTCACAATAGATCTTTCAGGTCACAGTAAATACAAGGCTAACACCTGCACATCGCTCCATAAATCTAGTCTAATCTAACCATAAAAATTTAATTTAATTAAAAATTTATTTAATTTAAAAATTCTGCTCTTGTCCACATTTAGTGAATTTTTTTGGAACAAAGTCTCAAAACTCAAAATGTAACGCGTGATTTCGCAATTTCGATTTTACTGTGGGAAATATCATTTAGGCCTCACAGTTCACTCATGATTTATACGGAAAATAAATAGTGCAATATCGTCTATGGAGGTTGTAAAAAATAGTTGAACATTATCAGCACAACTTTTGAACACTTGCAATCGACGGTACATGTACCTGTATGTAAAAAAATTACCCAGAATTGAGCCCTGAGGAACACCTTCGAAGTTTAGAGTCCTTTTGTACTTGAATCTCATCTTTGGTCGTGGATTCTTTAGGCTCAATCCACCGTACACAGAATACAAGGTATTCTAATTACAAACCACGTTCCACCATTAGTGGATGCAATTTCGTCAGAGCTCACGTGTCAAAATTTAATAAGAATTCCTTGTATTCTCTGTACCGTGGGCTCAAACGATATAAAAGGTTCTTCCTCCTCTTTAATGTAAATTTCCGTCGGTTATTGGGATTTTCTTATTTTATTAACTGCAAACGAATATTATTAGTGGATTAGTGGAGTTGAAGTTACGAAGCTCTCATTATTCATATAAGCCTCTCGTTGGGTCCTCTGAATAAATCACTAATAAGGAAACGGATCAGGTGAAAACGTAGGCCACTTGGTGAAATATATTAGTGTGCTGTGTTTGTATTCATTTCGTCATGGCAGTAATTAAATTGTGACATTTTGTAAAGGATATTTTTTATAATCGAAATTGCTATGTAAAATAAACAAATCGTTAGCGCCCCCTTTTCAGGTAAAAGAAATATAGGGCTGTCATTGACAAAAAGAAACCTTCTGACATTTCTGAAATTAACAAATTGGACTTGATTTAAACTTTCGTATATTTTTCTTTTTCTGTTGTATGTATATATTTAAATTTTTTTTGTAATAGAAGAGACCGTAGCTATAACTAAACAAAGAAAAAATAATCTACGTTAAATTGATATTTAATTAAAAAAACAAAAAAAGATATAAAAACGTTATTGATTCAAGGCTGCACCTTAGCATAGAAGAAAAGAGGAACTATTATAAAAGAGATTATTTTACATGAGTTCGAACTTGCGGTTTGTATAGCAACGGGCACACTATTCCATAATCTGATAGACTGGACGAGGTAAAAACTTTCCATAACCGATCTATAGAAACGAAGCATTACCAGGTTTTTGTACAGCTGAGACGAAGTAGTCTTCAAAAGTTCCCTGAGATATTCAGGTTTATTGGACTGCAGTATGCCGAAGAGTAGATAGGAGCGCTCGACGCTTTAAAAAAGATTACAAAGAACACCCAAGTAATTGAAGCTTAAATGGGGAAACGCGATCAAATCTTCGCAATCTAAAAATAAATCGAATACAGTCGTTGAATGCTACCTCCATTTCACGTGCAAATAGACTATATAATTTGGGGAAAACAACGCTTTCCAAAGAAAATGAGGCAGAATCAATATTTTCACTAGGATCAGACGAGTGTGACAAGGCAATATGTCGGCCGAAAGCCAAAGTCTGCACAGCCCAGCATAAATTTTTCCCAGTCTCATATTAACATAATCACAGCACTTCATACTGCTGTTTAATTCAATCCCAAGATTGGTGACTTTATTCAGCATGGGTAGTGGAGAACAGTTCAGGACCACTGGAATGACGTCGGATTCATCAAAAGCATTATTGTAAAAACTTATCGGCAGTGACTTTACGGGATTAAGTTGTAGATCATTGTCAATAGAGCAGATATATATCCTATCCAAATCGCTATTAATACGTGATATGCAGTCCTCGAGAATACCTATAGGCCGGCTTAGATAGACCTGAACTACATCTGCATAGATATATATATCTCTACATCGCGAACTGCTTTCAGCAGGTCATTAATGAATAAGCTGAATAACAGTGGACCCAAAATCGATCCTTGGGGGACACCATACTCTAGAGGTAATAATCCAGAATAAACATTGCTCACCCTGAATCGCTGACCACGGTCACTCAGAAAGCTATTTAACATGAGCGCTGCTCAACTACTTAATTTGAAAGAGGAACAGACCTTCTGAATAAGAGTTTCATGGTCAACACTATCAAAAGCTTTCGAGGTGATAAGGTGATAACTTGTCCGGTCCAGTTGCCTTGGATCTAATTGAGTTACAAGACGATAGAAGTTCTGTAATATCTACTCCACGGAAAGAAAAATTATGAATCGAGCTACTTGGCATAATCTCAGGACTGGGCGGCAAGTTAATTTGACGAATGTTAGAGGCGGTTGGAATGGAAAGTTTGACAAAAGTAAATGAAGCATTCATCTCGTCTGAATAGAAGTTGTATTCCGTTTTATCCTTTCCATAGACTCCGATCGAACGTAGGTTCCGTCATAGCTTTTTTCGGTCGCGATTAACCACAATATTAGAGGAATTAATCTTGACGTTTGGCTTGCCTAATTGCCGTGGTAGCCTTATTACGGGCAGCTTTGTACAATGCTCTTGCTTCGGATGTTCTAAGACGTTCGTAACACTGGTAGAGGAACTCGCGCTCTACAATGAGATTACGAACTCTCATTGTGAACTCAGGACAGCCATTAACAACAGATAATCTCATCTTAATTGGTACATACTCGTACTTATCAAATAAGTATGAGATTAACGAAGTTAAAATCTCACATCTCTACATTCTTCGAACAAGGACTCTGTGTCTATCTATTATAATCGCAAAAGAGAACCTAAGTGGAGGAGGATTCATGTTGAATGACATTTCAAAGCTCAAGAGTAGAATATCATGGTCTAAATTGCTAGGAGGGCTAACTTGATTGTGTGTTATAATTTTCCCCGCATCGATAACAAGGTTCAAATCAAGTAACGACGGATTAGAATTATTGTAGAAGGTGGGCAGCTTGTTAATCGTATGAAGTGATTGGAGCAAATGCGAAAAGTGATCAGTAACAACGTCCTGCCTATGCAAGTTAACAATGAAATATCCACCAACAATGACATTTTCGTAACGTTGACTTAAGTTTGTTATTTTGGTTTCGAATTCACGTGCATTATCGCAGCTAAAACAATTAGGGGGACAATATACAGTCGTAACCAAGCATATTCCACAAGCGGAACTTACCTTCACACATAAGAATTCAACAATTGGCTGTGCACCACTGAGGCAATGATTATCTTAGCCCTGAGGGAGTCCCTAACAAAGATTTCCACACCACCGCCCACACGGCCCTTTCAGTTATTACGGAAAATGTTAAAACCTGGAATAGAAAATAAAGACGATGGTATTGTATCATTAAGCCACGTTTCGCTAACGAGAATAATGTGTAAATTATTAATTGAAAAAGGAGATCTTAGTTCATCAATCTTATTGCGGATACTTCTCGTAACGTTAAACAAAATCCTCACCACGTTCAGCCTAAAACAATTTCTTAAAATATATTCACTTGTCTACAAAACGATTTTTCACCGGAATTTCGACGATTGTTGGTGCAACATTGCACCGCACAATTCATCACGTTAAATTAAAAGTTGAAACAACTTTAATTTCACAAATCACTGATCTCAATAACACTATACAGGATTGTTATTATATTCTGTCAGTAAATAAAATACGTGTAACTTTTGAACAAATTAATTAATTTTATTTATTTGTTTGAAAGTAATAAAAAGGCTTATTACAATTTAAAATATAGAACTTGTAATTCAATTTGACTACCTTTGGACTTAATAACAGCTCTTAATCTCTTTGGGAACGAAGAGCAAGCGGCACGCACTACCTCTAATGGAATATCGTCCCAAACTTTCAACAAAACTTTTTTAAATTCACTAATATTTCTGACGTTCCAGTTGGTTAGACGTCCAAGCATATAACCCCATATGGAAAAGTCTAGTGGGCTCAGATCGGGGGAGGATGGAGGCCATTCGTCCTTTGGTATAAAATCTGGCAAATTTACTTTGCACCAATCTTGAACCACGTTTGCTGAGTGAGCTAGTGCTCCGTCTTGTTGAAACAAAAAGTAGTCTTCACTGAACAATCTTCTGGCATGAGGCAGCATATGATTTTGCAAAACGTCCGTCAAATAATAACTGGAGTTAATTTTAACACCTTTATCGATGAATAGCAATGGCAATTTTCCCCTGCTACAAATAGCTCCCCAAACCATTATGCGAGATGAAGATTAAAATTTTTGAATAGCGCATTTTTCTCTTGGAATGTCAGTGATATTAACTGCATAGCACCTATCGTTTTGCGAATTGAATGTTTCTTCTAAAACAAAATGCTTTTCATTTGAAAAAATTATTTCGAAATCAGCGTGCCATTCAAGCATAATCTTGGAACGTTGATGTCGTTTTGCTTCCTGCAATTTCTTTATACCATGAATTTTTCTTTTTTTATATGGTTTCATTTTCAGATCCTTTATTAATATATTTCTGGCTGTTATTCGACTGATTCCATGTTGTTTAGCGATTTGATTTTGCGAACGATTACAATTTCTTCTAATTTTTTCTGGAACTTGTTTGATAACCGCTGGTGTACGAACCGTACGCTTTCTACCTGATCTTCGCATATCTTTCACTGAACCAGTTTCTCGAAATCTTTTTATTGTACGAAAAACAAATCTATCGGCAATTCCCACTTTTCTGCACTCACGACAAATTGCCTTCGATTTCAAATTTCGCGAATATAACGCAATAACTAACGCACGCTTTCCTTTTAGATTCATTTTCTTCTGTTACAAATTACTGCGGAAATCGAACTGTCAAAATATTTCTACCGAACTCTTGGATGACTTAATAAAAAATATTAGTTACCATTATTTACTTACCGCAAAGGATTAATACGCAGTTGAATTTTACTGACAGAATATAATAACAACCCACTACAAGCTTCCGAAATAGCACAATTAAAAATTTCTAATATTTATTCAAATGATTAAATATCACAAAGTTTCACTGAACTCCCGGAACTCTGAAACGTCTTAATGTATTATAATTTAGTTAGGTCTGAACGTCAAAGTTTAGCTTACTCACGTACCCTGTATTCGCACGATACCCTGCTTCCTTATTTGTTATTTATTCTCTTAATTTTACTTCTTTAGTTATAATTGATTTTTTGTAGTTATATCTCAACATTCCTTTTACTTTTTGCTTTTTAATTATTCTCTAACTTCTTCTTTTGTTTTGTTTATGTAAATCAATTAACTCGTTAAATTACATGTAAGGTAGTATATTATTGGAAAGCTTTCTGTTTACTATCTTTATAACCTTCAAAGTAAATAAATAAATAAAATAATAAATACATTGGCTGGGTTGCACGAGTAACTAAGGAAAGTCTTTTTACCTGCGCCAGAGCTCCGCATACTCTCATACAGCTCGATGCATACTTACCGGCACAGCACGAACCGGCACAGACAGGCATCGGCCGGCACCGGCATTTTTCGTGCACATAGTACGACACGACATACTATATAACGGACAAAACTTTCAATTAAGGTAGGTATCGCGAGAATACTATAGACACTAACCGACAAATGCCGGTATGGTTTCTAGCCACCGCTAGCGACCGGCAATGAAGTGTTCGTTACGTGCCGGTATCTGACAGTGCCTGTTGATGTGAATTAGCTAACTTGGTTTCATATAAAAATATTTTGCCTGTCTGTGCCGGTTCGTGAAGCACTAATATTCATCCGTTGTAACCGTTAGTGCAGCAATATCTTGGGCAGGATATGGATCTTTATCTCCCTTACAATGGGAATAGGGTGGCATATAGTTTTTGTTTTCCCACAGCTGATGACAATTCCACTAATTGACAAATATGAATAGACTGCGTTCGCAAAGTACAGTTTAATGAAATCTATCAATTCCTATAATTGACTTTCGAAAGAAAACTGCAATTACAAACGATAATCCACGTATGCAGAAAGAAAATATTCTGGTGGAGTGTAGCGGTTAAATAAAAAAGTATAATTTGTCACTCTATTATTCACTCAATTATTTATTGCAACAAATAATACTAATTGACTAAATAAATATAATTAATATGAGAAAATTAATTACTTGAACAAATCTATCAATATGCAAAATTTACTTCCCTCAACTTACACGTACAAGCTTAGAAACTTCACTTGCAATTCACTGATTCACGGTGTTGTTATATGTATTTAATAACTAAAGGAAATTCAAATGTACAAAAAGGAACAATATTTTACTAGAATTTATCTTTTTCCTTTCAATAATGACAAATTAGAAGATTATGTTACGTTACAATTTCATATAGATATATACAGGGTGTTCCGTAAATGTCTTTAATCCTTTAAGGGGATGAAAGTAGAGCTTATTTGACCCAAACAAATTTTTCTTTCTGGTTCTTAACTAATATATTTACTAACAGCTGAAAGTAAATACTAATTAGAACTCAAGGTAGATCTATTTTCCAATTATTATGTTGTGTAAAACTGACCAGAGTTGGAGCTACCAACAGAAAATATTGCATTCTGGAACGTTTGCCCATGCCATTTGATGTTTTTATGTTGGCTATAGATGCAATCACCGCAGAAGGAATAAGGTAAAGATAGTGTTTATCATGCTCCGTCTCTCTTGCCGGATTCAGTTAAGAATAACTTTTGAAAATTAAAGTCGGAATGAGTTTAATTCCTTATAATCGATTAAAATATCACTTGAGCACAAGAAAATATATTTTTTAATTAAAATCGATTTACGGGTGTATAATTTCATCTGATTGGTTGAGTTTTACATGTTTTTTATGTAAACGTTTTAAATGGTGCTCTAACGGTGATATATAGAAACACAATATTTTTTGTGCCACATGAAATAGCAAATCGCTCAGTCCATTGTTATAAGTCAGTGATGACACTAGAGAAAATTTGCAAATTGTGGGAGGAATGCTACTGCATGTGCTCGCACCTTGACAACTTTGAAAAAAATATGAAGGCAGAATGAAGAATGAACCCCCTTTTTATAGTGAATTTTGTTCCGATTTCGTATCCATAAAAATGAATTATGCAATTTTTAGGCTTAATTTGACTAAAATATGTGAATTTGTTGTAGTCATTTGATGTCAAATTACAAATTGCATTTTTTGACATCTTTCCCATAGGAATCCTTTTTAATTTCACGTAATTATGATAAGTTTTCCGAATCTGTGCCATAACTTATCGATACGCCATCTTTTAGTTCAATTTACAAAATTCCTCTCATAATTCATTCTGTTCATCTTCATCCTTGCCCCTTTCACACCTTTGTGTCTCTTTCGCACTCATTGCTGTAAAGGGAATTTCGAAAATTCGCGAATATTCCGTAAACCGTGAAAAATTACGCGACGCGAATGCGCCCATTCGATTCTGCGTCTCTTTTCACCCCGGGGTGATATATCAAACATCGCGAGAGTATGGAGTTTGACGTGTTTATTTTTATGCGAAATGTCAACCACGCGCGAGTTTTAATATTGTTAATTTTTTGTGGTAAATTGTGTGTTTGTGTAGTTAATTATTATTCAGCGAGGGAATTATACATTTAACTGCAGGTGAGTGTATAAATTTCTTAGTTTTCTATGTTAATTAAGTATGATTTCTGCCTTTTTACAAATGGCATAGATACCTGTCAAGGTGAGTTTATTTTGCGAAGTCTCACCTAATGTATCTGTGCATTCTTGTAAAGGGTAATTTAATTATGTATGCATCCTGTCTACATTGTTATTTGTTTACTTTTATGTTGTATAACATAAAATTCGTTGAGTTTGTATAGTGTCTATATGGTGCTATATAAACACAATTGTTGATGTTGTTATTATTTATTTTCATTTATTTCTATATTGAATTCTGTAAATTCACTTAGTTAATTCATTTTATTTATTTCAGGTCGTCGAGGGACTTTTGCATCTGTGTTTTCCCAGATGCTGGTAAAATTTTTAATTTCATCTTAATCTAATTTTTCTTTTATTTTTAGGTTGGTCGAAGAGTTTTTAACAAACATTTCACCACCAAAAAGTATGGTAACCAATTTTTGGTCTCGTTGTGACGAGAATTCAATTCGTCGGTTTCACATCATCACTATAATTATAGACGTCAAGGTCAACTATCGTTCCGAGGAGATATATTTCTAGTTCGCGATTCATATGTGTCATCATATATCCATCTTAGATTCCCTACTCGTCAGAACTACTTAGGTCAGTCTCCATGTATAAGCATAAACCTTTAAAAAACATTTCTTTCCTCTCTTGATCTTTTTAATCAAAGAAATTTTTTTCAAAGCATTTCAATTTAATCATTTTTAAGAGAAAAAAAAACCAAACCACACATACACATGCACACACACAATCAAGTCAAGTTTTAGTCTATCTTTAAGAAATTCCTTAAAAAACTTGATTCTTTTGCGTTCCTTTAAAAACAGATTCAGTATAGATATCCAACATCTGCTGCTCTTAAAAGTAACGATTGCAATCAGTTTCCAAACCCTTTGCCTCTCTACTAACGATATCAAGAAGCATCGCTACAAAAGTCCTACGAAAGATTCAATCTCGATAAAGTGAGCGGACACCGATAATAAAACTAGCACCACCAACCATTGCCATACAACATGGATCTAGTCGAGGAGCCAAAATAAACTGTATGCTCATTGTAGCGTTAAATTTCCCCGGCGGGCGCTTCTGGCAAAATGTTCTTTTCCCTTTTTGCTAGCCTTTTCCTGTTTCCGAATCGAGGCTACATCTGGAACTATATATACTTACATATTTATATATAAAATGTATAGTGTAGATACTTACATAAGTAGTACATATACCTAATATAGTATAGTATAACATAGTGTGGTATGATAGTGGAGAAAGATAGGAGGCGGGCATGAACTGAAGGTTTTTAAAATTCATCTGACAAACACTATCGCAGACTACGTGAATGTTTTCACAATTTATGTATCCTTCTTTGTCGGGAAAAGACAAGAGCTTCAACGGAACGAAAATCAAATAACACGGAAAAGCTCGGATCAAGTTTCTTTGATTTCGTTTTCCCCTGCGGTTTCATGTTTTTCTTAAGTCTTCCCTTTTGTTTTGCCGAATTCAAGAGTCAGAAGTTCAACAGAGCCCCATATTCGGCCTTTCTGGCCTTTAGGGATTATCCTTTTCGTGCTACTGTTACCCTTGCTGCTATACTGTTGGACAGCTAGAGAGAGTGATATGAGCAATTGAAAATTCCAATTTTAACAAAGAATATTAAAAGGAAACAATGTTAAGGTATATATATAGTATGTCTATGTACCTAAGCTATGTATAAGCCAACAAGCCCAGAATATGTAATTACACGGAAGGAAAAATTCTAATTATTTTCACGAATGGAGTCGTGTTTACTTATGCCATTCGTTTTGTATGGACTTGTGTCAATATTCTGTAAAAAAAACTATATTATGAGTATAAGGCTAGATTAAATGGCATGTTCTATTAGGAATGATTTTTAGTATAGTTACGTATGTACATTTGTGACAGGACAACATAAGTATACAGGGATATATGTTACGGGAGCCAAAATCGAAATATAAAATCATTAAAGACGACCTCTATGATACGAGAGCCAAATCAATTTATGAAAAAATGGGGTACCTAGAAAAATTTAAATTAATTAAATTTAAAAACGGTAGCCATTCTTTGTGCGAAAAAGTTTAAAGTTGGAAACATGAATAGATGATTTAGCAAGATTGAAAAAATTTCTTTATAAATATAATTGTAGAATAAAAGAAATAAAAATTGTCCATCATATAAATCCTCATTTTCAAACATAAATTTGATTTTTTTTTTTTAAACTCTATGTTCAAATTTACGTCAATGAGTTGTAAGGCATTGTCTTAGCCATCTCCTCACCAGGTGCAACATTTGAATTTGTATGTGTAGAAGTTAATACTGGAGTAGATAAGTGTATTCTGGTTGCCGTTTATTGCCCCCCCTAATGGGTTTAAAGAGGATACATTCATCGAATTTCAAACAACTATTTCCCACCTTTGTTGTAGTTACTCGAATATTGTTGTTGGTGGTGATTTTAATGTTGATGGTCTAAGGAGTCACATTCAGGCTACAGACCTATTATACCTCATGCAAACTTTAGACTTAGCAATTGTCAATCATATGCCAACATTCTTCAATACTAGCAATCCGTCCCAATTGGATTATTTCTCTGTAACTAATAGCGATAAGGTGTTGTTCCACAACCAGTTGACTCCAGTGAGTAACTTTGATCATGATTTCTTATATTTGTCATACCAGCTGGCTTTAGATCCTTCTTTATGTGCTGACTCATTTTATTATCGTGATTATAATAAAATTAATTCTGACATGCTCCATGCTGACTGCTCCGCAATGCCGTGGTCCGATGTACTCCTACTGGATTCAGTTGATGAAAAGATCGATTTTTTTAACAACTTAATTCTACAACTCTACTATCGACATGTTCCTTTGATTAAGAAGAAAATCTTTTCCCAACGCTGTCCATGGATAACACAAGAAATTCACACTCTTCTTGCTGAAAGAGATTTCCTTTTGCATCACTATAAAATCTCACGGGACCCTGCAGCTCATCATCGATATAAAAGTGTCCGAAATCTCGTCACACTAAAACTCAGGTAAGCCAAAAAATCATATTTTTCCTCCAAATTGAATCCTAGTCTACCTCCAAAAAATCTGTGGTGAAATTTACGCTTTATGGGGGTGGCAGGTAAGGATGAGAACATATGCTCGATCGACGCTGATTGCTTGAATGAACATTTCACCTCCATGTCTCCGATTAATCAGTCTGTTGGTCAGGGCCGAAATCAAGAACTTACTATAAGGCACAATGAAGGGTTTGCATTCCGCTGCATTGATCATTTTGAAGTATTCTCCTCCTTAATGGCAGTGAAATCCACTGCAACCGGCTATGATTTAATCCCTCCTAAATTCATCAAGTTAATTGCTCCCTTCATTGTTAGTACATTAGTGCACATCTTTAATGTTTGCCTTACCACATCGCAAAGAGCTCTTATAATCCCAATCCCTAAAAAATCTATCGCCTCTTCTGAGAAAGACTACCGACCAATCAGTATACTCTGCTATTTCAGTAATGTGTTTGAGAAAATAATATATAACCAAGCTGTTAAGTTTGTTGACCGGAACAAGTTCTTATCGCCTTGGCAATCTGGGTTCCGTAAAATGCATAGTTGTGAAACAGCTCTATTAAAAGTAACATCTGATATTACTGAAACCCTTGATCAGGATTTCCTAACGATACTTGTTCTGCTCGACTTTAGTAAAGCATTTGACTCTGTCGACCATACTCGCCTTCTTTATAAACTTGCGAGCAATTTTAATTTTTCTTCATCTGCTGTTAACCTCATTGGGAGCTTCCTTTCACATAGACAACAAGCCGTCAAAGTGCGTAATATAATATCGCAGTTTCGCCCTACTGAATGTGGTGTTCCCCAAGGCTCGATTCTTGGTCCTTTCTTATTTAGCTTATTTTTAAACGATCTTCCCAACGTTGTCCAGGACGTATCTATTCATCTCTATGCTGATGATGTGCAGATTTACTTCAGCAGACCAATTGGGTTACAAGAGGACTGCACTGCTCGTATAAATATGGATTTGCATCGGATATTCGAGTGGTCACTTGAAAATGGATTGATTTTAAATGCCAATAAGTCGTATTGTATGCCCATCTATAGAAATGCTCTTGAAACATCTGATATGCCTCCTGTTTTACTCAATAATGTTATCTTACCGTATCAAAACTCAGTCAAAAATCTAGGAGTTGAACTGAATTCTAAGCTGTCCTGCTGTAGTCATATCACCAATATCATTTGCAGAGTTTATGGGTCCTTGCGCCAGTTATGGGTCCATGGATATCTTCTCTCCACTGAGATGCGCATGAAATTAGTAAGAACTCTTATTGTACCTCATTTCATGTACGGTACCATATTATTTCCAAAGTTAGGCTCAGTGTGCCGCAGAAGACTTACAGTAGCATTTAATGACTCTATACGATTTGTCTATAATCTACCGCGTAGTGCTCATATCTCAATGCACTCAAGCTCTGTTCTTGGTCACTCACTGGATACTCACCTTGAACATCGTGATCTGTTCTTTTTGCATAAATTACTATTTAATAAGTGTCCCGAATATCTCTACAAGAAATTAAGATTTATGCATTCATCCAGAAGTATTGGTTTTCTGCTTCCTCGATGTAACTCACATTATGGCGAACGCTCTTATTTTGTTCAAACCCTACGTAAGTGGAATCTACTGCCGTTTGACCTTAGGGCGGTGGGCTCTAGCAAAGAATTCCTTCAGCGATTAAAGTCCTTTTCATCTAATTAGTGCACATCCTGGTTCGTCATTATTGCTATTTTATTATACTTTGTTAATTTTTATTAGATCCTAATTTTTCATCTTCTTATTTCATTGTTTTAATTTTTACTATTATTATATCTTTTTCTTTCTCCTTTTCCCTTCTTCTATACATATATGTACTAAAATTTCTTTCCAGTAATTAGGTTTATTCTGCTTGCTATTTGACCATTATATTTTCATTTCAATTTTATATATACATATATCGTTAGTCTTTATTAGTTTTTCTGTATATTTAAATTCCACCTCTTATCTGTATGTTAACAAGATTATGTAATCTTTATACAGTAGCCAGCAATAAAAGTATATTATTATTATTATTATTATTGTCCAAATATATAGTAAAAAACAAAATTTTTGTATGGCAACCCTATGAAGGAGTTATCCGATTTATTCCATTTTGTGTGCAAAATTTCATTTCCCTAAGTGAACGAATTCTCAAGTTATCGTGAGGACGGGCAGAAAGACCAACGAACAGAAGGACATGCAAAAATCAAAATAACTTTTAATATTATGCGTGGGTGTCCAATCCATTTTGCTCTGCCATTATTATTTCTGTGCGTTTCAAACCGAATGTCAAGTTTAGTATACTATAGATGTCAACTAGACTATAAAAAGGTACCTAAATACAGTAATGATAGGAAATTTTCTCTAGTTTAATTTATTACATAACTATTTTCATCGTTAGGCCAAGAGCAGTACGGGGATGGTCGAGCAATCGTTGGAAAGGCCACAAAGTTCTGCATACAATAAGCTCTGTAAGTGATCGTACACCTTGAACTTTTTAATATACTGGGTATTTTGTGAGAGACATACGTATTGTCTTAATCACCCTGCAAATCCCTAACAGTTGCGATACCCCCCCCCCCCCCCTTGACTTACGATTCTTTTTTTTTGACTAGGTGATTACTATCACCTGTTATCCTATGGACCACCATGGACGAAACACCCTGTATAAGGTAAACTATACGTATACACTTTTTGGAAGACTGTTCTCGATTCCACAACTGTAACTCGTTACACATCAGACTTACAAAAAAAGTGTTTATACAAAAAATGTAGGGAATTTAGTCTTCTTCAACTTTGTATCAGCCATTTTTGTCGTAGGATCAACCGTTGACGAATTATTTTGAAAAACCCAATTTTTTGTACTTTAGCCAAGATGGCGGACCGCGCAGACCCCCTAAAAGGATGAAAACTTGGATTTTTCATCGGAGCCTGGAACTAAGTGACATAATCAAAACTACCCCACCTTTTGTAGGATAAAGGCCTTATTTAGTCCCTATTGACTGGACTATATGTACTTTTTATGTATTTGTCTATTGTCTATTATCTCTTGCTTTAATTAAAATTAATTAATTAAAAATAATAAGAATTTAATTCCCGTAAGTACAGTCATTCCTCTAACGTTTAAGGTAGAAAGCAAAACAGAATGTATTTCCCGGAAGCCTTCTAGAAATGATAATGCTTAAATGCCCAGAACATAATCGTATCTCTATTTTACGATTGAATTCATATTTAAACTTACAGCGATTTTGGACAGAGATGATTTTTTTCTGGTTCCATTTTTACATGATTGCCACGCATTTTACATAATTGATCACAAGCGGATATTTAGAAAAGTTTAAACTATTTTTACACCTCGGAGATTATCGACGGAAAGTGATGTGATGAAAAATTTCTTATGACTAACTAACTTCTAGTGCAAAGGGGGGTGAGGTTTCCATATGATGCATGTGCCATGTTGGTTAAGTCACTATAGAAATGCGTTTTCTATATCTTTTTTCAAACAATGAAACTTCTTCACAAGGAGCAATCTATAGAAATAGTCCACATAAAAATTGGCAATTATCGCTGAAATTTAGCAATAGTCGTAACTAGCGAAATTATAAAAATAGTTGTTGTAAATTTCAGTACTTAACTCAATTAAATTATTTAGTTAGGCCGATTATCTTAATCACACGTCAATTAACTTCCAGGTCTTATCTTAAAATTCGTATTAAAGCTAGACAAGATCTGAAATGTATTCCCATATAAGCCAAGCAAAAATTTACTGCTGATGATTGAATCTTCGACTGTGTTGATTCCTTCAAATCTCTTGGAACTCTAACTCCACCAAAAATCCAGTAATGGAATTATTGCTCTCATTAGACCTGCTGTGATTAAATCATTCCTCATGAAAGGCAAGAGAAAGCATAATAGGTGAAATGATATCTTTAGTGCGTTAAAATTTCCGAAACTTAATTTACGACTAAAGTTTGGATAATGCAAGCAATTTCTGTGACTTCGATAGCTTTATTACTGATAGTGGGATGATGTCTTCATCTGAGCAATTAAAGCAAGGAGTGCCTTTGCACAGATAACTTCGGTATGGAACTCCAGTGAGAGAAGAATTTTTCTAAATGTGTTGTACATGCGGAGGGTAACCCAATGCGTCATTTACGACATCTTTTAAAATAGGAATCTAAGTATATCGAAAATTAAAAATCCTCCGGAGAAGCCATGTTGAAATAAAAAAATTAAAAGATACTTAGACCAAGACTGAAGAAGGACAGACAATGGAAAAAAAATGAATGAAGCAATACATTAGCATGCATATTATGGAGTGAATCTTAGATAATAGGTATGAACTAAATAGAAATTCATGGAAATCAATCAAAGTTATAAGTTTCAGAGTTTGTATGGAATACCAAAATTGCTCACCCATTTTTTCCCCTAACGCACCAAACCCCCACTAGTGGGTTTGACATTTCGTGATTTTACGATGAAGCGTCATTTTCAAAAAATCATATCTCGAGAACGGTACAACCGATTTTTCTGATTCAAATGCCAAATGAAACTTAATACATACTTTATATGTTTCATAAAAAAAAATTTACGGAACAAGGTGACTTTAAAAGTTGATAAAAAAATATAACTTTGCATGGGAGAGCTGCACAGCAATGCCGTTTTTTAGTTGTATTTATGGTGTTCAGGAAAATAAGATAGGTGAAAAATTTGGCTTGAGGTTCGAGGATGGTGGGGGGGGGGGGGAGGGGGGTGTCTAAAATGGGACGTGAGTTATGTCAGCAAATATTAAAATTCCACATGACCCCAATAATAAAATCATTAAGTCAAACTCACCTGTTATGAAACGTTGAACAGAGATCGCATTTCATTTCTTATCATATTTGAGAAACTAAAAAGTCCAGAATTCTCACAAACGGTTTCCTGTAATGAAGAACAAAAATGATAATGTCAGCAAAATTGCAATGAACAAAATAATGAAATTGAATTTTGTAAGAAAATATTTTTCCTAATTCTAGCTAGTCTTAAGAACTCTGCCGAAGCGTATAAACGTAATAAATTTTTTCTTAACGTAATAAATATTTTATTTTAGATCTTTAAAGATTTGGTTTTTTTTCTTGAATATTCCTACCTAAAATATATTTCGTGTGGTATATCAAATTAAAGTGGGAAGACAGTGTAATCGAATGGTGGAGTTCTTTTTTTTATCTTCTAAACTTCATACAAACGTTTTTACCGTTAAACATGTAAAAAGCTGGAATTGGTCTACGACTAATTTTTATGATACCCCATATGAATGCCCGTATGAAATTTCGTATGATCACCGATCTATGCAAGTTTGATTTTTGAGGTGGTTTTTCTAGAACGCTTCGTCGGATAAAAGAAATGATTAACCAATTTTATAGGAGTTCATATTCTGAAGAAGTTTTTAGCAAAATGAAAATGTCTAGGACTGATCGTTTTCACAATATATGTAAAAAACATAAATTTTTGTATATCAACACCAAGAAGGGGTTGCCCGTTTTAGTCCATTTTCGAAATTTTATTTGTTATTACTATAAAACCATGTACCAAATTTCAGCTGTCTATGTCGACGCGTTCTCCGGTAGTGTCCAAATATATAGTGGCAAACGAAATTTTTGTATGACAACCCCACGAAGAAGTTGCCCGATTTGTCTCATTTTCGAACATAATTTTACTTTTTTTCAAAGTCCGTGTGCAAAATTTCAGCTTTCTAAGTGAACGCGCTCTCGAGTTATCGTGCGCACAGACGGACAGACGACATGCAAAATAACTTTTAATATTATGCGTGGGTGTGCAATCCATTTTGCTCTACCATCATTATTTCTTTGCGTTACAAACGGAATTACAAACTTAGTATGCCTTATAGATTTCATCTAGGGTATAAGCACAGACAATAAATACCCAGGTATCGACGATAATACTAAGAAAGTAATGTATGGAAGAGCTCATAGCAAACCTCAATAACTCACTGACCTCGGCTAAATATATCCTGGGTACGAACCAAAAATGCTTTTCAATATAGGCAAAAATTCATTTCTTTCTTAGAATTTAAAACGACCATATTTCTTCAGATTTCGTGTGCATTATTGGTGGCTGCTGAACACGATTCGAATAAGTTGTGAGTTGTTTCTGGGCAGTCTCGGCTTCGTAGAAGTTGGATTGATTGGTTGCTTGAGCTTGTTAGCTAAAAAATTTTATGAGCGTAGATCTGGGTGCATCACCGCGGATTTTTGGCTCAGGCCCGTGCTCAGGCCTGTATAAATTGTTTTCAATGGAGGAAAGAATTGATTTATTTCTTAGAATTGAAATCGAGCATATTTCTTCAGAATTCGTGTGGTTTATAGGTTGTTATAGATGGTCCGAAGAAATTCTATCTACCGTCTTGCTGGATGAGCTGACTATCCCTAAAGGCGGAATTACAATGGACGCAACGGAACGCAATTGAACGGAGAGAAATGTCAAATTTACGCAGTAAAACCATTGAATAAATAACTAATAAGGAAGCGGGGTTTCGTGCGAATACAGTGTACGTGAGTAGGCAATTTAATGACAGCCAAACCCAGCGAGCGGGGAGAGAAATGACAAGAGGGCTGGTCACTTATTTGAAAATTCTGCTGACAAGTCACTTAAATTATCATAGGCAATGCCCAGGAATATTGTCTGAAGATAAGGGGGCGCCAAAAACTTGTCTATTTTACATAGCAATTTGGATTATAAAAAATGTCCCCCTTCAAAATTTCACGGTTTCACTACTGCAATGACGAAACGAATACAAACACAGCACACTAATACATTTCGCCGAGTGGCTTAGGTTTTAACCTGATATGCCGTTTCCTTATTAGTTATTTATTCAATGAGTAAAACGGACGTCGTTGTTAGCTGCTTACAATGGACGCATGATTAATTGAAAGTGACAGTGACGTTTGACCCAAAATTTATAAACAAATATGGATAAAATCAAAAAACTCTTCATTCCATTTCCACTCTGCTTATTACACACTTACCACAGCACAGTTTCGCTTGTCGGAACAAAATAAACAATCCCAAAGCTAATTTGAGGTTATGTTTATCCGTTCAGTTGCATTAATTTCAGATTTTATTAAACTTGCTGCGTACGACTGCGTTTTCGTCCGTCCACTGTGCGCAACTCCATTTGAAAAGCATACAAAGAAAACAGGTTTGACATTTATCTCCGTTCAGTTTCGCTCCGTTGCGTCCATTGTAATTCCGCCTTAAGTAAGCTATCACTAATCGCCACAACCAAATTAGATTTTGCATTTTTTGGTTTCCGTATTTGAGAAAACTGCATATTTTAACAAAACATGGACTCGAAAGATGTTGTTTAGCAGAAATGCTTTAAATATTATTATTTATTTAGGTAAAAATTTCATTGAAATTGCATTAAAATTGCATTAAAATTGCGAGTAGGGAAAATGTATGGCATACCAGTACGAACATTAATAGGAAGTTAGTGCAAATGACGATAAAATGCGATTGCACAGTGAAAGTTCAACTTATTACAATAAATTCAATTCGTGGAATGCAAAGAAAGACAGTGCGTATATACTTAAAGCACAGATAAACCCAGATGTCCAAACCTTATGGGGATCAGTGACATTCAATCACCAACTGAAATAGAAAGCACATTGTATCGAAAAAGAGCTTTGAAGCTTTTGATACAGCGCAGCGACTCAATGGTTATATGTTTCTGCCTTCAACACTGCACCGTACGATCGCTGTTCAAACTTGATTGTTTTTGAACTCTCTCGCAGCCCTCCGTTTTTGCTTTCAATTTTATCTTTACATCTCTCTTGAAAAATGAGATTTTGGTAGATGGCATGTGAGAGAAAAGCTTTAAGCACTTGTTTGTCGGTTAGACGTTGTCGGTTAGCCGCAATAATTAGCGTCAGTTTCAAGTACGGTGGGTGTTTATCTGTATTTTTCTTATTTGTGCTTAAAGTCAAAGAACGAACAATTACAAGAACTTTCAGCGGTTTCGGCTTCCCTGCCGTGAAATATGAAAATAAATATTGGGACGGGATTCAAATTTCAAAACTAAGTGTAAGAACAAAACGTTTGTTGTATTGTATAGAATGCAAGTTATTGAAAACATTCATTAATGTACTAAAATGTAAAATGGAATAAAAATGGTACTGCGCTATTACTTCGCAACACAAATCTTCAATTAAATCAACTTCGATTTATTAATTTTTTCACTTTTACCACTTTTTGAAATTCAAAACTTTAAATATCAAGATAATAAAGCGGGAAACACAATGCTACGTTCCTCATAGTTCATCAGATCAGATTTGAATTTATTCCTATATCTGATAATAGAATAGAAAGAAATTTGAGCTGATCGATGCTGATGGCCGTCGCATTGTGTTTCCCGCTTAATTCTTACGGAATGTGATATAGTCTCGTTTAATTTCGTAAAGTTATTTACTTCTATTGTAGATAGTTTAGCCTTTATTCGAATCGTCTTCAGCCACCAATAATGCACACAAATTCTGAAGAATTATGGTCGATTTAAGTTCTAAGAAAGAAATGAATTTTTGCCTATATTGAAAAACATTTTTGGTTCATACCCAGGATATATTTAGCCGAGATCAGTGAGTTATTGAGGTTTGCTATGAGCTCTTCCATACATTACTTTCTTAGTACTATCGGTAAAATTTACGGATTTTAAAAAAAAAAACTTTTGTTTGAAATCAATTTTTGAATTCACAAATTACCTAGGAGATCTAAATCAGGGTAGTTAATTACAACCCCTATTTGTCATAAACATAATTCTTTTCACTAAACCTCGATCCGATTCTAATTACCGAATCTAAGATGATTTCTGTTACATACATACCTACTACGTTTCATCGGTCATTAGATTACTTTCAACGTCAACCTTCTGCTAAATTTTACAACATTTAAACCACTTTTTTCTCTTAAAATTATCTATAATCTGCCATCTTTCATTTTAGGAAAACCACAAGCATTACCATCTTTATGTTCCAGGCTATGACATAAATTTTCTTTGAATGTATAAGAGTGGTACGATTTCGTACTTCTCTTAGCATTTGTTCTTATGGAAAAATGCATTACTTTCAACTTCAACTTTCTGCATAATGTAAATAAGCCTCCGTACTAAAAGTTTGATTCAGAAATTTTTGTGCATTTACCAGTATAAAAATCTAAGTACTTACTTTCTTTCAGAATATATATTTTATATATTTTATTACTCAAACATAACACTACACAATAAAAATTAGAAAATGCGTTGAATTCTGTTGCCTTCATACCACAAATCACACTGGAAAGCAATAGGTATGTTTGATGAAAACCCCGGGTAAACCCCGGGCTACACCGGGCTAAAATATCTTATTTTTTGAAAAACCTGGGCTACTCCGTGCTTACACTAAAAATTTCTCGGGGTATGGTGTGACAGTTGTCACTTGAGAAATGTCACTTGCAATTTGTTGTTGATTGGGACATATAAATTACTTCTTGAGCGGAAATAAGCAAAAATTAGAAGAAAAGAAATAGAAAAATAGTTAGAGCACATTTTATTTGTATTCACCCATTTTATAAATAGCTTTTTACACTTAATTATATTCAGGAGAACTGTCAGACAAATGTCATTACATTAGATTTACCCGGTGTTTTAAAAACTTGTTCGATGAGTGCACAAAACCCCGAGTAAATTTGGGGAAAATTTACACGGTGTTTTACACGGCGTTTTCATCGAAAAAACCTAATAAGAGCTTTGTGCTTTCCTATTGAGTTATATGAAAAAAAAAATAAGTTTTTCAATGTTTAACACACAGAAACTTCTTAAGTATAATAAAGACAATGTTAACCATTTCTTTATAATATCCCGTAATGCTTCTATCATTTTAAAAATATTCCCCACCTTCCATATTAAATAATTCAGTTTTTTTTTTTTCATTTCAAACAATACTCAAAGTATTTTGTAATCAATGAATCGGCAGAGCTACACGTTCGCCTCAAATTTTCACAAGTTTCGCTTGCTCACTGACTGCGCTGTGAATCGGAAGGGCGCCAATGATATTCTATGTAACTCTTCACAGTGGCGTAGTCAAGGGGTGAGTCCACGGGTCTGGACCCCCCCCCCCTTGGCAATTGAAGGATTTACCGTTAATTCAATTCTGAACAATTTGTTGTTGTTTATTACAAAAGTTAATATGTTATTGCATTAATTCTTTCAGCGTAACAAATTTAAAGTTAATATGCAATAAAATTTTTTTTCCTACCCCACTAAATATCCTCTTAAATTGTTTTCCTGGGCTTTCTTTAGTTGGTCACACTATTCGCATTTATTGTGTGGAATTAATTTTTAGAAATCTTATATAGTGCTAGCGTGCAATGCACTTTTCACTTGCATAAATTTGCGAATTTGTATGTTTGTGTTGTGGCGGCTTATATCTCTCGCTGTAATCATCTTTGTTCAGGCAGCAGGCACATACATACCTACATACGACAACGCATATAATTTCATTCAAAAATTTCAATTTTCTCATTTATTTAGTCGCACTACAATCTGTTCAATTTCTTGCATTCTTGCATTTTTCCAATTTAAAATTCTACAATAATTTTGCATAGTCAGCAAGTATAAAAAATTGCACACATTGTAAATTAGTTCAATTCACTCGCTTTGGAATTTTCAGCATTTTTTTGGAGAAATAAAATTTTAGTAGTGTTAAAGTACGTCTGGAAATTATTTTCAACGCGAATGAAACTGTACGATCAATTGCTTATTTGCAACAATCAGCAAATTGATCATATAAAAAGCCGATAAAGAAAAATAAATTGTTCATTAAGTTTTGATTTCAAATAGAAACCTGTGTTTTTATTATACGTCGTCTTTATTTCATACACTGCGCTAATTATAGTCAGTGTAACCGGATATTCAACAGTGTAACAGTTCAAGAACCCATATGAACACTACAACAAGAGAAGAGTCCAAGTCCAAGAACTTGTACTCGAGCGGAGAACAAAAGAGTTCCTTCGCTATACAAACAATCTTTTCTATACGCTCCTCTGATTTTTCTGGCACTACTCCACAATATTATTTTGTTAAAATTCTTTCATTAACACTGCATTACAACTGACATATATAACATGGACTGCCTGATTTTCTATTTCATATGGTCAACTTTTGTTGGTAGGGATGTGACAATTATCTTAAGTTCAAGTTTTACTTTCGCTTTAATATTCATATTAAAAGTTCAACAAATTACAGACGCATTCGAAATTATTTCTATTCTCGGATGCTTATCTCCAACAACATCAAATATTTTTGAAACTTGATTTTTAAAGAAATAAAATTAAGTAATTTTTGTCTGCCTGTCCCTAAAAGTAGGTACGGGGGACAGAGAAAAGATTACAAATGTTTTTCTATTTTATTGGAAATTGGACTATGGTGGATTTTGTATAGAACTTATTATCAAAGTTAACCTAATAATAAGTTAAGAAGCTGTAGAGCAAAATGGGAAAATTTCTGGTGTTTTTTTAGAATGAAACAAGTAATTTCGTACACTTTCGTCTTTTGCATTAATGTGGGAAAAGAACTTGGCTATGTACTATTGTAGTGCAACTGAGACAACGGGTTAAAAACAAACAAAGTTACCTACTACTGCGATTGAGGCTCTTTCTGCTTGTGATAAAAATTTGTATCCAAACATCTTCAAGCTTCTATGTATATTGGTTACTTTACCAGTGACGACATGCGAAGCCGAGCGATCGTTTTCCACACTGCGAAGGCTAAAATCTTATCTTAGAAATTCAACTGCGCAACTGAGATTAAATGGGTTAGCACTCATGAATATTTATAGGGAGATCATGCCAGAAGTCCATGAAGTTATTACAGAGCTTGCTAAAAAACCTCGTAAATTGGAACTCCGCATATAAGCCAAATTTCAGGTAGAGCTCGTGAATTTTTAATATACTTACATATATAATTAAAGATATTGTTCATTTTCAGATCTCTTTTCCTGGTTTCGTCAAATGAATAGTGATAGATAGATAAAATGACATTGTGACATAGAATAAATAAATATGAAAATTTCGACAAAGTGTTGTTTGTGACTGAATTTTTCACTCGGACCCCTCCCTTGAACAATTCCTGGCTACGCCACAAACATTTAATTATAATTCAAAGGTAGTTCAAATATTAGGTAAATTTGTTGTTTGCTTTATGGTGGTATAATTTATTAACCTAATGTTTTTTATACATTTTCAAAAGAAAAACAGTTTCAAACAAAAGTAGAACTATTTGCTCCCACTTTGAAGTGAGCTTTCATTTCTATGTGTGTTTTATCATTTGTGGTATGAAGGCAATAGAATCCAAAACATTTTCTTATGTTTGAGTAATAAAATATAAATAATTTTCTTAAAGAAAGTACTTAGATTTTTATACTGGTAATTGCACAAGAAATTAAATAATAGAATTTCTGAATCAAACTTTTAGTACGGAGGCTTATTTACATTATCCAGAAATTTGAACCTTTATCTCGGACAAATTCCATCTTGTTCCAACGAAACCGAAGAGCATCACAATTTCTTGCACATACATAGATAGATAGGGCCTCCACCTTCAAAATAAAAATCCAAAAAAAACGTACTAGAAGTATTCAATAGTAAATAATATTACTTTTTTGAAAATAAAAAATACTATTATTAACAAAAACAATTTCGTTCGGTGTTGCTATATTTTTTTTATGAAAAACAAAGCATTTCATCGTAAAATCACTAAATTTCTAACCCCGCTAGCGGGGGATGGGGCATGTTAGAGGGGAAACAAAAAACATAGGTAAGCTATTTTGGTATTCCCTAGAAGCTGTGAAAGTTTCAAACAAATCGAAGATGGTCGGGTTGGCCGCAAAAACTGGCGACTGTTAGAGAAGAAAATTTGAGTGAAGCGTCCGGCCGTGAAACCATAGAACTTTAGAACCATACTAACAGAAGCCAAAATATTAGTAGATCGTTCGTTAATCAATCCCTTTGAGTTCACCTGCCCCAGATGTATGGGAATACATACCCATTAGGATCATAATTACCAAATGCGATTGGAACTCACCTCCTTGGAAATGATAGTTTACTTAGCTATTCTAACGAGACAAAATTATATCCCGTATACTAGATGACATAGATACATTTACTATCTATTTAAGGAGACCAGCTGATTGTAAGAACTTAGTAGAGCTTAGTATTCAATAGGCTTTCAATTATATTAACCTATATAAGTTTTCTTATAAAAGAAAATCTACAAAAGTACTTGAAGTTGCATAATTGCTCTTTTCTCAAATATCTATGTACGAGAGCGTCCCATACATATATTAAAATTCTTTGCAATTAACACTTTGATACTTTCTACGTGCCTGAAAAGGATCTTATATAGTTGAATTGAATTTGAAAAAGAAAAACTTCTCTGAAAATTCCATCAATTTTTCTTATAAGCCTATGCAGCATTCTACGTTTGATATACTTGAAACAAAATTCCCCACGGTAATTCCCTTGGAGAATATCATTTGGAAAATCGAATTGCTTCAACCATCAGTGCTGATTGCAAGAAATAAACTTTTTTCTGGAAAATTATCATCGGATGCTCTGCTGCTTCACGTATCAGTTTAGTTTTTTTTTTTTTTTCCTATATCTGTTTACCCATAATTAATAGCAGACAAACTCGTATATTTTTGCATAAAATTTCACTGTACAAATTGAGCTTATTAAAATATCTTTGAATCAAGCTGAAATCCAGTAGACACTCTTGGCATCGAAACGAGTCCTTACCAGTCGTTGTGTGTCGCCGTGGTAATGGTGGTGGCGATAAAATATTCATGAATTCAATTTTTGTAGCCCCCACGCCCCTTCCCCATCTCTGTCTCTATCACTGTCTATCTCCAGAGTTTTCTTCTTTTTTTTTTCTTTTTGAATAACCTCTTGTCTTGACATATCTTCCAGATACCCAGAAAATTATTGTTTTGATAAGAATGCCAAAAAAGCAACATTTGCAAGTACGTTCCCCATCCCCATATCATTGTGTATACATCTTAGCTCCAACTTGGGGTAGTACAACAACTCCTGTATTAGTTGAGTTGAAAATTGCATAAAAATTGAGCTCTTTCGCCTTGTGAAAAATTAATGGAGGCAATGTTTTCTAGTATGTAACTGGTAATAGGGTTCACAGTATTACACATATATCTGGGATAAGCATACTAGAGAGCAGAGAGACTCAGCGCCATACACATATATGTATGTAGTATCATCTTAGATAGTAAAGGTTCTGGCAGCGCGACTTCCATCTTAATATGGCATATTCCCTGTGTACTGAATGTTCCCCATCCCATCTGTATTTATTTTGCTGATAGCTGGTGCTACACGTTACACGAAAATTTATTTCCCAGCACATATTGCGTTGTCAGTTGCAGTGCTGGAGGGCGTCAATGAGTTTTCTTCAGATTGCTCTACCCCACTCCCACCCATTCTTCCAGCTCCCACCACATTTCCCATAGAGTACACAATGTCATGTTTTTTATTATATATTTTTTTTTTAAATTATGGTTCAAATTTTCTAGAAAATACCAGCACCTGGGAGCGACTGCTAAAAATAAGTAACTTTTTCTATGTTCGAAATTATTGCATTTTCCAGAGGTTACACAGAAGAAAAACAGAAAAAAAAATGTTGAACAAAAAAAACTACGCTTTCATCTACTATGTTGTGTTAACGCCTGGACGACGTATTTAATATAAAATTATGAAGGATTTTACAAAAAATTATATGTATATAAAAAACACAAGGATTTCCATAGATGAATTTATAGAGAGAATACTACAAAATAATTGCAGTGTAGTAGCATGCATGCATTTTAGGCCGCATCAATTGCATACGACAAATAATCAGTGGTAGACAATTTTAGAGGAATATAAGGACAGAAATGGTTGAAACTACTACGGACGGATCTTCATTCTTCGTGAGAGGATGTCGAAACAATATCCTTTCGTATTAACGCATTTTTTATCAAGTTTGTGAACCTTTTTCAAAATGTTTGCTTTACCTATTTCAGAAGGTAGTGAAAGGCTATTATGTCTTACAAAAAAAAACCAGGAAAAAATGGTTTTTCTTAAGAATTTTTTCGGCAAGAAAATTTGTTTTACATAGAACTACATTAAGGGCTCTCACTTGGGCAGTCTAAAATGGATTTTTAATAGTTAAGAAAAATTTTAAAACTGTGAAAACTGTTAAACTAATTCAGGTGATGGGATGAGTCAAAGTCTGAATAATCGGCACCATGTGATTTTTCTCTTATACAGGGTGATTCGTAAAGAAGTGTTCCAACATGTGGCAATCGGTTCCTAACAGTGTTGTGATCAGCGTTCATGAGCAATTTTTTCGTAAAACCCCACCTTCACCCGTTTTTACAGGATGAAATATGTTCGTGCACTTGTGTGTGTGCGAGTGTGTGTGTGCGCGTATGTGTGTGTGGGGGGGGGGGGGGGGGGGTTGTGTGGTTGTGGGGCTGTGGGGGGGGGGGGGGGTGTGTAGAACATAATATCTCATAGTAATGCAACACTTAAGGCGTCGAAGTCCTGTTATATACCTTTCACCCTGAGGTGGTCTGCCATGTTTTAACTGTTTTGAAGAAGCTATAGCTAAAACTAACAATGTTACGCCTATATGTAGTAGGCTATCAAAGTATTGAGGATAAGATAAGAATTTGAGTAGATTACAAATCGCTTTGTCAGGAACGACGACAAACCAGAATTTTTCGAACCCGTAGCTCAGCTTTTCTATTATGCAAAAATTAATTCTTCAGCAAAGTCAAAGGCTTGGAATACTAGAGCTCTGATTAGGACAAAATTCCAGATGGGGTAAGCCAAGAGGTACTCGAACAGAGCTGACGCTCATAATTTGTTTGGGCCTGTTCCTTCAGTTACAACAGGGGCGGATCCAACAAGTGGACGCGGAGGGCGTCCTTCCCCCTGGAGACCACTGACAAAAAATTGTAGTAGATCTTCTGAATTTTTCCTAACAAAATGATTCACATCTAGTCTACTGCATCTTTTTTTATGTACATGCTACACCAGATTTTCTTCGTATTTTAGTAAGTTTTTTCAACATTATTTTTGATAGTGGTGAGGGGCCCGATAACTTTAAAACAGCAATTATCTTCCCCTTATTTAAAAAAGGTGATCCGAACCAGGCAAAAAATTACAGGGGCATCGCATTCATGGATTGTGTGGCAACACTCTTTGGTGTCAATTATTCTGAAAAGATTAACGGAATGGGAACGACAGTATAACATTTTAAATGAGTACCAAGCTGGCTTCAGGAAAGAATATTCTACGATGGATAATGTGTTCAATTTATGTAGTATAGTTCATCTGCTCCACGCAGAGGGAAAGAAAAAAATTTACACATTTTTTATTGATTTTAAGTCAGCTTTTGACACTATTAACCGAAAGGCGGTAATATACAAACTTTCCAGTCTAGGTCTCTCAACGAAAGTACTCAGGATACTCTCAAGTCTTTACTCTGATACAAGGATGGCAGTATGGACCGGGGAATTAGTGTCAGAATACTTCCAGACTTTCACAGGAGTCAAGCAGGGCTATTTAGCTAGTCCTTTCTTGTTCTCTCTGTACGTAAATTATTTACATGATAGTTTGGTGGGTGGTGTCGAAATCGACGGTCAGTTTATCCGGGTGTTATTATATGCTGATGATATCGTCCTGTTTTCAGATAATCCCAAAACAATGCAAAAGATGATCCATAAATTGGAAATATACTGCGATCTTTGGGGCCTCTCAGTAAATTTGGATAAATCGAAAATTATGATTTTTAATAAAGGTGGAGGTAGAAGAAGAGCGGGTGAACAATGGGTTTTCAAGGAAACGCCAATTGATATAGTCTCCTCGTATGTCTACTTAGGAGTAGTCTTAACTCTAAAATTGAGCTTTAGCCAACATTGTCACAATAGGAGCATTACGGCAATCTCTAGTATGAATTCAGTCTGGAATAAATTTATTAACAACAAAAATATTAATTTTGGTCCGAAATAGAGTCTCTTTCAAAGTGTATCGAGAGCAATTTTATGTTACGGAGCCCAGATATGGGGCTTCTTAGACAATGGTGAAGTAGAGAAAGTTCAAAGAAGTTTTCTAAAAAGAGTGCTGAACCTTCCCAAACATACCCCTAACTATATGTTGCACCTCGAAACAGGAATAGACTTTATCTATCTATACACTCTAGAATGCCATCTAAATTATATTCTAAAAATTCTGGAAAAATACCCTGAACAATGTCTTCCACGTAAGTTAGCGACAAAGTTGCTTGTAGTAGATATGAATAATCTGAATGCAACAATTACAAATATGTTGCTAAAAGAAAAGGAGTTTAGATATGGGAAAGATAAAGAGCTCGCAAGAACAGGGATAAGGCACGGTCTTTATCCACTTCTCGAATATGAAGCCGGCAGAGCCTATTTCAATGAAAACCACACGTTAAAGCAAATAAAATTAATATTCATGGCAAGGGGTAGCTTATTCACTCTCAATGCAAGTCCATGGCGGAGAGAAGGCACAGCTTTATGTTATCTCTGTAACAGAGAGGAGGAAGAGGATATATTTCATTTCCTAGCTATTTGTCCTTTGCTTGCAGAATTTAGGCGCCTTTACTTTGGAGAAAATTTTTTATCCAGGACACAAATCATAAACATCCTCAATGGTGATAATCTCTTGGCAATTGCAGAGTACTCAAGATATGCACTGGCGTATAGAAGCTTTTTAATAATGCAATATAACGGTTAGTTATAAGTATAGGATAGCCAATTTAGATTAACGTAGATCAAGCGGATATTAAATTTGTATATGGAATGTAAGTAATACTTTTGATTAGCAGTTCTTTTTGATGGCATTGTATGCAGTATTCAAATTCAAAGGTCATATTGTATTAAGTAATTCCTTTACAAGTTAGATGATTGTTTATCTTTTATGTGAAGTGTTTTGATCTAGATGAGTACCAACTGGGCGGACGACTTCATTGTCATTGCTCAAGTCTTTAGAATTAGGTTACATTTAAGGCATTTTTAGGGCATTATAAGGGTTTGCAATAAAGACATTATTATTATTATTATATTATATTATTATTACTGCATCTTTTGTAAAAATTGTAAAAAACGTAACAATTTCTGGAAGCGTTCAATATGATACATTTAGGAACGCAGGCCCTAGCTAGCACCTTGGTCTTCGTTCTAATTTAGGTCATGGTTGTTGAAACCTATAGAGAAAACAGGAAGCGCGAATACCTGTACATCAGCGTCGCTTTGCTCGGGGTGTTTGAAATAGGACAGAGCCTATTCATGTTCACGCGATGGAAGGTTTGTTTTAATTAAAAACAACTACCAAAGAGTCTTTGATAAGCCTTCCATCTAAAGACGGCTTCTGAAAATATTATCGGCGCAACGTGGCAAAACAAACATTTAAAGAAACAATTGTAACTCGTAATTGGAGAAATTTAGCGAAACTACACAACGGCGAACAAGTCATTGTGCATTTTTGTAGTGCGTCTTAATACATTTGAAGCAAGAGATTAATTTTTAAAAAAAAAATTTTTTATTATTTCGTAAAATGTCATAGTTTTTATAGGATACTTAGCCCAAACGTTAAATAAAAACAAAATAAATTTGCAATTACTTCGATTCTTTCAAAGGTTTTTGAATCTATCGTTAAGTTCCAAATCCTTAAACGAGTTAGGACCTTGTGTGCGAAGTGATGTTAGCACACCTTTAATTTATAACCATACTTTATAAGATCACTGTAAGTAGCATATGTAAGCTAAGCTTTAAATATGTGTAGTGTAAACTAGCCTTAAGATTATATGCACTATTTGCTTATACGATGGTTGCCATGACTACTGTCAAGTCAACTCAAAAGCACGACAGACGTGCCAAATAACTGCTGTGTTCTGAATAACTTGGTAAACGAATGTAATCATTTATTCACATGGTGCCGAAACCCGACCAACTCAAAAACAATTAAACCTGACAAATTCGGAATAGTTATCAGTTTGAAGTTGAAAATTACGAAATCAGTTGATAATGGCTGAAAATAGTGTAAATTTTTTACGTCCACCAAAACCTCTAGTCATCGAGCATGATAAGGACATGTTGAGACAATGGATGCTTTGGAAACAACAATATGAATATTTTGAAATGGCAACGCAAATTACGGTAAAACCGCAAAAATATTCAAATTGCGAATTTCATGTCCTCAATAGGATCTGCAGCATTCCAAGTATATAGGTCACTAGCGCAGCGATGCACCGGAAGTATCCTTGGATCAAGTAAAAAGTATCTTCCAAGATAATTTTTCACCAGGGTAAACACTTGTTAGGAAACTATGGAGTGATTTGATTGGACGTGAAATTCTAACTGCCAGCCTGAGCTGACAGATCAACTCGGTAGACAGCGTTGAAGTGCAGGGCGGCACTCTAGTTCGCCTCGGCTATTGGCGGAAAGTGTGGGGGGGTTCCACGAAGACCTGCCGCTGCCACCTGCCATATACAAAAAAGATATCGTGCACAAAAAAAAAACAAACGTCGCAACACATCCGGTCCAGAAGGGACCTTTACACCAAAAAGGGGTTTTTTAAACGTTAAAATATTTCCTTGGAAGAGTCAATTAGCCAAAACGAACGCAACCAAAGCTATCAGTCACCCTATACCCAAATTTCAACTGACAGAAAGGATTAAATTTACAAAGTGACATCTGGTCACTACTAGGGAATTCTGTTATACAATATAAGTCAACAAGTAAGAAAGAACCGCCTTTGTCGCATAAGTAATGGCTTAGCGGGGAGCCGATTGTAGCTTAAGCTGCATAATAATTTTATTTTTTTTTTTGTTAGTAAATAAAAATAGAATAAAATATAATTTGTGATTGTCAGAATAATATTTGCACTGACTGTAAGTAAAATAAAAATATTGAAATTTGACGTTTAAAGGAAAACACTTTGAAGAAAAAAAACTTAGAACACAGATACACACTACTGTACACAATTTCAGAAAATACACATCAAGACTTTTTGGAATGTATTTGTTTTTAAAAATATAGAATTGTGTCAAGGATATTTTAGTTTTAAGTGAATCGCCAGAGGGCAAGCTTCTTTAATTTAATTTAAAAACGCCAGAGGGCAAACTAGAAAAATAAATAATTTTATTTAAAACGTCAGAGGGCAAAAATCTGTTAAAGAAATATCTAAAAGTTTAATGCTAGATTTTTAAGAAAATATTAAAAGATTTAAAAAGTCTTAAAAGAAAAACTTATAAATTAAAATAAAAAAAATATTATTACAAAATAAAAATAATTTAATTTCAATTTTATCCTATTATAAATTTAGGATAAATATATATAGATATATATACATTTATATATTTATGTTAAAAAAGAACTGTTGAAGTGCAGCATCTACAATTGTTGTCTCAATCTATCATCATTTATCATATCATAGATATTAACTACAACCAGTTCAAGTTGGCTCCAACCTCTCAATAGCCAACAGTTCACCGATCAGCGTTCCATTCCTCTCAGTAACTGGTCTCTTCACGTTGGACCGCGTTCCAGATTACAAGTAGGGGTAGTGAGTAATATTGGAAAAAAGTTGTGATTCCTTCTAAAAGGAATAGGAAATTTTTTTTTTTGCGAGTTCAACAAAGCGAGGAAAAATTTTAATTTAATCATTAAACCAACTCGACTGAAGCCGTGTAGAGTTTTGGAAAAAATCAAAGGAATAGTAAAGCGGGAAAAAATCAAGTGAGTAGGTAAGGACTAGCGAAAGAAAATTTAAGAAACATAAAAAAAAGGAAACAGAAAGGGGGATGAAACAAAAATTTCTAAGTAGGGTACGCGTAAGGCATGTGGTGCAGCGAAGGATTAACAGACCTGTAATTCAGCTTGTAGGGGGTTTAGAATCCCTAAGAGATACCACCAGAAAGGAAACGGAGCAAGGAGAAAACGAAAGGAAAATCGGCCGCATAGTACACACACAAATTCAATAAGGTAAGAAATTCCGTGAAATAGTCCAAGGCGAATTGAGAATTAACAAACCATTCGAATTATTGTAGTTATAGTCGGAGGCGCATAAGAAGTGCTGGCGAAGCGCGCCTCTGGCTCCTTCAGTACGTTAGGCCGACACACGGTAATGTGATTAGGTCAGTCCGCTTAGCAGTAGGTAACCAGCAGCGAGAGCAGTAGTAAGCAGAGAATCAACCAAATTAATGAAGTATCTAGAAACTAATCAAAACCTCAACGATCGCCAATATGGCTTTTCTTTTTCTGACTTTTCTTATGGAACGTTGAAGCCGTAGTCTTCACAATTTTGGTGAGTTCAAAATCGTTGCCGTAGATACTTCAAAGGCCTCTGATAAAGTCTGGTATTCAGCCCTTTTAGCCAAACTTAAAGCACTTGACCTCTCTCTCGTCCTCTTCTATTATGGATGTAAACTGTTTTATCTGGTCGCTGAATACGGATTATATTAGATGGCCTTACATTTGAACTCAGGGCTCTGTTATCTCTCTCTCCATCTCTCTTCTCAATTTTCATTAATGATCTTCTTTGCTCTATTTTCAATCCCATCCATTGTTTTACCGATGGCAATACCCTTGATTTCACTTACCCCTTTGACACTCTTGCGGACTACAGAGGAAATGCCACATCTGTCCAACCAGATTGTATGCTTAGATCCTTAAATAACCACCTTGGTAATATCCTCGCTTGGAGCAAACCGAATCGCATCGAATTCAATATATCTAGGCTCCAAAGCTGTCCCATCTCTTTAAAACAAGATCATGGTTTTTCCACTCCCGTTTCTCTTGATGGAGCACTATTTGAAGGTACACCGTCTTTATGTATTCTTGACATTAATATTTGCAGTAAATTAAGCTGAACAGATGAAAACTTTTCTATTGCCAAATAAGCATCGAAATATCTTGGATATCTGCAAAGGTGTAAGAAGTATTTCAGCTATCATCGATTCTAGCGCTCCTCTACAAGTCCTTCAGTTCATTGGCGATGTGTCATATCGACTCACTCGAGCAGCGCCGCAATGTTGGTTGTGTTTCGCTCCTATATTTCTATATGCATGGTCAATGTTCTGATGAAATATCTAGCCTTATCCCTGATTCCTGCATGTAATACTCGCACTGCAAGCCGTGCATATCCTTTTACCTGTCAAAATACTTTCGGTCGTGTGCGAACGTGGAACAGTCTACAATTTTCTGTCTTTCCTCTGGCATGCAATCTGCAAAAGTTTAAGGGTGACATATGTATACATCATCACCTTCGCCACCCTCCTCACGTTTCCTAATTCTTTCCTTATCACCTTCTTGCCATGCTGTGCTTTGCATTATAGTTCATAGGATATCTTCTGAGCTTGGCTTAATAATATAAAAAACAAAAAAAGTCACACTTTCTTAACTTGCCGATGAAGTTATATACGTACAAGGTAGATATTGCATCTGTTCTGTAACTGCGCTATTTTAAATAAATTGTTATGGTCGTAGCGTAGTGTATGTAGCAATATATTACACTGAGCGAAGCGCACGTCTATGCCAGACCTTAAGGCAGAAACACATCCAAGCAAGCCTCAGGCCTGGCCTCTCTCAGGCCTCCTCGCAGCTCGCCTCAAGGCTTGCCTCAAAGAAATGAAAACAAAATGATACCACCGGTCTCCGTACAATATACTGTGGCTCGGTGCTGTCATTTTAATTTTGTTAGTACATCTGTTGACAGAAGTAGGCCTGAGAGAGAAAAATTTCGAACATTGAGCAAAGCGAGCTTTGCGGCTAGGCCTTGAGGCTAGCTGCTGGCTTGGTTTTGTGTTGCACCATTTAATAAGCCGTGTTGGAAATTTTGACAACACCTCGAGGAAGCCTTGAGGCTTGGATGTGTTTCTGCCATTAGCCACCTGAGCGACAAAGATCTACGTCGCAACTCGCGACTCGATAAAGAAGAAGAAGAATATAGACACTTGTCTGTTTGCTTATCTTCATCGCGCAAAGTGCACGGCCTACCAGGAAAGAAAAATCGGAAATTACTAAAAGCATCGGCAGCGGAATTTTAATTCCTCATAAAAAGGAAAAAGTGTAAGGGTAGCGAAATCCAACTGAGTCGCCACAAATACAAGAAAAGCGTGGATAAGGAAAGTGTTTTAGATTAAAGTAGCCAGAAAATCGGGATCCCGAGTATAACTGAAAGTAAAAATAAGGAAGAAAAAGGGTCTCTGTGGCCGTGGATGATACCCAATTTTTAAACAAAAATCTTTAGAACAGGAAGCGCAGCATCTGAAACGCGCACCCAGAGTTTATGAAACTAACGTCGTCTTACATTCATTTGGGAATGCACATGGCATGTCCAGGAACTGTATAGGGTGCATCAGTTTTTTTGGCAAGGGCGCACAGAGCTTATAAATATTGGAGTTACAGTAGCAGTCCTTTTTCAAGAAACTCATTATTAATGTTCACACTGAATAAGTAGTTTTGCATTCATTTGGGAATGTGCTTCAATTATTGCGAGGAACTTAGTACCAAATTTCCGCATTGACATATGTATGCACCTTCCTCCTGGTAAGGCGTAGAAGTATTGGATATCACATCAGGCTTCACGAGAGGCTCGCTACCAAACTATATTGATGATTTTATTGGTGATGAGAGAAGAGTAATATCATGTCAATTGATGAATCGTCCAAGATGTAGCTGTATTTAGATGTAGTCCTTTGTATATCACAGTGTTACATTTAATTATCTAGATATCATCAAGCGAAATCAACGAAATCTGGATGTAAGTTTTTCTTAAATATTTGTGTTTGATATTTCATTTTAAAACTCTTTTGCCATAATTTATTTAGCAACATCTGTTTATTTATTATATCTTGATATACCGCATGACCTAGAATTACTTGTTTAATTTTACTCTGTTTAACCTCCTCATGTTGAATTAGTTTGCTGTGACATAGAATGAATATATTGGTATAGCACATACATAGCTTGGAAGTACTCTATTTAATTTCATTTTTTCATCTGTCGTTTGGCACCAGTGAAATCTTTATAGCGATGAGGTGCTGAGAATTTCGCAGCTTCTCTATCACTCTCCCGGAGCCCTCTTTTGGGATGATGGTCGACTAGGTCCTCTCCTCCTCTAAAATTTCAGGTCAACATAGGGACTCTAAAAGTTATCTGCCCTCGGAGTCAATTGGGTGGATCGGGCAAGCATAGAAGGCCGAACATCTGTGCTTTCCCAATGGACGTAAGTAAGTGGTGTAAAAGTCCCTTAAGGACTGGATGTGTGTTACGGCCTTTTGAATTGTAGGCACGAAAAATTTTGTATATGGCTGGTGGCAGCGACAGGTCTTCGTGGAACCTTCCCACACTCTCCGCCAATAACCGAGGCGAGCTAGCGTGCCACCCTGCAGTCAACGCTGTCCACCGAGTGATCTGTCAGCTCATGCTGGCAGTCTGGATTTCACGTCCAAGCCAATCACACTCAACATACTTCCATAACAAAATATAAATTTTTAATTTCTGTATTTTGCAAAGATACAATTTATGATGATTCGTTAATTTTAGTAAAATACATTTCCCCAGTTTTACTAACTACTACTAACTTGGAAAGTTTTACACTTCCACCATTTACAAACAAAAACAAAATGAAAAATCTTACATCTCTTTTGACTTTTGAGAGTGACAAAAAACCTTGAGCAACTTTCTTCGCTGCGAGTTGTAGCCACTTGCTAATCTGTTCGACGCGTAGAAATTTTTTGTGCATTTGACATTAGCGAGTGATGGTGAGTGTTTTCAAACTTTCGTTCAGTTTTCAGCATATACCATTTTTAAACCATGGTTGCCCCCCCCCACCCCCCCCCCCCCCCCCCTCACAAGAATCCTGGACTCGCCACTAAGTTACAATTGCAAAATATGAGCGTTTTTGAAGCACATTTTTATGAAGGAAGACGAAACTTCCATATATTTTAACTGCTTATATGAAGCTCTTCATCGCACAAAACTGAAACATTACCAAAGAATGTAATACGGATAGCCCACAATGAAGCTATAGAATTTATTAAGGACCTTAAGTTCCCTCACTTCCTTCAAATTTTCTACGACATTCTTGTCCTGATTTAAAATATGATACTTCTTGGAACTTATCTTGCTACTAATAACATGTCATTACTTCCTGCATCCGAACATTTTTCCACACACATAATTCGTTAATTGAAATTCAAGTAGACCGCCTTAATTCAGATGTAAACTTTCATGCGGTTTCCGTATAAGAACTCATCAATTAGAAACGAAATGTCGCGGCTAATTCCTTTAAAACGATTTTTTTTCAAAAACTGCTTATTTGTACCTGACTGAAATGTACACCAAACATGCATAGGGAGTCTTTTGCATGTAAAGCTTATCACGGCACGCATTCATCCATTAAAACATAATTTCATAAAAAGGTGACACGTGCATAATGAAGGAGGCAATCACAGATTGTTGAGTTCATGAGCAGCAACTCTTTGAACATTAGCTCCAATACTAAATCCAAACAGAAATATGTAGGTGTGAACTATAGCATTAACCTGACTAACATAAAATGGTAAACTGAATCAAATCTTTCAACTTTTTTTTTTTGCTGTCTTAACGTAATCAGTACGAACTTCACGTATTATGTACTGTGATTTTTCTTCTGCATAGGGAACCTTCTCTTTGATGCCTATATATGTATAACATGAGTACTTAATTCAAAGCTACCCTTGTCCTGTCATCACCGAGGATATCTTTAATTGGAAGAAAAAGATAATTTTCGCCCTTCAAATTTTGGGATGTAAACATTTTAATTGGTATACCATGTTGGCGCTAATGCTAATGAGCATTTCAAAGCGTTCACAAATCGGATGCGACCAGTGAACTGATTTTACTGAGAATAAACAAAAAACAAACAAAAAATCCATCTACACCAAAAGTTCGCTATAGCTTTCGTCTTAATTAAATAAATTAAGTCCTGCGAAAGTGTTGTTCAAATATTTCTAAGTCGCCAAGTTGAATCAACTTCAAAGAGCGTACACGTGATTTAAAACTGCACTAGAGCGTTATGCGATCTAAGAATTTACCTTAAAATGTTGCAATACATATTTACTAACACAAACTGAGAATAAAAAAAAAATTTCGTAACTTAATCACCGTTCAGCTCATTTTTTTTTTGTCTCCAATATTTTCTATGCTTTAAACGAAACACATCTCCAATAGAATATTGGAGGTCTCTATACAAGAAACACCCTAATAAAGCCTCTACTAAAATTTTCTGAAAGTATTAAGCCTTGAAGGCCTTGATCTAATTCAAGGGTCGTCCTCGTCCATAATGCCGACCAACCAAATAAGCAAACACATTCATCTTTTAGGATTAGAGCTTATGATATGCTTGGCTTGGTAAACAGAGCCATCCTTCTCCGACCTGACCACTAAGTGGCTGTGATATTTTATTCAACGCACGAAAGGCTCCTTCTTGTTTTAAGCCATTTAGTCGAGTATTCCCCGATTCTAAGCCTGATCATCTTTTCGGATTAGAGGGAAAACTTGAAATAACAAAAGGATAACTTTTAATCTTTTCGCAGGAAAATTACCCACGGCTTGATGTGGCATCCTCCAACGTTTCTTCATAATAATTCTTTCGTATAGGATGGTGGTACACGAATACTAAACTCGAGGGAATAGCTATTACATAGATATGTACATTTGGTGGATGAGACAAAGGGGCGGAGGGTATCACTGTTGCGTATGTAAATAACAAGAAAGATGTGTTGGCGCATGATACAGTTACCTAATTAATTCATCAAATATTTCATCGCGGAGACTATTTAAAAAGATTTGCTTTAAGTTTGGATTTTTAAGTAGTAAGAAATTTGTTAATACCAAATTTTAATTATTTTTTTGGTTGGAGGTCTAACTCTATTACAACTCTTCTAATCCAACATTTTTGAAGAGTATCCTCCATCTAACTCCTGTGATCCGTTTTACCAAAGAACATCTAACATAATAAGTTATATGTTCTTTGGTTTTACACAATCATAGAATGAGTATCTTTCTCATTCAAGTCAGATTTGTACGGAAAATTTTGACTCACTTCAACTATTTTATAGAACCTTTATTTCCGAGTTAGTCCCAAATAATTATTATGTACCTCTGGGTTTACCCATGTAAGTATGTAAACTTCCGATTACATCATTCAATTAATTAGGCCTATCAACCGCAATACCCTACCGAACTAATGCAAGATACAAAGGAAACGATGAGTAGTAAATATTTTTTTTTGTATCCAATAGGATTGCAACCATTGACTTATAACAATGGACTGAGCGTATTGCCATTTTCCTACAGGAAAGAATGGCACAAGTTTTACAGTTCTCTCTTTCGCCCTATGGCAGAGTTGGAGCTACCAACACAAAATATTGCTTACTGAACGTTTACTTATGCCATTTGATGTTTATATGTTGGCTGCAGATGCAATCACCGCAGAAAGAATAAGGTATAGGAATAGTATTTACCATGCGCCGTCTCTCTTGCCCATACGCAGGATTCAGTTAAGAATAACTTTTGAAAATTAAAGTCGGAATGAGTTTAATTTCTTATAAGCGATTAAAACATCACTTGAACAAAAGAGAACAACTTTTTTTAATTTAATTCGATTTCTGAGTGTAAAATTTCATCTGATTGGTTGAGTTTTACATATTTTTATGTAGTAAAAATTTTAAAGGGTGCTCTATCGGTGATATACAGAAACACAATAATATTTTTTGCGCCACATGAAATAGCAAATCGCCCAGTCCATTGTTATAAGTCAGTGATTGCAACCTTAAATGTAGATTTTATGCGAACTGATAGAATTGTGGTAGAAGAAGAGAATGAGAATGACTTGGATGATATACCTGAAAGACGATAGATGTGAAAGAAGATAGATTATACCATAGATGGCATAAGAACTAGATGTCGCATACCATACCGTAGAAAAGTATACATATTTTAAATGGCTGGTCCATTCCGGAATAGACCACAACATGTTTCTGAGGCACCTAGAACAAATGTTGCTTTAACAGCAGTTTTGTATACATTTGGTCGACTGCCTCAACATGGTAGATGCGGGAAAATATGAATCACTTGACATATCTATTATCATTTTTCTTTTCATGTCGCTGTACTGATTAAAGTAAGGAATGATGCACAGCACAACATATTCGGTGCGGTGGGAGGGACGTAAATGTTACTTCTTTCTTGTCTCGTTTTTGGAAATACTTTTTATTTTGCTGTAGCTATTAGGATGTGATTTGATTTAAAAGAAACAACAACTTTATTAAATTCATTTGCCCCCGAGAGTAATTTTTTGTAATAGTATTGTTTTTGCACCAACTAATATTCTCCTATCGAACTTAACAATTTTCCTAGAAATTTACAATTCGCCCTGTCTTTGACAAACTGCAACATACAAAGTCTAGACACGTAGAACAAAAATATGCAAGGCTTTTCGTGCACAAAGGGAAAGCCAGCAATGTCTCGCTCCATACAAAATCACCAATGAAGGCCACAATTTTATCTTAGAAATTTACTGGAAATTTCTTCCTTCGAATTTTCATGCATTGGCCGAGAGCTCTACTCGAGCTGATGGAAGGAAGGCCGCAAGTTTTTCTTAGAAATTGAATGTAAAATTCTTTCCTAGAATTTATACGCACTTTTGGCGAGTGACAACAATTGCTATGAGCGTAGACGCGTAGACAAGCAATAAACAAAAAATATTCTAGTAAATTTCAAAGAAAAAATTGCGGCCTTCCCTACATTAGGTCAAGGCATTGTTAATTTTATATTGGAGCGAGGGACTACTCTGCATGTTATTAGTTTGTCGATGGCCCTGGCCTTTGCCGATGTCTCGTATACATTTGCAAACAATTAAAATGCTCCATTCTCGTAAACAAACATTGCGATACCTTTCCTTTACTTCTCTATTCCCAGCAAACAATTTTTATCTTCCGGACGAAAAATCCCCCCGGCGAAAAGGTAGCGATCTCTTCCATACGAGAAATTAATCGCAAGTTTGTTGTAATTTTATTGCTTTGGAAATATTGCATAACTGATATAAATTTAATAAGAATTCAATTCGCGGTGGGGATAAGAAGAAGAGATGGAAGATACGTGTCTCTATTGCTTCTTCCTTCTAATAAAGATTCGATATCTCTTTATTGCGAGTTTATCAGAAAGAAGACAAGTATATGTGTTTTATCTTCCTTCTCATAAATCCGCAAGAAGAATATCTCCTTTCTTACCTAAAGGCGAAAAGTGAGCAATAACATAGCGTCACTTGAAATCTCTTGGCGGGGATAATTAGAAGACATGGATAATGCATACCCCTATTTATCAGAAAGAAGACAAGCATTGCTCCTATATCTTCCTTTTCATAAATCCACAACGAGATTATCTTCTTTTTTACATGCAGGCGATGAATTATCAATGACATAGCGTCACTTGAAAATTCCTCCCATTTTGTTTCAAAGTTCTCAAGTGTTAGCAAGTTATTTATTAACCGTGGTGCGCGAAATAAAAGCGAAGACAAAAGAAAAGTTAAATAAAGTATATTGTTGTTCAAAAAGTGCTCCTGTAAATTTTGGAGGTGGATTCATACGCGAAATAAAAGTAAAAACAAAACAAAAGTTTAATCTGGTGCGAAAATATTGTAGTGCAAAAAGTGCTTCTGGAAATTTTGGAGGAGAATTGATACGAGTATTACTGTCCAAAAGGTTAGTAGTTTAGCATTAAGCTTTTGTTTTTGGTTTTTTGTTGCATTTAAAATATTAGGTTTGTTCACGTACCTCTTGGGTGAATTTGTTCTTTGGGGTTTTTATGTTACGTTTTCTCTTTTCAGAGTGCAGGTTTTGGGTGAAAATGTTATAATGCATTCACCAAAATTCTCAGTACGTGAACAAAGCTATTGTAATTATTCCGACATTTTTAAATTTTATATTGAATTATTGCATTTTTCTGTAGAAAAATGTTATCGTCTTCTAAAAATAAAAGAAGGAGAATAGCGGGAAAGGCGAAAAAGCTTTTCGAGTCTATTTATAACGATCATGGCGATAATAGTACAGAACGTCCTGAAATGCAAAGCAGGGAGTTAGTGAGTGAAGCATACGGTATAAAAATTCTCGAAAATCAAATTCAAAATCACTCTGAAATTGAAGAGCAATCTTGTCTTCAATCAAGCTCTTTTGATTCCGACTGTGCAAAGGGAAGTTTATCATGCAGTAACAGAGAAAGATGTGAAAATTTTGGTCCATCTGCCAATATAGTTGACGTTAGGAACAATTTGTCCGGTTGGCTAGTAAAATACAATATTAGTAATGGTGCGGCAAACGAACTATTACAAATTTTTAGAAGTTTGGATATAAGTGTCCCTAAAGACGTGATAACTTTAAAAATGACACCGGCTGATTGCTGCACAATTATTATGGGAAATGGAAAATTTATTTATTATAGCTTGAAAGACAGCTTAACAGATTTCTTTATAAGTAATTCATATCTTCAAGATGAAGTATACATAGATGTTAATATAGATGGTTTGCTAATCACCAAAAGTTCCAACTTACAATTATGGCCCATCTTATTCAGTGTTGTAGGTTCAACACAAGTTCTTTTGATTGGTGCGTTTGAAGGATATTCAAAACCACCCTCAATCAATCAGTTTTTAGGAGTCCTTCATATCTGAAATTCAAGATATCGAGAAGAACGGATTCAGTTTTGAAAACAAACTATATAAAGTTTGTATAAGGTCCTTCATTTGTGACGCACCAGCTCGATCCTTCTTATTGAGTGTGAAAGGGCATACTGGGTACAATTCATGCATTAAATGCACAGCAAAAGGAGAAATGTTTAAGAACCGACTGGTGTTCCATCCTCAAGAATATTATCCAAAGAGGACAAATGAGCAATTCAGAATGCGAAGTCATCCAGAGCATCACAATGTACTATGTCCCACTGCATTGGAAAATTTAAATATTGATATAGTGCAACAAATAGCGTTAGATTACATGCACATTGTATGTTTGAGTGTAATGAGGACCCTCATTAATGGTTGGACTAGAGTTAAAGGTGAAAATTATTCCTTGACGTCCTGGAAAATTAAAGAATTGGATATGGCACTTTTAAATCTTGTCGATTTCATACCTCCAGAATTTGTCAGGAAGCCTAGATCTACAAAAGATCTGGACAGATGGAAGGCCACGGAATTTCGGCAATTCCTCCTATACACCGGGCCATTTATTTTAAAAAGTGTATTGAGTGCAGAACGGTACACACATTTTCTAAAGCTGTCACTGGCAATACGAATATTGTGCGATGAAATAAACTGCTTGCATAATAAAAGAGCAGAAGAGTATTTGCTCGATTTTGTTAATGAGATACCTGAACTGTACAATCTGTCGATGCTCATATGCAATTTTCACTATCTGGTCCATCTCGTTGACAATGTAAAATACTTCCGAAGTAATTTGGAAAGTACAAGTGCTTTCCGGTTTGAAAACCACTTAAGGAAAATAAAAAGAATGGTAAAAAAATCCAACTCTGTTGCAGTACAAGTGTATAATCGGCATGTTGAAAGCAGTTTACATTTGAAAAATGAAGATAATGCAACATTTTCGTTCGGTAAGATTAAAGACAATGAATTTTCCAACATCACATTCAAGGGATTACTGTTTTCCAAAAAGATACCAAATAATTACTGCCTCAGAAATAAAGAAATAATAAAAGTAAAGAAAATTTTGCAAAAGCATGATACCCCGTACATTGAGGGCGTTGTTATTGAAAATTTGCAGCCATTCTTTAGTGATCCAATTGAATCTTCTTTCTTTAACATATTCAGTACTGGAAATGTGAACGGTGGACGCTCTGTGGAATTCAATCACAGTGAAATTTCCTACAAAGTTATTTGCCTAGCGGATAAACATTCCAACCGATATTTTCTAGCTCCTCTCATTCATCAATAATGAATAAATCGCCTATTGGTCAGCAAGAACATGAAGAGGGAGAGGACAACTTATTTAGTCAAGCGTGCGAAGAACAAGAGACAGACGTGCTCTCTCAAGTGCCTGAAGAAACACAAGGCAGCTCATTACAAGCTGAAACACAAGAAATTTTTGGATACAGCGAGTTTCTGAAAATTAATCCAGGTAACTATTAATACTTATTTGTAAAGACGCATTTCAATTACATTAGTTTGTCACTAACAGATCAACCACCACCAGTAACATCAACACAGCAGTTCGAGCAATGCGATGCAAGTGCCGCTTTGGGCAGTGTGGTACTTGTATTAGATCCATCACAACTTCAACAACAACCCTCTCAACCGCCGGTTGCAACTAATTACGTACAGGACTTATTAAATGAACTCCGTGAACTGCGGAATGATTTAAAAAGCGAGAAGGAAAGCAACCAGCGCATGCTAAAAAAAATGGATGGCCAGCAGGAAAAAAATCAGGCGATAATCCTGAGATTAACGCAGGAAGTTGTCGCTCTTACAGAGGAGATAAGAGAGTGTAAAAAGATGGCTTCCTGGAATACGGCAATTTTGGAGGAAGACAATCTTTTGCCGGAGCTTCCAATGAACACAATGGCCGCATTGTCAGAATTTGACAAAGTGCTGCTGGACAATACCAAAGCCACCTGCTGATCTCTTGCGGTTCAATTTCAGGAAGTTTATGACTGACGAATTGTCGAGGAACTACACTTGGAATGGAACTAAGGACAAACCAAGCATCAAGACATACTTCTTCGTTAGCCTATTAAAAGGTAAGCAATTATAACAAAAGTTATCCATTTTTCCAAAAATTACTGTGAAATGCTTGGATTCATTATTTAAGTATATGCGATCTTGCATAATTGTAATTTTTACAGATCTTCTCATATATCTCAATAAAAGGTAACACTGAGCACAAATCCCCTATAAAAAATCAGCGTTATTGTAAAAAAGTATACAACTTCCCCAAACTTCCTTAACAAATGTCTAACTTTCTTTCAACTTTTTACAGGCACGTGTCTTCAAATGTTCACCTCCTGCAGCGAACACAACATAGACCAGATAATTCAACAGCATTTCCTGCATGCAGCGGATAGAATCAACAAAAACAAATCTCAACGTCCATCCACCAAACAAGCATCAACCTCAACAAGCTCTTCTTTACCTACTGCAACATAAAAAGAAAATAGATTAACACTTAAAATTACGGATATTATAAACACGTTTCATATTAAAGGTTTTATTTTTTTAATTTCAACTGTTTTTTTTTTACAATTTTCACCCTTTCTTTAGTTCGTATTCAACATGCTGCGCTTTGATGATCTCAACTAAATTTATATAAAATATAAATAGTCAACAAATATAAATTTAGTTGAGACCAGCAATATGCAGTATGATCAATACAACCCTGCATGCTAGCAGAAATAGTACTTCTTCGCGAAAGGAAAGCAACTCGTTATCTTATCCCTCCCGCGATAGTTATCTTCTATGATATCGTATTCGTATTGAGGAGAATACTTCATTCGGTATAAAATGGTCCGCTCATGCAATACCCCAAGAAGAGATTTTGGCGTAACGGCAAGCGGATAAGAATGCGATTCTTCCAAGTAATAAGAATACGTATCGCGGTGAAGATAAGAATTCGTATTACGTATGCGTTACGAATGCGATTCTTCCAAGTAATAAGAATACGTATCGCGGGGAAGATAAGAATTCGTATTACGTATGCGTTACGAATTCTTATCTTCCCCGCGATACGTATTCTTATTACTTGGAAGAATCGCATTCTTATCCGCTTGCCGTTACGCCAAAATCTCTTCTTGGGGTATTGCATGAGCGGACCATTTTATACCGAATGAAGTATTCTCCTCAATACGAATACGATATCATAGAAGATGGAGATATCTCCAAAGGCGAAACGCTTTCTATATTGCGGAAGATAAAAATTGTTTGCTGGGTTCGTAGATTACGCTTGGCTCCAGACACCACAGAGGCCGATGCCAGGATCTATTGAATGAGGATCGCTGTGAGTGCGTTTAAGCCCCACCCACCACACCGAATATGTTGTGCTGTGCATCATTCCTTTAGTTTGATCAGTACAGCAACATGAAAAGAGAAATGATGATGATACGTCGAGTGATTCATATTTTCCCGCATCTATCACGTTGAGGGAGTCGACCAAATGTATACAAAACTGATGTTAAAAGAACATTTTTTCTCAGCACCTCTGAAACATGTTGTGGGCTATTCCGGAATGGACCAGCGATTTAAACTCTGCATATTTTTCTCTGGTACTGTATGCGACATCTAGTTCTTATGCCATCTATGATTATACATACCGATAAGATAGTTGATTGCTGCGTTCCTTTTCTCGTTCTGAATGAATCGACAGAACGATGTCATAATTTCATTCGGTGCTCATAGAAAAGGAACGGAACAGAACCATTTCAAGTGTTTGACATTTCTCCATTTGATAAAAGCAAGTAAAAATTCGAAAAAATTGTTGTTTATGAAAAATAAAGCAATTTTCCAACAAAAGCAATTTAAACTCAACTATTACCACCTCGCACTAATTGTAAACAACCCATTCACGAGTACAAATTAAAATCGTTCTGCTTAAATCCGGGAAAAACTCAGGCGCATTCAGAACGATAGGAGTCCGAAAAAAGCGATGACAGATTGAAACTATATCGTTCTGTCCGAGAAAAAGAACGACATGGATTGAAAAATATCATTCTGAACGAGAAAAGGAACGCAGAAGATGTTTACCTAAATTACGAGTTTTAAAATTTATGCACCGGACCGGTGAATCATCCAGAATGACCGAGTTATGAGAGCCCACCTTTAACATAAATCTAAAGATGACGAAAAATCCAACTACTTATTGAAATAAGAGCTAAGAAGCATGAATGAAACGACAGAACTAGGAAGAAGAAGACAGTAGTCGAGGACAGTGGCGGATACAGCGGGGGGCGATCGGGGCAACCCCCCCCCCCCCCCCCATAGAGCTCTAATAATAATAAATCAACATTTATATTCTAATCCAATGAAATAGAAAATACAAAAAAAAAATTTTAAAAAAGACCGTTTCTTAACCGGCGTTAAAAAAATAGAAAATAATTTCTCCCTTCATTTCTCCAGAGTTTCCCTTCATTTTGCATTTGATTAAATTTTTAAATTATATTACATTTGTATATAAATTTTAAAATTTTCAAGGTATACAGAGAAAACAAGATCTGGACAGCTCAAATTACACTACAGTGAATAACAATTTCCCAAAATTTAAATTTGGAACTCCTAATGTTTATCAAAATACTTAATTAAATTACTTTCCTTTGAATATGCTTTCTTTGTGTACCATGAAAATTTAAAAATTTGTATACAAATGTAATTTGATTAAATGGAAAACTCTAGATAGTTATTTGCTATATTTATTGTTTTTTCCTTTTTAGTCATAAATTATTCTCAAAAAATGTAAAATTATATCACTAATGAATTTTCAGTACAAGCATTGTTGCATTTTTTTGTGATCGAAAGCTCACAAAAGACAGGTATTTTGATGAAAAGTAGTATGTTGGGAAAATTATCATAGCCGGGGTAATTAATCTCAGATTCAGTTGTCCTGCAAATATTTAATTTAAGGCAAATAGGATAATATGTATATTAACCCTACCTAATTAGCATTCCTCGAAAATTTCTTCCACCATTTAAGTTGCAAGAAATTGCAGTCCAGCCCAAGAAATTATGGTGTTTGAGCGAAATGCAAGCGACCTATGTATGAAAAACACCAGTAGTAAGGTAAGCAAGAAGTGTATAACGTCTATTTTATGTGGGATTAAATTTTACTATGCTTACGGGATCAAAAACTTATATTATATAAATAAAAGAACTCTGGCGATATCTGAATGCTAATGAAATTTTTATGCCAAAACGAAATGAGAAAGCTATACAGAGCAGTCCACAGCTGATGGCAAGTGCGGTTATAGGGGGCGATGGGGGCGATCGCCCCCCCCCCAGAGCAAACGTCTGGATCCGCCCTTGGTCGAGGAACTAGCACAAAGAGAACAAGAAGCTTGGCTATGAGACGAACATCGTGGGATAAACATTTAATCCTAAGTTTTCCTTTAAATTTAAATCTGAATAAAGCGAATTAAGTTCTGAACGATTGCTTGGATATTTTTTGAAAATTCCCACATGTATCTACAGGGTGTCCAATAATTAATCATTTCATTTGCAATAGCTATAATTTTTATATCTCAGATCCTAGATAATGTCATGAGTTTGATTTTTGCATATTCGTCCATTCACACGTTGGTCTAGAGAGCTCAAATGTCATCATGACTTTATACCCTAGATGAAATCTAAAGGATATACATACTAAGTTTGTCATTCCATTTGTAGCAACTCGAAATAATGATGGAAGAGCAAAATGCATAAAATTAAAAGTTATTTTGATTTTTGCACGTCCGTCTGTCCGTCCTCATGATAACTTGAGAACTTAGGGAACTGAAATTTTGCACACGTGCTTTTTAAAAAAAAAAACAATGCAAATTTGTGTTTGAAAATGAGACGAATCGGGAACGCCTTTTTGGGGTTGCCACAGAAAAATTTCGTTTTCCACTATATATCTGGACACTACCTGAGAGCGTAGTGACATAGACAGCTGAATTTTGGTACGTGGTATTTTCATAGTAATACCAAATAAAATTTCAAAGATGGACTAAATCGGGCTACTCTTTTGGGTTTTTACGTATACTGTGAAAATGACCAGTCCTAGACATTTTTATTGTACTAAAAACTTCTTCAGAATATGAAATCCTATAAAATTGGTTATAATCATTTTTTCTGTCCGACAAACCGTTCTAGAAATATATGCGAAAAACCACTTCAAAAATCAAACTTGCACTTACTTATTGGTGACCATACCAGATTTCATACGGGCATTCATCTAGGGTATCAAGAATTAGTCTTAGACCAATTCTAGCTTTTTTTACTTGTTTTTCTAATGGCCGGTTTCACAGTCAAGGCTTAAGCCACAGCGATGGCTTAAGCCAAGGCTTAATAAATATTTCGGTTTCACAGTCAAGGCTTAAGTGAAATCACTGGCTTAAGGAAAGCTTAACTTAAGCCCGTCATCTCGAAGGCTTAAGCCTCAGATTTTGCTGTGAAACACATAAGAAATTATTGCTAAATATATATTTTGTCTAAATATTATAATTTTTGTTATTAAATGAACGTGCATATTTTAAAAGTTATATTTTAAAACTAAATTGAAATTTTCCAAGCGAAAAATAGTTATCTAATTAGCAGTTTTGAGTACTGTCTGGCAGCTATTGTCAGCATTCCATTTGACGATTTAAGAAGAAACCAAACAGTTTAGGACAAAAATGAGTTATTTATCTGATGCAGAGGATATAAGAGGCCAAGAAATGTATAATATAATATCGCAAGGTGTGACCCGTGAAAAAATTATAAAGAGTCGCCCGCAACATTTCGAGAAATGGGATGACGTTAATTTTTATTCTCGGTTCCGGTTGTAGATACATTCGGCTTTGATGGTTTACGTTGCCGAAACATTCTGCAACAATGATTTTGGATTTGATATCCTTCCAGAAAAAAAACCACAACAAACTGGTAAATAAAAAGATCTTCTTCTTTTCGCTTAAAATCCACAATGGCAATTTTCCTTTAAAAAAATTCACAATTACCGCAGTGCTGACAACTTAAAAATTTTCATCCGCGGCTTAACTAAGCCTCAGCTAACTGAGTACTGTGAAACCGAGTAGGCTTAAGTTCTGGGCTTAAGCCGCACCCGTGGCTTAACTAAGCTCTGGCTTAAGCCTGGACTGTGAAACCGGCCATAAAAATTTTAGATTTGAATTCGAAAATAGGCGCACAGCTCCTTCGTCTTAGGATGGGTATACAAAAATACCGTTTTTCACCACATATACTTGAACATTATTTGAGAACGCATTGACTCAGAGAGCTTTATTCAGAAATCGTAGATCTTAGTTTGATTGAATAAGGACAAAATTAAACAAGAGAAAAAGTTATATTGGTCGAAGACCAATAATATTATACCCTAGATGAAAGAAGAACTTAAAAAAAAGTTACTCTTGCGTAATTTCATTTTGTTTTGTCGTTTTACCCAAGCATTTCAAGTAATTGATTCCATCTGCGTTAAAAAGGCAAAGACCTCAAGTGCAAAATCCATCAACGATTAACAGTTTTAAGTATGGGAGCAAACTCTGAACTTGTAATTTTTGTTGTCCAAATTATTACGCCCCCACTTGAGAATAGCCTTTTGCTAACCATATTTAATAGGTTTAAAAACAAATACATCGGCGGGCTGTATTATTTCTCGATAACCTTTCTTATTATATATTCCTCAATCTGATGGAACCATTTTAGAATGTCGTTTTCAGATACCTTCGAACTGGCATCAGTTATTGGCTAGGTTAGGATGGCGTTTTAAAAAAGCCTTATACTATTTATCACCTGGCATATTATTTTTGAATGCGTTCGGCCTTGGTGCTTTGTCCAAGAATTCTTCAACAGATGCTTGAACATCTTGTTTGCATCTGGGGAATCCCTTCTCATGGTTTGATAACACCCACTGAACAATTACCTGCTCCTTGTTTAAACTCAGAATAGAAGGGGGACCTGTTATGGTCTTTTGTGTACAATTATGTAATCGATTTCGAATGCGTTTAAGCACTAATTGTAGCTGATCTTCAGAATATGTCTTGCTTTCTGACATTTGTATGGAACCTGTTTATACAACGTGCAAAAGTGTTTGATTTCTTTTAAAACTACGAACAATTCAATTTTATATAAATTAAAGAATATAAATATAGGCCCTGGCCTATGTAGGGCAAATATTAGGGGGCTCGAAACTGGAAGTCCTAAATTACTCCAAAAAGCCCTGTTTTGAACCCCTGGCTCATAACTGGAAAATGTATATAATAGGCTTCTAATTAGGAGCCCCCAGAATATTGCGAAATTGATAATTTTTTATCAAGAAAACTTTATTAAATAAACTTCTTAAAACATGTCTAAATACATAAAATAGCATCAGGCTTACCCGCTTTTGTTAATTTGGCAAAGAAATAATACTATTAAAAACTCGGTTCCTTAGCAAAAACACTAGCATTATCCACTATTTCATGAAACGTTCACTTTCACGAACAGAAACAAAATGAAACCGGCTGTCTACTTACACTCAAGCGCAAGAAAATGACTAAGCATGAGCATTTTAACCGTTATTTCCACTTCAGACCACTGACGTGTATAATATAGACTGACTACGTTAAATAGAAAAGCACTGCAAAAAGTGGGCTCACTTCTATATTGCTGACTTTTTCGGTCTAAGCACTAAGTACCAACTGAGGAGAACTGTAATAAATAAATAACTGGATTCGTCGAAAAAAATGTTTTTAAATTTATTTTTTAGGGTTATTACTGATAAACTTGTTTTACCAAAGGCAATATATTGATAAGATGTGCATCAGAAATTCGAAACGTTTTTATATAATCGCTTTTCGAGCTTCCCGCCTATAATTTTTTTCAATGTTGGTACCGGCGTAAGAACTTTTTTTGACATAAGCAATTGACCCCACATGAAACAGAAAGTTAAGCAGTCCATATTAGATGTCAGTGCTTCAGACTTATTAATAAGGAAAAAACAAAGAAGGGGCCCAAAATTGGCAATAACTAAGTGTTAAACGAGAACTGGAAAAGCATATTTCTTTACCAGTTCAACATAATCGCTTTAACCAATTAATAAATCGAAGATCTTCTTTTAAAGATCTTTGTTTGAATTGTTTTTTTTTTTCCGGAAGATTACTAAGAATTTGAGTACGCGTCGTTTTATACCATCTTAATTGTTGCAAAAGGTCGACAATTTATATTTATTTAGAGATTGCATTAATAATGATGATGATGACATTTTTGAATGAGGCAAAATTCTTCGATCATGAAAGAAACCAAAATTCTCTTCTGCGTACTTTCGGCTTCCAGTATCTCACCGTTGCAATTTGCAATAAAATATATAGAAACTAAGGAACAAGGTATTCGTTTACGGCCTAGAACTATTGCGAAATATCTGAGAACTTTATCATTTGTCGTGCTTGTCTGTGATTTTTATATTATTTCACTTTGATTTATATTTTGTTGTGCTAATTTATTATGCTAGTTTTCTTTTACTTTTTTTTATAAATTTTTTTTCTTTCTTTTCTCTTGTAATAGTCAGATGGAGATTGTCCTGCTGGCTATATTAAATAAATGTGTCACATGAAATAGCAAAAAGCGCAGTTATACAAGTTTGTGGAGTATTTACAGAAATTCTTATTATCATCATTTTTTTAATTTCATTTGATATTTGCGAAAATAAAGAACCAAAATATCCAGCACTTACCCATTATCCGTTATTTTAGCTATTCCTTTTTAATTTTCCAGCACACAACTATGAAACTTAAAAACACACACTGAAAAGTCTAATTTGACTGGTATCACTTTTTTAGGTTATTGAAATTTTATTTTAATCACCTAACAACAAGCTTTACCAAATTTCGCTATTATTTATAACGCAATCTCTTTGAAAAACTTGTGCCTACAAATAAAACGTTAACACGAAATAAGAAAAACAAAAATAAAATTACTAAAATTCACTATTCACACCGATCGTCACTCCTCAAATTCTACCAAATTTTTACAAAATGTGTTGTTTGCCTAAAATATCCAATAGTTGGTCATTTAAATTATTCACAATTGTTAAAAAGATTCCAAAATTTATTTTATTCATGTTTAAGTCCATAAAAACTACGCACAATTTACAAAATACAAAATTTTACTGCACTTTAAAATTGAACAATTTTCACGCGACCGCCATTGTTCCGATAATTAAATAAATTTTCAAATTGATACACAAGTGTCACCATCACCAGTAAATTACTTATTTGACAGTTGGTACAAAAAAACCGTTATTCAATAAAGACTTCCATAAAATGTAGCACAAATAATCTAAACTAACATATTATTATTATAAATATAATTAAAATTTAATTTTAATTTTCCTCTTTAATTAATGAAGAAAAACCCAATTTAATTAGTTAAATGAGATATTAAAATTAATAAATATTTTAAACGAATCTAGCGACATCTATTATCGAAATCCATGAAGCAATATACGAAGTCGATAATGCAGTTCAAATATAAGAAACAGCTGTTTCCTTATCTACTGACAATTCAAAACTGTCAGTGATGACATATGATTTTGATATCCACAAATTTTCTTAGTCGACCTTGTTTATGAAAAACTACAAATAAAAAATAATCATTATAAATATGCAATCAACTCCAGTAAAATCTGATTTAGACTCTTCCAATTTAACACCTGTTCGATGTGAGTATTAATTAAACAAATTCATTCAATATTATTCTCAGGGTAATGAAAAATTCTCAGTTATTCTTAGCCCTGTTCAATCTCAAGATTGCAAAGGAATTCGTTCTCGACTTAAAGAAATAATTCAAGTGCTACAAGAAAATCAAAAGAAATGGGAGGCAGCACAAAAACGTGGATTATCCCTATGCCATTCAATAGAAGCTATAAAAACAAAATCTCTAATATCTGGTAGAGAATTGTATCCAAAAGAACTAGGCCCATACTGTGAGAAGTTAAAAATTGTCTTCAGTATTTTTCAAGATGTTCTTGCCAGCGCTCAAGCAACCCTTAAACAAATAAAAGCATTAGCTAATCTGAGTACAAATACTGATGAAATTATATTTCGGACATGGAGTATGCGGCATTATGTAAATTTTATCGAAGAAGTAGTGGACACTTATAAATTTGAGGTTGAATCTAAGAAGCTTGTTACAGGTGAGAGACTTGAATAAAATTTTTAACATGAATGATGTTCAATTGTGATTTTTTTTGTTTTTCAATTTCTAGAGGGAATCGCACATTCAAAGAATAGAGTAGAACTTGTCCAACATACAAGTGTATGGGAACATCCAGCGTATACAGAGGAGGCCTTCTTACATAAATTCTTACTGATAGCAATAGAAATGCACTTGGGCAGAAGATCAATGCCGTGATAATTTTAATTTTTTTTTATGTGTGTGGTGCAAATAAAATGAGGCTTCTTTTTGTATAATAATCTTTTATAATAACAATCAATCTGAATTGATTGAACTGTCTGCTTTTCCTTCGGGGATCAAATATTCCTGGTCTTGAATGACAAGTCCACTATATGAATTTCTTTCATAACTTGAGGGTAGGGCAAATATGATTTAAGATTGTGCCTTAACTAGAAATGCCTCCATACTCCAGTGCACTCACGTTTTACTTTTTAGCTGGATCTATAGAGTGAGTCACACCCACGTCTGGATAAGATACAGTACAGAAATTTTATCCGAAATGTCTATCATTATCCATATATATTTTTATTATGGTAGCTTTTCATATTTTCCTTCGGAGGTCACAGCTCAATTCCCTTTATGGGTGTTGGGATAGAATTCCCTGTATATGGTTTCCTACTTAAAAGAGTCATGAGCAGAGGGGGGTGGGTGGGAAGTAGAGAAGTCACGTTGCAGCTGTACGGACATATAGTAAGCTTGCAGGATTGCGCATGAGCAGGCAGAAGAAAGTGTAGCTCGAGCAGCTCAACAGTAGGTCAAGAGACATCACCTTCAATTTCCCAAAGTAACTGCAGTCGGGAGTAGGAAAACTTACATCGATAGGGCTTCATTGGTAGAAAGTTTTAGAGATCCTAAATGACATTCTGTCTTCTTATGCTTGCATTACAGCAGTAGCAAAGCATCACTAGTATATTTGTTTGCAAATTTTTGTTAGAATTTTACAAGTAGTTGACACAAATTAGTTCCTCTGATGTTATTAATTTTCTCGAACTACGAAACAGTACTTAATTGGAGTGTAATTCATGCCTAACATAAGGTCATAGCTGAGAAAAATAATATGAGTACTAGGAGGGCTAATTTGATCGTGCGCAATAAGCCAAACCAACAGAACTCCTGAGCAATGTCATCTGTAAATATCTTTTTGGGAGTATCTCAAATAAATGTTGTTTGAGTACACGGACTGTTGATCACTTTTATTTAATTACAAGAAATCTATACTTTAACTGCTTTTCAGAATTGAGCAACGGTGAAAAGAAAAAAAAAGGAATGAGCGTACGGACGACAGCTACACATAGCTAAACGAAAAATTCTCGGAGAAATCTCGAATTTCTGAATTTATTATTATTATTATTATTCTTAGTCTACAGATTACAATCAACAGACCATGCATATACTAAAACTAAAATTATGTTTAGGTAAGAACATCAACTAAAACTAACCTACTATATAATATGAAAATATGAACACAAATTAAACTGCCGAATACAACGACTTAATGGACTACTAATGCCATAATTTGTTCTATGGAAAATTTCAAAAAGAATGGGGCCCAGTCTTATCTGCTTATCAGAAGAAATAATCCTGTTATCAAAAACATCTCTAACAAACATAGTATTATAAAATTTTCGTCTGAGAGACAGTTTCTGTAAGCCAATCAACTGGCATCTGCTGGTATCATAAGGAGATAAATCACTGGTCCAGTTAAGTCTCCTAAGAGCAAACCTGGTAAATCTCCTTTGCACATTTTCAATTCTGTTAGAATGCCAAAATGGGTCTAACGAAACCTGAAAATAATGCCTTAAGCGTGTATGGATCCGAGAATTCACTAGCCCGACGTTTAACAAAACCAAGCCGAGAATTAGCCTGACTTACTACATAATCCATGTGGTAGGAGAAAATAAATTTACTATTTAGAACAACACCAAGGTCCGAAACTATACTACATTTAGGAATATTAATTCCATAGATAGACACTTCAAAATAAATTTTTTTAGTAGCCATAAAGTGTTTACATTTAGAAGAATTTATCAACAAATGATTAAGATGACACCAATTCGAAAAAGTATCGACTTCTGATTTGAATTTGGATACTTGTGACATATCAACAATTTCCATGAAAATTTTTAGATCATCAGCAAAATCTAGAACAGAGGAAGATTCAAAGATGTTAAAGACATCGTTGATAAATATAATAAAAAGAAGGGGCCCTAGATGGCTCCCATGAGGCACACCAGAATGTACCAAAATCGGCCGAGAGTACACCTCATTAATTTTGATAATTTTTATGGATTAGTCAAGTAGGAAGCGAACCATGCAAGAAGAGCAGAATGGAATCCAAGCGCCTCAAGTTTGTGTAAAAGCAGGCTTTTGCGAAATCAGTATATAGTGTAACAACCTGACCACCTTGTTCTAGGACATTTAAGCAAAAGTTGACATAGGAAACTAACTGTCCTTTTACAAAACCATGTTGGTGAATAGAAATGTACTCCTTAACTAGAAAAGAAATTTTTTCAGAGAGTATTACCAAATAGCTTCGGAGTTGCAGAGATTTTACAAATAGGATGGTAATTACTGGCACAGTTTTTAGCACCCGCTTTATGTATAGGACGATGGAATGAAATTTTCCACTCATTAAGGAACAGTTCCGAGGATAACGACAAATTAAAAATATATGAAAGAGGCATCGAAATAGAATCCCGGCATTGACTTAGAAATATCGCTGGAATGTTGTCAGGACCAGAAGAGTGGCTGCACTTAGCATTGGCCAATGCTAAGTTTACATCCTCCGTAGACACATACATTGAACCAAAGTTGACCCGTGAGAAGATATGTGTGGTAATCTTAGTGTCAATGGGAAAGCCTAAGTCCTCCACATATACAGACTCAAAGTATTCCGCAAAAAGGTTACATGAATCTGAAATATTATCCGCAGTTTTATTCTTAAAGTCAATAAAAGAAGGAATTCCATACGAGTTACGCTTACTGTCTAGAAATTACCAAAAAGCTTTTGGATTTATCTTTATACTAGCCTCCACCCATGCCAAATATTGATTATACAGAAACTTATTGAAGAAATCATATTCTTTTCGCAACCTTTTAAAAAGCATGTGATCCTCAAGCACACCAGACAGTTTGAATATCTTCGCTAAAAACGAACGAAATTCGCTAAAATGTTTGCTGGAATCGAATATGTTATGGAACTATGAAGAGTGATTGGCTTGGACGTGAAGTCCAGACTGCCAACATGAGCTGACAGATCACTCGACGGAGAGCGTTGACTGCATGGCGGCACGCTAGTTCGTCTCAGCTATTGGCGGAGAGTGTGGGGAGGTCCCACGAAAAACCTGCCGCTGCCGTTTGCCATAATCAAAAAAAAATTTCGTGCCTATTAACTAAAAGCCGGTACACATTCAGTCCTGAAGGGACCTTATACTCACTTACATACATCCATGTTGAAGGCGCAGATGGTATACCTTCTTTGCCTGCCCCAACCACCCATCTGACTCTGAGGGCAAGAGATTTTTCACGATTCAACAACGCATTGAAATTATTAAAATTCACTATAAAAATGGTGAAAATGTGGCAGAGACGGTTCGTAAAACTCGAACATTTTTGGGTCATCGTGAAGCACCTTATCGGACCGCAATACAGATATTGGTAGAAAAATTCGAGCTGTTGGGACAAGTTAGTGATGTAAAGAATAAAACCCGTGCACGTCGCTCCAGAACAGCCGAGAATATTGCTGCTGTAGCCGAAAGTGTTGAAGAAAACCCAGGTTTGTCCATTCCTCGTCGTTCTTTGGAATTAGGCATTCCACAAACGTCATTACACCGTATTTTGCATAAAGATTTGGGTCTTAAGGCTTATAAAGTTCAGTTAACACAAGAACTCAAGCCGGCCGATCATCAACAACGTCGAGTCTTTGCTGATTGGGTCCTTGATATGCATGAAAATGATCCGGAATTCCATCGAAAACTCATCTTGAGTGATGAGGCCCATTTCCACCTCGATAGCTTCGTCAACAAGCAAAATTGTCGCATCTGGCGCTCGGAAAACCCAAGAGTTATTGTTGAAAAGCCTCTCTATCCTCAACGTGTGACTGTTTGGTGCGGTTTATGGTCCCGCGGGGTCATTGGACATTACTTTTTCGAAAATGAGGCTGGAGCAACAGTTACGGTGAATGGATTGCGCTATCGACAGATGATTAATGATTTTTTATGGCCGAAATTGGATGGTATTGATCTGGACTACTTTTACTTTCAACAAGACGGCGCTACGTGCCATACAAGCAACGAAACCATTGATCTTTTATAAGAAAAGTTTCCGGACCGTGTTATCTCTCGAAGAGGTGATCACAAATGGCCACCGAGATCTTGTGACTTAACACCTTGCGACTAATTCCTTTGGGGCCACGTGAAAGAGAAGGTCTACGCCAACAGCCCAACGTCGATTCAAGACCTCAAAGATGAAATTCGTGAGGCTATCGAGGACTTAGGGCAGCCACTTTGCGATTTGGTTATGGAAAATTTCATGAAAAGGATATGGTCCTGTAAGCGTGGTCGTGGTGGTCATTTGGCTGATGTTATTTTTCATTATTAACGGCATACCTTCCTCTTTATAATGAAATAAAGATCCGATCATTTACCTCAAAAAATGGCATTTTTCTTTGAATATCAAAATAACACCTCTTATTGGAAAACAACTATGGCCATCTAACGAGGAAATGACTACTTACAGTTGCGACCACTATATAAAATTTATATACACAATGACCACAAATTCTTTAAATTCCACAAATCCAACAGATTTATTTATGTTATATACGTAGGTATGTAGGTGGTACATATGCGCACATTGGAATTGTTCAATATTAAAATGATATTCTTCCCGAATTCCAATAGTTTACACGTTCACCAATGTTTGATATTAGAGAGGATTGTTTGGCAACAATCAGAGCAAAAATTGATTTCCCCGTTTATCCTGGGCAATTAATTATCCAAAAACAGGCTAAAATGTAATGTCTTTTTTGCATTTGAATCTAATTTCCGGTCGTATAATATTACTGACATGTTAAACAAAGGCGAAATTCAATTCGCACGGGGCTGCATACCCCGAATTAATTAAAGTCAGCTATGCAGCAGTAGGTATATCTAGTAGTATGTAGCAGACAGCGAACAGATAGAATTTGCTATTCATGATGGAGCGTGAAATCCGTGTCGGTTTTAGTAGAAGGAGGAAATATCTCATGAAATTCCCACCCGAATTAATTCAAAGGTTTATTTTTCCTTTGCTATCTCTAACCGAAACTCAGTTTGGTTAGGCTACCATTGAATCGAATAATATTATTATCAACACGACGGCTATTCCTGGCTATGGATTCGCTTTAACTACTATACGTATAGGTATGTTTGTATACATAAATATATGTATGTATGTTTCCGACACTCTGTTCCATAATTAAAATCGCATTAAGTTCATAGGAAACTCCTGGTAATAACCATTCATCAAATTCAGACAAAAGCTGGAAGAGCTAAGGGATTGTAGCATCTCTGTTCATCCATCTCTAGAAGATTCAGGCTTAAACCATCCACTGCACTTTATCAAATTGTATGGTAATCCCTGGTATTCCTCTCTCTCTCTCTCTCTATATATATAACGAAGCGAATCAATCTTGACCATGACTATGTGAAAAATTCGGGATTACTAGAAACAACTTGTATAAAAGAATGGAATTCGGTAGTCGGCTGGTGGCAATCTCTGTAAGTGAGTGGAACTCCCAAGCTGGGCTGTCGTTCTGTTTGGCTTTGCCATCAGTTGTAATACGGAAGCTTTCCTTCATTGATTGGTGATCCATCATTATCGCTTTGAATGTAAGCCGAGTGAGGATGATTTCTATATAGGATGTTTTCGTCTTAAGGTTCTAGAGAGAAACTTAACTGTCACTAGATTGAAATTATACGGCAGGATTAAGAATTCAAGGAATTCATTCTTCTCCTCTGTTTATATATAGTTTCATGAATGTCTGCTAGATTTGATAGTGGAAAATTGTGTTTTTCTTATGATTTAGTTGTTGAGTTTAGTTGTGACCAACAATTAAAATGATTTGCTGATCAGATTTTGATGCTAGTAAGCAGTGTATAAGTGATAATAGGTCTTGTTCTGAATTGAGAAAACATTGAGCCTGTTTACATGGGTCAGTCAGTATGCTCCCTCTTCCACACGAAACTTGTGGGTAAGATGATTGTTGGAGGCAGCACTGCAATGCAACCTAAAATTTGAAGGCAGCGCAGACAGTTATTATGAGTCACGTGATCATTTCAGTTTGAAGCATTGCAGTGTGAGTGTGTGTTTTATTTGTTCCACTGACTGTAAAGCGGTATAAGGGTAACAAGTTGACTGATGTAATCATGAATGACATGTTGAGGCACCTCAAAGCGCACCTCATACTGACCCATCTAAATTGGGTCATCTCTATTGCTGGCTTTACCAATGCGTTGACGGCCTTCCATACGTGGAAAAGCTTGGCAACATGTCTTCTCTTCTATCATGGACTTAACCAGAATCCTCCTTGAGTTGCCATATGGCAACAAGAAATGTGCATTTCAAATCTAAGCCACCATGGTGGAATGCGGAGCTGGGTCAGCTGAGGGGAAAATCGCGAAGACTGTTTAATGCAGCTAAGGGCAGTAGGGATCAAGTAGACTGGGCCCGTTATATGGACGGTCTAAGATCTTTTAAGAAGCAAAGGGATCCTCATGGAGGAGCTTCTGCTAGTCAATAGAGTCTAATACAGAAGCTTTCAGGGTTCGGAGGGTACTTGCTAAGGACCATAGTACTCCTTCATAAAAGGGGATGACGGTCTCTGGACAACCATAAATGAGGAGCTGTTAAATGCACTTCTTGACGCCCACTTTCCTAGCCACCATGGTGGAATGCTGAGCTGGATCAGCTTAGGGAAAATTCGCGAACACTGTTTAATGCATCCAAGCGCAGTAGGGATCTAGTAGGCTGGGCCCGTTATAAGGACGGTCTAAGGCCGGTCTTTTAAGAAGGCGTTAAGACTAGCAAAGAGATCCTCATGGAGGAACTTCTGCGAGTCAACTGAGTCTAATACAGAAGCGTCCAGGGTTCGGAGGGTACTTGCTAAGGACTATAGTACTCCTTCATAAAAGAGGATAACGGTCTCTGGACAACCACAAATGAGGAGCTGTTAAATGCACCTCTTGACGCCCACTTTCCTGACAGTAGAGAGATAGGCCCGACGGTGTCGAGTTCTGCGGAACGGCACCTACAAGACGGAAAGGTAGAGGTAATTAGCTCCATAGTCAGCGAAAAAGCTACAAGATAGGTGGTTTGTTGGTTAGACTCCCTTAAGGCATCAGAGGTAGATGGACTGAGACCCATTATGCTTCAAAAGGCACTGAGGGCCATAATTAAATGGCTAGTGCTGATTTTTAAAAGCTGCCTGAAGCTTGGGTTCTTGCCTAGGACCTGGCGGGAGGTGAGGGTAATCATCATTCCTAAGGCAGACAAAACGGGCCATATGGAGGCAAATGACTTTAGACCTATCAGTCTATCCTCCTTTATGTTTAAGGTCTTGGAGAGACTAATAGAGGGATATATAAGAAGTATATGGCAGGGCGGTAGTGGTAGCCAGCATGCCTATACAAAAGGGAAATCGGTAGAGCCGGCACTGTATACAGTGGTATCCGTTGTTGAGAAATCCCTAGAATATGAGCAATACACTCTATATGATTTCCTGTATATTGAGGGGGTTTTCAATAACGTGAAGACGAAGGCTATTGTTATATTTCTACGTGTGTATATATATATTTCTTCTCCTACCTGGTTATCCTTTAATTTGCAGGTACTCCAAATAAATATACTTTTAGGTTCTTCTTGGTCACTTTTATTTTCTCACAAATTCTTTTTATTATGTTTTCTTTTTACAGCTTTTCACTTTCTTCCTTATTCAATACTTATTATTACGCTATGTTTGAAAAACCTTAGGAATCTCACCGGCGAACCGCCGCTCCTTTTTTTTGAATCACTAAAACAACAAGTCTAATACCTTCTTCTTTTTTTTACTCTGAATTTCCGGGTTCTAATTATTAACTATTTACTTTCTTTCATCATTTTTTCTTAGATTTTCTTCACGACAATCTAATTCGCCGAATTACAACTTCTACCGAGGTGACCGTGCGGAAATCCAATATCAACCCGCTCTAGTATTTTAAAACTCGACCGCGAACCGCTGTTAATCAAATTTTGGTAACCACTCGCTCAAGTTAAAAAGTCAACTCTTGAACCGCCGTTATCCAAGCTAAAAATTCAGCTCGCTTTTTAACACCGACTGCTATGATTCGACTGCGCTCTTGATCACTTTCATCGCGATCAAGAGCCGTCGGCCAGGGTAGAAAATGCATAGTTGCATTTCTACCCTGAGAAAAATTTTCATTTATTCTGGACTTGATTAAACAAGTCCAGAATATTTTTCGTTGGACGGTGGCTTGAAAAAATGAAATTTGATGTTTTTATAAACATCAGCCACCGTTCCGTCGATTGAAATTGCGGCGCGCGTATACATGTAATGTATTTTCGCGGCGCGCATTTCTTATCGCGAAAGCTTTTTTTGTGATATGTATGTACGTTCATACATACATATTATAATTTTCACGACAAATCGTACTGAAGGTACGATTTGTCTTTTGTTTTATATTTTTTAAATTAAATATTTCTACTGGCAAATTTTGCTGAAGGCAAAATTTGCCATGGGAATAATTTTTGTTTCAACTCTATGGAATGCGAAGAAAATTGCTGACGCAATTTTCTTCACTGATTGAACAGATAAGCTAACCATGTTTTAAGCATGGTTAGCTTATGTGAAAATTTTATGTATGAAATATTTTAATATTTTTTAAATTTTGTTAATATATAATTAGGTATTTATTTTAGGCTTTTTAGGTACATAACACTATATATAATGGACTAAGAAGGGTGTGAGTTGACAAGGGTCTATGTGACTGGATCAACTCAATGCTTCTCAGTAGAAAGATTAGTTCCTGCTCAGGTGACGTTATTGTGAGAAGAGCAGTCTATAGAGGTATACTGCAGGAAGGTGCTATCACCACTCCTGTGGCTACTGATAATGGATGAAATCCTCATCAAATTAGAGAGAGAGGGATTTACGGCAGTTGCCTACGAGGATGACATATTCATCCTGGTAACTGGCGAATTTCTCTCTATTATTAGTGAAAGGCTCGAGTATATGCTGCTTAAGACAATCGGAACCAGCTTAACACAAGCTCGCTGCATAGACACGTTTAATAAATAAACGGTTAACAATACATGCGTTTCAACACTTAGTCGATGTTAGTATTAGTTTGTTAAAATAAACAAGCTGGATAACTGGGCGAATAATAATAGTGGATTGAGGGTAAACCCCTCGAAGACGAAGCTTGTCCTTTTTTACGAAAAGGAGGCGTGTACAAAGTTCCAATGCTGGGTGGAGAGGATCTTACACTCTCCAGTAAAGCAAAGTACTTGGGAATCATACTCGATTCCAAGCTAAGCTGGAAGGTTAATTTAGAAGAACCCGTGAAGAAGGAAATTTTGAAACCGTTGATTTTAGATAAATGATTGTTTTGGGAATTTAAAAGGTCATAAAATGAAGAAGTTTTTCCCATACTTGCGCACCCGCATCTCATAAGAAATTTCCGAGAAGTATTATACTTTCAAATTGAGGTTTATTTTGTTATAATCCCATAATAAAGGAACGTATATCACCTTAGAAAAATTTAAATACACAGTTTAAAAGTTAATTTGTTGCTCTAAATAAATCACAAGGTGCGATTTATTTCCGCAAAATATTTACCGAGTTAGGGTAAGTCCGGGAGATTCGGCGCGTCGGGTGATATGGCGCACATCCAATATCTCACATTACAGCACCCTGTTACAAACAGCTTGAACCCATCATTTCCTCAGTCTCTCATCACAGCTCGTGGAGTGAAGTTCAGCGATTATTTCCATGAGTGCTGTGATTTTGGTTGAGCACAAAAAAAAAAAACAATTTTTTCGCAGAAATTTATTTTGTAGTGTTTGTGTTGTAGTTTCTCGGTAAGTATTCACTGGAAATGAACGGCAAAAATAAAAAATTAATAAGAAAGAACATTATTGTATTTACTGCTTGCAAAAAATATACAAAAGACAGGCATTATAGTTTTTACAGCGAAAAGTATGGGCATGGTCATAATAGTAGAAATGGCGCAATGGAATTTAGGTGATTTGGTATGGGTACCATATCACCCATGCACCCGTTTGCTTAATAAATACCTTTAAATTAATAGTTATTTTGTCCGTTATTATGATTTTATGAGTTGTTTTCTCTGTACGGCTTCAGAAATGCCTTTAATATATAAGAAGAAGGTAAATTCGACCCGTGCCAAATGGACAGAACAGCAATTAAAAACAGCCCTACAGGATATCGGTGCTAAGAAATTAAGCATAAGAAAAGCTTCTAAAAACTAGCACATTCCCGACACAACCTTAAGAAGGAATCTTAAAAACAAAAATAACAAGAAACCAACGCTAGGCTCCCCGTCTTGTCTTGGCGATCAAAAATGAGCTTAAACTCGTTATCCATATTAAAAAGCTACAGGCTCATGGATTTGCTCCAACAAGGACGGAGGTATGTCGTATGGCGCACCAACTTGCAGAACTACACATCAAGCACAAATTTAATCATGAAGAAATGCGAGCTAGATACGGCTGGCTTTTCCTTTTCATGAAACGACATCCCGAATTGTCGATAAGAAAATCGGAAGGCAAGCAAGAGCTGAAGGGATGGACATAGAAAAGGTTTCAAGATATTTTAATCTGTTAGAAATAATTCTCGCCGAAAATCAGTTAATGGACAAACCTGGACATATTTACAATATGGACGAGACAGGATGCCAACTAAATAATCGTCCAGAGCACGTCATTGCTGAAAGAGGTTTGGTCACATTTAAAAATTGTATGTACACATTCATATTTATTTTTATATTTAGGTTCCAAAAATGTAGTTGCATTAACCTCCGCCGAAAAAGGAGTAACCGTTACATTTATTGCGTGCTGCAATGCAGAAAGACATTTTCTTCCTCCAGCATGTGTATTTAAGGGTAAAAATAAAAGAGCGGAGTTTGAAGACGGAATGTCCCCAGGATCAGTGGTCTATATGGGAGAAAAATCCGCTTACGTGAATACCTCTATATTCTTTACTTGGCTTAAAGAACATCTTGTTTCGCGAAAACCAAAAGGAGCAGTTCTTCTCATACTAGATGGACATTCGTCTCACTGCAGTAACGTCAAAATGTTGGAGTATGCAGCACAAAACGAAATTATTCTTTTATGCTTGACTCCACACACCACGCAATTTCTTCAGCCGTTAGACAGAGCCTACTTTAAGTCGTTTAAGAGTCACTTTTACGAAGCCTGCAAGTTGTTTGTCAAAACACATCTAGGACGAGAAATTAACCGGTTGCAATTTGGACATTTGTTATGTAGGTACAGCTTGGTGTAAATCAGCTACTGTAAGCAATGGAGTTGCAGCATTTTCTGCAATTGGAATTTATCCATTTAACCCCGCAATTATACCTGATTATGCCTATATACGAATTAGCACAGATAGCTCAGAGGAACCTCAGATTGAAGATAAGCAAGCACCGGAAATTCCTAGAAACTTTCTGTCACCACACCACTAAATGAAGATATAAAGAATGAAATGCTTCCCACAAGCTTATTGTCGGATCCCAGTGATATTACTCCTGGAAAAATGCTGAATTTGCTTTCTTCATCTAACGAAGAAAACACTGTTGAATATGCCGACGAATCTGACGGCCCAGAAGACTTTGGGGAAGACCTCTGCGCAGGTTGTTGTGGAGAGCAATACAGCAAAACAAAAAAAAAAGATGATTGGGTAGAGTGCATTGTTTGCAAAAAGTGGTCCCATGATACTTGCACCTCTTATGTAAACACGTGCATTGATTGTGGCAATGCAAATTTAAAGAAAACATGATGTACCATATCACCTACTCTCATATACCATATTACCCTACATACGGGGTAAAATGGTACTTTTGAATGTTTTTTTTTCAAAAGTGTTTTTTAATTTTACAAATGTGATTTTTTTATCTTTTTTACTTATATTACATTTTATTTGAAATAAAGTTTATTTTCGTTTTTGTTTCAATTACTTAATTCTTTTTTTGTATAAGTTAAAGCAAAAATAAAAAACATGCGCCAAATATCCCGGACTTACCCTATAGGGTAAAATGTAAGTTCCGGAGCGGATTCTAAGAAAAATCAGTTTTCCCTTAAAAACCCCAAAGCTGCGAAAGATGGATACATTGTCCTATTGGACTTTTCTGTTCCTTTTTATGTTAAAATTCTACGGGTGCAGTATGGCGGTACTCGTCCGGGAAACCCTGTATATGATATCGCGGTATCATCTGGCATTATTTCTTTATAAAATACGCGTAATATTAATTCGTAAGGAGCATTTAAAAAGATAGTTCCTCCTGCTTAACTTAATTAATGCAATGGGAATAATTTTATCATTGTTCATTTACAAGTTAATCGGAGGCAGTTTAGTTGATATCAGACACATATTATCAAATAATGTAAGCACACATTCCTTCTTGACATTTCAGGAACTCTTCAATATTGTTTCTAAAGCATACTGAACTGTTGTCTATTTTTGGAGAATGCTTTCTAATGTTAATTGTCGATACAAATGCACACGAACAGACACACACATACACATTTTAGCTAGTTAAGCTTCGAGTGTAATCTTTGTCGACTATATTTATGACCGATTCTAACACAGGAACTGAAACATTTCCTCTTTTATCTATCTATAGGATAAACTCTTTGCAGCATCAGCATAAAATGTTTAATCCCAATTTATTTGACAATGAAATCCATATTCAAATGCAAGGGCGTTTTTTTTTTGTGATTCTCATGTCCTGTTCTTCAGGGTTTGAAATCGTTTGATTGCATGCCCTATGAGAGCCCACTGAGAGCCCACATAATACCCAGTCGCAGACCAAATAAATACTTCAGTTTTGCATACCTATACTAATCCTCATAATACCTCTTCGGTGCAACTGCATGATTAGCCAATTTCAAGGGTTCCAAATTTTAATTTTCATAACCCCAGCACTCAGGACGACAAGAATGAAAAAAAAAAAAAAATACCGCAAGCAATAAAACCACCAAATGAAAATTCCTCCACATTTTTACTAATTAAAGGTTTAGTTAGCTTCGTTCAGTGGGGGTGGATGGGAGCTTTTTCTAAAAAATAAAAAAACAAAAAACAAAAAAAAACAGTACGACAAGGGTTAGCTATATGTTGATGGTCGTTTGCAATACTAGAAAACTCTTCTACTCCCCCCTGCACTACTCTACATCACACACAATTTAATTGTTGGGGAGACGACGAATTAATTTTTGAAATGCAAACGATTTTCGAGATAGCGCAAATATCCTGGTTTCATAGTATGCAAACATGTTAAGCGGTTGGGCTAATTTGCATTAAACCTATTTACTTCCGGTTTAAAACCCCTTTTCTTTCGACCTGAAATATTTCGCAATTTGAAGATATTGTTCCTCTGCCGAAATTCGGGTGAAATGGGATAATCACTGCGGTGTCTGCTGCGACGGGATCTCTCCTGCAGGAAACATTTGTTACATTTGAATGAGCGAATGAACAATTCAAAGTTTTCGAATAAACTCGCTCTCATTCACTGATTAAATTGAAGGAAACTTTGTCAATTTATTTACAACGAAGTAGAAGAAGATGCCAACGTTCGTCGTTGTCGTCGTCGTAATTCATCTCAGAAGTTGAAAGTCGATTTTCTTAGAAGATGAACGCGGCAGCTAGGCAAAAGTAAACTGAAGAATATCGGTGTTGCCTTGTCTGGAATGGGTGGGATTTACTTGAAATTTCTCTTGCAGTTGACATTGACTAATAAACTTAACAAGATTTAAATTTGGATGCTTACGTACTAACGTCGTAACAACTTCATATATGTACATATATATATAGAGTGACAATTGAATTGTTCACATATGTTACATATACTTATAGGAGTCGAATGTGTGTGTGCCGTGTCGTTCTGATGCCAATGCTATTGGGATTAAGTAATTATTTTCTAATGTGCAACTTTAATGAAGGATCTGAAGCTTCTCTCTCATTGTAAAGCATTCGTTATGATGCTGTCTAGCACAATGCATGTTTTGTTTACGACATTGTGTGAATTGGAAATGATCTCGAAATAAAATTACATTGCGATAGGGCTGTAATTGAAGTTTAAAACTTTTGAAAACTTTAGACTGAATTGCCGCCATTCGATATAATCTTCTATACTGCTGAGCCAACACAATTCGGTGGTTTGACAAAAGCTTGTTAGAGCGACTTTGTCGGCAAGTTCATCTATTGTTCCTATTTCAATATTTAATCAAATGTTTACCGATTTCAAGAGTGTTTAATAAATGCTTGAACTTTTGGATGTGTATTCACCAAAATTTCATGAAATCAAGATCTGAAACATTTAGCTTAGTTGGGTAGATATGGTGGTATTTCATTAGCGGTATTTCATTGGTCATTGTTGAACCTAAATAGCTCATAAAAGTAGATGATACCTTCCAATTCACTAAGCTCCAGCCGTGATTGAACAAAAGTCTATTTGTGAGCTAGGTTTATTCGACTTGATTTAATACACAAGAATTCTACTCCGGTAAGAAGATTTTGTGTATTTCAATCCACGATATTTTCCATAAACTAAATGCAGAATTGCTCTTAATTTTCAAATTCATAAAGCCACTTGAAATATCATGAATGTTCGTTGATTGCGTTTCGCCGAATCGTCTAAAATGGAAAACAGAACAAGAAATAGTCTACATTTCGTCTGTACGATTCTGCTTGTAAAATCTGTGTGAGAACGAATTCGTAGAAATTCTCTTCGATAGAGTCAGCTGAATACTGATTTGGTCTATACGCCACTTTTAAATTTTTTGGGCTAGAAATGCAGTTTTAGGTTTTCGTTTATTCTCTTTCCAAATATTTATCCCAAATTCTTCTATTCCTATTTATTGATTGTTTGCTTTGGTCCATCTCGATATATAACACCAATTTGAAGTGCAGCCTGTTTCATGTCCAAACACATTGGCGTTTGGCCCTTAAGACACATATATTAGGTTTATTCGATGAAAACACCGGGTAAGCCCCGGGCTACACCGGGCTTCACTATCTTGTTTTTTGAAAACACTGGGCTTACACGGGGTTACAGAAACTTGTTCGATGAAAGCCCGGTGTTTCTGATTGCGTGCCCCGAACTTGCACTAAAAATTTCTAGGGGTAAACGTTTGACATTTGTTATTTGTGAACTGTCATGTGGAATTTGTTCGGTGATTGCGGTTGAGTGCTGTATATAAAAGTGAAAAAATCGTGGGGCATTATATAATGAAGTTGGATAAGAAATTAGATGACAAAATACCCATCGATAATATGCACATAGGAAATTCGAATGAAAATTATAAGGAAATATTCGAAGAGGCGATTACGGTCGTAGAACATGGATGAAATCTTAAGATCTGCCTTTCTAGTAAGAAATTTGATCGTAAAAATGTTTCTTTGTCATTATTAACAAGTAATTTTTATAGACTTCCCGTTATCCCTGCAGCTACCAAGCAAATAGATTTGAAGCAAACAACATATAAGAAAAAGGGTTAATAGTGGCTCGAGAAGAAGCCAACGGGATAGAGAAAATCATTTCTGTAGATTTTGATCATCCAAACTATTAATTTTATACCTAGTGACAAAACATCTGATGATAAAAGTGAAAATAGTGCAGCACAACTGTTTCTTGCAGAAATGATGGAGCTATATCTGGTCACAGATGAACCAATTGTCATTTTTTCAAAGTAAAGTTACAGAAAAGGCGATAATATCGATGTAAAAAAGCTTATAAAATAATATGTAACTAAGAAAAAACTGAGAAATATTTTTTGTGCATTTTAATATTTATTTATTCTTAAATTTTTAATTATTTCACCTATTTTATAAATATATTTTCACAAATCACTGGAAATTAGAAGTTAAATTATGCTCAGGAGAACTGTCAGAGAAATGTCATTACATTACATTAGATTTACCCGGTGTTTTAAAAACTTGTTCGATGAGTGCACAAAACCCCGGGTAAATTTGGGGAAAATTGTAGAGGGAAAATTTACACGGTGTTTTCATCGAACAAACCTATATATTATCATTTCTCTAATCTGCAATTTTTATAATGTTACATATTCATACGTATTAGATAGACGTGGACCTTTAAAACTTATTTTGTGCTATTTGGGTCCATTTCCATTGGCTTTCAGTCAAAAAGTACGTGCAAAAACCGTGTACATGAGCATAGCATATCTGATGAGAGTTTAATGCCGGATAGCATGTTTAAAATTGAGAGAGAAAAATAGAAAATAAGAGCTTCATTGAATTTTATATTTTGAGGTTTGATTCACTTGTGAAGATGCTGTCAACATTGAAGGATGTATTAAAAGCAAATTATGAGCTCACCAATACCGACTATGTCAACAGAGGTCTTTAGGTACTTGCCAGTTCTAATATATTTTTAATTTTGTACCCCGTACGTACTTTTCAGCATGCAAAATGAAATTGTTTCTTTGTGTGGCAGTGCGTCGTCATTAGATTTTTCGCGTAAATGTTTAACACTAATTTCATTTGTTTGTTTTTTTTTTTATTTTAACCATTTTCCAATTTAATTGTAATTAGCGGACGATATTGATTGGATATGGATTGGAACCAACTAAATATCGTAAAAATTTGAGATATGAAAGCAGCGCTGGTTAGTTATCTTTGACAAATAATATGAAATATTTCTTAGTACTCTAAAATTGTTGTTACATGTTGCAGATGTAGGCGAGACTAGGAGTAATGAACAGATGCGGGAAAGTCATGAATTGAGAAGCTTACCGCCTAATTCCAGTTTTTATGGTATACACGGAAATTTAACTGTTTGCTACTGTTTAACTTAGCTTTATATTTTGTTTCTTCGCTTTTAGACAGTGATATGTCTTCACCAAGATTAACAAGGAAAAGGCAAAGAAATACTGATCTTTGGGAAAAAACACGGAAATTTAACTATTTAATACTGTTTGACTTAACTTTAATTTTGTTTCTTCGCTTTTAGATAGTGTAGTGATATGTCTTCACCAAGATTAACAAGGAAAAGGCAAAGAAATACTGATCTTTGGGAAAAAAAATATAAACAACAAATTTAGACAGTCTGGATAAGCGTACCGCAATATAAAAAATTTAGAGATCCTTGCCAGGCAAATTAAAACTCCTTGTAAACCTACTTGCTACTTGCTTTGCACGAAAAATTTCACAGAGAGCGACAGAGAAACTGTTTTTAATCACCACTAGAACCTGACTGATAACGAAAAGTCTAAGTTTTATTTTAAATTCGTTAAAAGGCAGTTTGTTAAGCGACATCGTCCTTCAAAACCAGAGATTGACAAAAACACTGCCAAAAAGCCACGATAAGACAGCAAGAAGCATTACACATTTAAATATTACTTACAAGCTAATAATCAAATAATGCAGGTTTGTCGGCTTTTCTTTTTGAACACTTTATGTATTAATAAGAAGCGTATATAATACGCTTCGAACATTCAGTAGATAAGTTTTAAGGAGCTCCATTAACATCAACAAAAGGAAAGTATGTGAAAAATGTTACGCCGATGAAGAAATTGGAGGAAATTCGTAGGAAGTCAAAAGGCTTACCTTGAAACCAATTTAAATTTAATAAAAATGTACCAGCTATATGTGGAAAAGTATAAAGATCCAGTAAACCATTCTATCTACAGAAAAGTATTCAACTTTGAGTTCAACATGTCCTTTTATAAGCCTAGGAAGGATATATGTGACAGATGCTACCTCTTTAAAAATACACTGCATCCTACAGAGAAGGAAATATTTGAAAATGAAGCCGACGTAAAAGAAAAATTATTTTGTAGAGCGGAAAGAAACCTAGTTAGGAACAATATTAATGATGACCATTGATTGACCTTATGACTTGCAACAGGTTTTTTGTCTTCCAAAAGGAAACGCATCTTGCTTTTATTATAAGCGCAAACTAAATGTTTTCAACTTGACGGCCACGGCAATACTCTTCAATGGTTCTAAAATAACTTACTGCGCGGTGTGGACAGAAACACATAGCGGTCGAAGTGGCAATGATATTAGAAGCGCGTTGATAAAAATATTGCGACAAGTTTTAGAGCGATTCTTGTGCTTCATAAAATAGGAATAAAATAAATGCAATTGCTCTTAAGATATTTTTATGCTCTCATCCAGATATAAAGAAGATCCTTCAAAAGTTTTCGGAACCGGGACATACCCACATACAAAATGTGGAAATTTATAATCCTTTACACTTGGTGAGATTATTAACATGTATTAATTCCAGAAAAACAAAACTGAAGATATTGCAAACGAATTCACACGATTTCAATGCATATTCGATAGCTGCTGGAAAGTTGGATTTTACAAAAGTGTCATTTTCTAAAATAAAGTCCATTACCTATGAACATTTGAATGACGACCAATTTAAACTTGAATATAAAACTTCATTTTCGGATACAGAAAATAAAATTGTATCATTATATAAGAAGGGAAATAATAGATCTTTCCCACACCAAAAAATATTTTCATGATTAGTGTTCCGGTTTTACCTAGCCACAAAGAAGAAAATAGCGAATGTAAAAAGCTTACTAAAGTACCTTCCAGATGTGGATCGCCAATACTTGTGTGCCTTGCTAAAAATATCTAACGAAATATGCAAAAAATATATTTACAAGTAAAATTAAGTTTTTGAACAATGTTTATTCTGTACTTCTTCTTTTTTGCAAATAAAGAATTATTTTCCAGGAAAAAATTTTGTTTTACTGTTAAAATTTATAGAAATTGAGTAGTCCATATTTAGATCAATTTCGGTCCATAACCTACATTTACATAACGTTTTCGTTTCGCCCTTTGCACGTGGACCATAACAAAAAACTGTAGACTTTTAGAAACCTGTTAATAAGTTGAATAGTGAATTAACAAATTTCACAAAAATAAGTGACAAATATCGTAAGCATATGAGGAACATTTTATAAAATTTTGAATACAGGTTTAGCGAATAGTTTTCCGCTGGTTCACTTAAAACATAAAAATCGATTTTCTGCAAATATGAGGTTGTATGGTGGACCAAATCAGTATCCAGCTGATGAGATGTAGAAAATTATGTCCAATAGCAATAGCACTCGAAAGATGAAAACTGTTTTTGCAGTATAGACAATGGTTCTTTTTATAGACGAGAAAAAATCCTAAGACATTTAACTAAGCGAAAAATGTTGTTCCAAGGGTCAGGTTTATATTCAGAAATATTTCATTGGAGTTCCATACTGGAGACAGTTGACAAAATGCAGTTATTGTCTTCTTCTGTACCACCTGATTCGGTAATTATACTATAAAGATAAAAAATGTAGTCCACCTACCCAACAACCTTCACTAATTGGTCGTATATATAAATATGAAAAGCGCTGTTTGCATTAATTCGCTTCGCTTTTGTTTTGGAGAAGTTCAGCGGTAATACAGTTATACTGCTGTCTATTGCAAACCTCTGAAGTATATAGTCAAGATACTGATGTCTGCAAGTCAGTAGGCAGAAATCATCTCCATAATCTTCACAGATTTGACCCATCCCTCTTCACTGAATGGCATCTGAGCTATTATTACAAACTGCTCCTTGTTAAGATATCATTGAAAGCTATGAGAAACAGCAGTGGTGATAGTAGACATCCTTGTGGAACTCCAGAATTCTGATTGAAGGTATCGTACATTCTCCAGCTATGGAGAACTCGGCACCTTGAATTATTATAAAAACAAAAAACCTTGATTAGTTCGGTTTTTCTTCTAGAGAGTGTTGCGCGTCATTGCAGGAAATTCTATTTTATCAATGAAGTCGAAAGCTTGTTCATAGTCTACAAAAGCTAACTAAGAGTGGGGACTGATATTCAGTCGATTGTTAATGTGGTCTACACATGACCGGCTTAAAACTTTAACTTTAAAAGATGTTCTTTCTTTATGGATAGACTGATCTTCATTGCCAACATGCAGTTTTCCATCATTTTCGTTATTTTTTTCTAGGTTTCTTACTTAAAAGATGTTTGGTTGTTTAGTTTAGTTATCACCCTGCATATTTCCAGTGTTCACCGATCTTCCCTCAAATTTCGCTATCTTCTGTCGATTATCATGATTCACACAAAGCTTGATAACACGATACAACGTTCTACTGAATTTACATTGCATTTCATATCATCCCTGATGATCTCTGGTGAAGTTACAGGAGTGTTTACAATGGCAGAGTAGAGTGGAGCCACCAGATTACATTTGCTCTCATCATCTTACCAACATGAGATTAGGAATTTTTTCAAATCTGACGGTACTCTGCGAAATCCACTCTGGTGGGAAGCGCGAAGAAATTATATTAAAGTGCAAACTTGAGACAAGGAAAGACAATGCAATCTGGTGACTCCACTCTACTCTGCCATTGTAAATGCTCCTTTAATGGTGACATTAGCTGCGTTTTTTAATCTCTGTGATTGGATCCGATTCAATTTTGAGAACGTAAAACAACAATAATGCGAGATCCACATCAAGAACTGGCTCAATTTTTGTAATCAGAAAATTCAAGTTATGGTTCTCACAGCTAGATGGCTTTTAAATATATGTATATGTTGGCTGCCATTAAACATAAAAACCAACCCAAATTTGGAACAGACTGACAAAATGACAGAATCTCAAAAGAAAAAGTAATAATTTGCTTAAAATAGAAGTAAATTTTAAACTTTTACCTATTTTTTACGTAGTCTAAGAAGGAGCTGGGGGCACAATCAAACATTAGCTCCTTACAAGCATACTGCGCTCGAGAAGATGAGTTTAACTAGACGTGGAAGAAAAAATATGCGATGTCAAATGTGTTAGAGGATTTTATATTCCACGGCGGACTAAGTATGTTTGAATTTGTTATTTTTTTAAATTATGCTTTCCACTAAATATAAGAAAATTGTAATCTCCCCAGAATCAACTCACGACGGTGTTCATTCTTATTGTTAAGGTAAACAATTTACTTATAGCATATGAAAGTTCAAAAGGTAATAATTAACGAATGGCCTCGTCCCCTGTGGCTGTACTGTTCCTTTCGAAGAGATATTGAACGAAATTTTTGGAGATAAGCCGATAATATGCAACGCTTATACAATACAGGGTAATGCCCACTTTTAATACAAATTTAAGCACGACATCAACAGACATGAGACAAACGTTGTTGCATTATGATATTCTGAACATATTTTATTAACAGTGCTTGATACGTCGTGGAGCACTAATGGCCATGGAAGAAAGAACTACAAAATTATATGCGAAATAAAGGAATTGGGTTGGATGTGATCCAACTGCACGAAAATGGGTTTTCCGGCAGAAAAACATCCCGAGAAAGTTTTATGAATCGGATAAAAGGTATATTATCAGATACTACACAGCGAGACCTTCAATTTGATATGCAACATGCCATATTGGAACCATATTCTCCTCGCCGGGGTCTTCCCCCACCATAAAATTATGTAGAGCAAAATTTTCTTGTAGGAATTGTAGCTGGTAATGATCTAAGTCGAGTCGTGATCGGACATAACCCTAATGAGTTAGAGTCGATCTAAGAATCGAAATATCTAGTACCTCAGTTCGAATAAAAAAGAAGGAAATACTAAACAAGTGAGTATGGGGATGGCTATTTAAGCTACCAAGTATGGGAGTGTGGGGACTCAAGATTCTTCTCAGGACCCAAGAAATTCATTCTGTACTAGATTTTCCAAAATGTCGTAGATCAAACTTTGACCCCAAGCCACCAAGCCTTTCCCTGCTTAATTGAAATAAACATTGTTAATAAAATATGTTCAGAGTAGAATCGTAGTGCATCGTTTGAGATATCTCTCATGTCTGTTGACATCGGGCCTAAAATGGGTATTCCCCTTTACATGGGGAAAGTGTGAAGCCCTTTTTCACATAATGCTCTGCAGCATATTTATATTGGTCATGTACCCAAGATAGTCATAAATTCTTTTTCTGGTTCAACTTTTTTCCGTCCTCTTACCATTCTTATAATGAGATAAAAATCACATGTTTTGTATCCCTCTAAAAGGGTGTACTGAAATTAGAAATATTATACCCAAAATATTACAAGAAGAAATATATTTAACCGATTAAAACTACTCCAGTTAAAATATCCAATCTGAAATTAGCTTTGAAATCTTTGTATATCGCTGTAATTTTGTACTTCTTTTTGCAAAATTCTGAACTTTTCCATGCATCTTACATTTTGCTTCTGCTTCTGAAGATGATGATGACGACGAAGAGTCTTCTATCCACGAACACTCATTTACATTTATACACGTTCTCTTCAAGATATTGAAAGTGACTAAGGAAAAATGTATTAAGTAGGAATATCTACTGCTAAATATACCCACAAATGATTAATCCAGCAGATAGAACACCATTTACTCGATGTATTTTCGACTGCATGCTTAATCCACCAACATTATCCTATAATGCTAATAAAAGGGAACAGAAGTATCGAAAGTTCTAAACTTAAACCTACAAAAAATACTTATCTAAAAGAAAATAAGCTCCCTATCTGCAGCTTCTTGTATATCACCCATGATATTTCATTTGGCACTTAGATCGATCTATTACTAGAACAACTCCACTTAAACATATTTAAGTCCAAAATTACTTCCACGGTGTAATTTAAATCTTTAAGCGTTCACCGTGCTCTCAACCTCCATACAAAAGTTTAATTCTATTCGGAGCTTAATCTGAAAATTATTCCACCTGAATACAGAAATACAGAAGCTAATTCTGATCAGAGATAATCTGAAATATTGCTCCCAACCTCCATATGAAAGAGATTTTAGAGATTATTCTGAATATTTCTGTTAAGATTCATTTTGCTGCCCTCCCACGTCCTTACATGCTGCAGCTCGTCCATTTTGGTACACTTTCCAGCCACACACGCTGCATTGTGTTATACTTTCCTGCCATATATAGTGCTACACTTTCCTTACATGCTACAGTACGCTCACATAATTCCGCAGAAAATTATTCTTTTGATAGAAAATTAATTTTGCTCATCTTTTTTTCTTCAGAATTAAAAGCGCGAACACAATGGCTGCTATGGATTTGTTTAAAATGAATTACATATATGTATATATTAGGTTAACCTATACTGAATTTTTTATATTGAATTTCAAGCAAAATTATATATCTTGAGTTATTAATAAAATTTTATATTTGAAGTTAAAAGGCTGAGTTATCTATTTACACCGGCACCCACCCTTACGCATGAGACTAGATCTTACACCAGATCTAATTAATGGTAAGCCATGATTACCGATCGTGCTTTACTCCCATCACTCTATTCCTTTCTTATGTTTTATTTCTCATTTTGTGGAATAGTCAGTTGGCCAATGATCCTTGTTGGAGTTTTCCTGTAAATGCCGCAGATTGTTGATCTTACCGTAATTTTCTTAATGCTTCAATCTTCAGACAAAGTTCAAATTATGGAGATTCCAATATTGCATTACTTGAAACCATTACACATTTTCTAATATAGTTTCTCATAATCGATTAGAGCCCCTCAAATAGGCGAGAGTATTCATTTGATAAGGTTGAGGCTACGCATAGGGGGCAACTAAACCACTAGGATCCTCTTCGGACACCACGACCAAAGTTGATCCAGTGTGTGCCTTCATTTCAAAAGACTTAATTTAGAATCTGCAGGAGAAGAGATGGGTAGAAGACCAAGGAACACATGACGAGAAACAAAAATTACGATATAGATGGAGTCGGAAGCACCAAGTCATAAGTAGAAAGAGTAAAATACAAAGCAGAGTTTGAGAAAGGGAGGTTATGTGTGCGAAGGCCATATGTTCTTAAGTAAAAGCTTATAAAAAAGACAAATTAAACCAAGTCATAAACTCTGTTCAACTTATTCAATCATCTTAAGTAAAATCCAACACATACAAAGAAGTTCCAATCCTCCACTCTCCTATTTTTTGAATGTTCTTTTTCTATGGCTATTTTGGTTTATGGGTGCATCTATATATAAGTTTTCTTCTTCATCCTTCTTCCCGAGACGAATTTTTATGATGTCCAGTCCAACCAGACTGACATTACGATTTCGTTTTCTTCAGGAGCAAAACTTATTCCTAGTGTAAAGCAAAATCAAGCAGTTCTCACCAACTAACAACAACAACAAAAAAATACTGAAATTTTCCTACAAAAGAATCAACTGATGAAAATTTGGTTTCCTTGTTATTTCCCTCAATGCACAACACACTTTCCCCGTCTGTTTATATGTATGTATGTATGTACAAGCATACATAGTTTCAGGATGACTGACGATAGACACACGTGTGTATGAGTAGACATGTTATCGCATTTTACAAATCCCTCCGAAAGACATTAAAAGTTTTCTCGTTAAAGAAGCTAATTACAGCAGCTGACCACATCAACACCAGAACACCGTCGTCTGGGACGCTGCTGCTTTTCCAGTAACCATCTCGCTAATGGATTGGAAATGCAACAACAAAGCGAGGGTAGATTATAAGGACAACGAGGTCATTCCTGTGTGCTACAAGGACTCGTTGCAGAATCCCAATTTGCCGACCGTGTTGTTTATATGGGAGCGGGTGGGCAGCCCAGCCAGAGCGGCCGAGAGTTACTAATACAAATCGTATGATGATCGTAGTTAGGTAGGTAATGAAAGTTCTACTCATTTTCGTTTTATTAATTGTATAGTTAGCGTGTTAGCGAAAAGTGTTCCATTCTCATCCTTAAATCAATTTCGAATTGAAGAGCAACCGGGGTTAAATTGACTGAAAGGACATAGTATAGGTGGAGGAATGTGTGTTCGACTATGTGATATACTTATCCAATGTATGTAGGTATATGCACCTGTTTACTAAAGATTTCGTCGTCTAACTTCAAATCAAGCCAAAACCACATACAGTTTCCTTCACGGGAATAAAATGAGAAAAGTTTAATCCTTAGAAGTTCTTCTTCTAGATTGCTACTGCTGCGGTATTCTACTTAACTAAGGACATACACAGAAACTTCGAACTCTATATGGAGTAGAGAAAAAAAAAATTGTTCTTGCGACTTGAATTACGGGTTTATGTCCGTATTTATCGTATGGAAGTATGTCTGTAAAAATATTGTTCTGTTTATCTATGATATGGTCCTGGGAGCAATACTGAAATGTCTTTATACGGTACTTGGTAGTATAGACTGAATGCGCAACAACAACAATAACAACAACAACAAAAGGATACAAACCCGAGCGGTTATCATGAGACCTTGTTGTCAGGTCTAAGGAAAAACGCATATGTAATATATCAACCTGAAGATTGTTTTACGTATATACATATCTCTGGATATGTATGTATGTATGTATGAATACATATAGGGTGAAATCTTTGGTCCTCATCTATACATTCAAACAAACCTACAAACATCAAGATCTACATAAATATAGACAATTTTGCGAAGAAAGCTCATCTGCTGTAGAGCTCGTTGTGCCTTCCGGACTACAACGGTCCTACGGATCTTTAGTGCGGTTCGTTACACTTGATATATGTATTTCATTTAACCATATAACATCGAATTTAGCATTATAAGGGTGCTAATAGACACTTCAGTCGAGGAGAATAATTTACGGACTGCACAGATGTATATATGTATGTGGGTGCGTGTGTGTGTGTGTGTATAGCGTAAACATAGCATTAAAGTTGCACATATGACTGAAGTTTTGGACTCTCTCAACTTTATCCTCAAGTGTTCTGCTGTGTTACTTCCCAGTTTTCCGCACATCCATATAAGTTGGACATTATTATATGCATATGTCCTTTGAGAGGAGCACAACAACTATTAAATCAAGCAAGTTTATGTTGATGGAAGTGTTTGCATAGAGTAATATAATTCAATTTTTATTTGAACCGCAACCAAAAAGGTACTAGAGAAATTCCTTTCTATGTATTTAGTATGTACTAAGTTCTATACGGGATGGTACTATAGTCCTAGAGGACTTGTTTTGAACTTGTTACCCTCTTTAAGAGTTCTAAAATTTGAGAAAAGTTTACAATTCGCGGTCGTTTACTAGAACAAGTACATAGGTACTATGTGTGTACGGTACTTGGTACAAGTTTTGAGAATGCAACTTTGGTATCGTTACAAAGAATGTGAAATTTCTGTGTATGGAATTTGAAATTTCGAATTTCAAATTATTTGACATCGGGAAAATAGAATTCTCGATCTAGAGTTCATGTGGGAATCATATAAAAGTCATTTTGGTGAGATTTCCAAAATAACCTTTGTTTTCATGTATAATCGAAAGTTTCCACCGAAAAGTAAAATAAGAAAAGCCCAGACCTTGTCTGTAAGGCATTCTAATCCCAGGATTCCTGTTTTTTTTTTTTTTTTTAAATAAACCAAAAAATGAAAAAATTTGAAAAATAAAAAAAATAAAAAATAAAAATAGGAAAAAAATTAAAATACATGAGTTTTTGTACTTTTGGGTAAAATTAAAAAAAAAGACACCTCGGTACGATTATCACTGATTAATTTATTTTAATGCTAACAACGAGAAATTTTATGGATATCGACTGAGCTCCAGAATGGAAGTGAGGCAGTTCTTGCAGTTCTTTTATGCACTTAACCTTGTTCAAATTGAGATAAGCAACGATTAAGCGTACAATTATTTGTTTATTTAGATGTGTTAATTTCGAGAGAGTCCAGCGGGAAATATGTCAAAGAAACGCTTCCACAACATATCCACAAAATATCTTTTCCGAAGCGCTCTTTTACCATAGCCAAAGGAAGTTCTACGGAAGCAGATCTCTTCTCTCAGCTTAGGCTGACTCATAAGTTATCTGTGTTTTGTTGTGAAAAGATGACTCATATGCATCCGAAAACGCAGCAGAATTGTCATTCTTTAGTAGTCAGTTGAAGTGTGAGGTTAATTGAAAATTAATATAATTTAAAATTAAACGGAGCGCATTCAGAAAAAAAAACTGAAATTTTTAATAAAGCCTTTATCTTGATTCTCTCTGTATTCCCTATTAGCGCTTCAAGAGTATTATCCTACAAGTGTTCCGAGAGTGCTATCCTACAAGCGCTTCTAGAGAGCTTATCAAGAATCTACACTTGAGCGCTTCCCTCTGCGGATATGCTCACGTTAAAACGATATGAACAAGGATACTCCTGCTGGGAGGTTAATCACAATATGTATATATGTGTGCAATACTACATTAGAATAAACTATTGATTGTTTACTACCCAGCAAAAATTACGATTGGAGATCGAATCGGAATCGACCCGTTCAATCGAACTTCGATCTCGAAGTCGTTTTCGATTCGAGCCGAAAATGAAGGAAACGGAACGCTAATTCGAATTGAAATAACGACTCGATATCGATTCGTATTTTCGAGACTATTTCGAAGATTTTTCGTGTATTGGTGCTATATATAAGGGTCAAATGTATTTGACACTTCTTTATAAAATTATTCGATCTCGAATTGGATAAACGAGTAAATTATGCTTTGTGAAAACCACTCGATATCGAATTGAAAATAAATAACCAAACTATGAAAAACATTTACCAAATGCAAATTTTAATTTCTCTGCACTCACGCCACTTTTTTTCGGCCGAATACTTGAAAAGAATGTTGTTGGCACGCTTGCATTGTTATGCAGAATCTGAAAAATCATGTGCTGATAATTCTTTTGAAAAATCCTCGGATTATACTGCAAGTTCTCTGAACTTGAAAGCCATATGTCGACAAAATTTCGTAAAACCGAAAAATTATCGAATTGTTGTTCTTCGAGAATTTCTCGCAAATGAAGAAACCCGAGAAAATGTTTGCCGGGTATAATCTCATACATTTTATTGAAATATAGACCACAAATACTGATGTTACTTAATGATTATTTAACTTTGATCAAGGTAGATGATTAAAACATGCCGCCCGGCTTGACGACATTACAAAGTTGTCAGTCTTCATTAGGTAAAGGTAGTGGAGCAAAATTTGTGGACTGCTCGACGTATAACTCCTGCCTTAGTGCGTACATCACCTACACGAATTTTACCGTCTCTTCCTTGCACTATGCTGATTACTCGACCCAATAGCCACTTTTGAGGAGGAAGGTTATTGTCTGAATTAAATAGGTACAAGTGGATTAACTAGAATGTTTGGAGAAGAAAATTTTCATTTATATCGTTGATGCAAGCGACTTAAATCAATAATTCCATCTAGGGCAGATTGGGCGTCGCACTCCGTGCTTCAATCATTAACAAACTCTATTGTTTACATAGACGGCTCCAAAACTGAAGAAAATATCGGAGCAGGTATTTTCTGTGCGGAGCCTCGTATGGAAATTTCCCTATACCTTGAAGGGAAGGCAAGCAGCCATAAAGGCCTTCTCAAAACCTTTTGTAACCTCCAGGTTAGTACTGTGTGGGTGCAAGCTCACAGCGTTATCAGCGGGAATTGAAGGGTGGATAAGCTCGTTCGTATTGGTGCAACCTCAGAGGAATCTTCCCCTACAATAGGGATTGCACCAAACATTTTTGTATCTAAAACTTTGGCCTGGGCTGACTGTCAATACAGTCATAAGTGTGGGGTAAACCTAACCCAAATCTGACGAAAAAGATATTGGGAATGAGCAAACCAACTCTGAGAACACTGGTTGTCAATTTTCACTGGGCATTCTTTTCTCAGGGGTCACCTGCACAATATGCGACTTGTTGATGATCCTATATGTAGAGGATGCGGAGAAGAATCCGAAACGGTGAATCACTTTTTATGTCACTGTCCGGCTCTCTTCGGAAAGCGCTACAGATTCCTTGACTCACACCTCCTGGAGGAACTGCATTAGGCAGGCAGGGAGGGAGGGTTGGGGAGCCAATTCTGAATTTAGTTAGGGCGTCCAGCTGGGAGCTATTGCTCATAGTTCTAGAGGGTGAACAATGGGTCTTGCTGTGGCCTAAGCTCCGGAGTCTTCCCCCCCCCCCCCTTCCGTAGGACTTAACCTCTTTTCAATCCATCCATCGAGGATAAAAGGTATTCGGAAGCACACCGCTTCCAAAAATGTTGCTGCAGTAATAAAATTTGTCGAAACCGGTTCACAAGGAATCAATCCATTTTGGGAAGTAACATCTGGTTCTAATATGGCATGCAGTGATGCTTGATTCTACAAATGAGCAGGTGTGAAGACTTCTTTGTTGTTTGGATCGGAAGAAAGTTGACAAAGCGGACGACTATTTAAAATTGGCTCAATCTGGTAGCAGACAATTGTCAATTCCTCATATGTTAACAGCGAATTTTGAAGAGTTCGAAAAAGATGTGATTTAACAGATAGTACCGCTGGGTTATCTCTTGCTCTATTTGCTGACTGAAAAACAACCGTCTGACTCCAATGAAATTGGTCGCGTTATCAAAATATAGATGCTTACACAATCTGCGACGACTGGTGAATCTTTTTAAAGCAGCGATAAAAGCTTCTGAAGATAAGTCTGTTACAAGCTCAACATGAACTCCTATTATTATAAAACACACAAAAACTGCAATATAGGACTCATATGGACGTTTTACTCTGATTTTATACGTTGTATAGAATGGTCCGCAAAAGTCTACGCCAACATTTTCGAATGCTTGAGATCCCTTCAATCTAGTTTAAGGTAAATCTCCCATCATTTGATTGAAGAGTTTTAGCTTATTGTAGTGAATTTGTCTGGTGTTCCATCTAGGTATGATGGTTTATGCGTACATCGTCATGCAGAAGATGTTATCACGGTTTCCAAGCTTTAATGTCGAAGATTTGCCGCAAAATTGATGAACACAGAAGTGGCAGCTATACAGCAGATGATCTATGAGAAGTGAAGAAGCTTTAAAAGCAGACCACCTAAGAGAATCTCAGTGAGAAGATCTATTTTAGGTGCAACTATAGTTGCAGATGCCGAGGTAAGGGTGAACTGCAGCTAAGGCTAGGAGGCACCAGAAGAATAAAAGGTCTTGACTTTGTTAAGAATAAATAACAACTTCTTTTTATTGATCAATTCCTAGCTAACCTACATGCATGCCCGTGATTTGGTATCTGGCCTGTCGAACCTTTCGGATACCTACTCTAGTGCAGGCTCTATTCCTTGGTTTACCTTTCTGCATATATGTACATACTTCAATATGCCCTCGTGACTTCAATTTTTATATTTTCATTGCGCATTTTTTTTTTAATGTACCGCTTATTGTGATTTAATATTCCTTTTATTTACTATAATACCTCAGTGATACGCAGATGATCAGTCTGCCTAGTTTTGAGATACGCGTATTTATTCTCTATTTTTCTTTATTTTATTTTTTTATTTTATTTTATTAAGAAGTTCATTCGATAGTAAAAAGCTTGCACCAATTACTTACTACCGACTTAAATTAAGAGAGAAAAAAAGGATCTATATCTAATTGCTAGAAAAAGCGACTAAACTTAAATTAAAACAAAGAGTAAAACTTAAATACAAAACTACAAATAAAGCTAAGGCAATGTAACTAATAAAAAGAAATAAAAATTAGACAAAATTAGAAAAAATAAAAGATGTAAAAATAAACGTTAGAAAACTCAATAATAAAAAATAGTAAAAAATAAAATATTATACTACAAGTAATGAAGTAAATTCAAAATTCAAAAAAAAAAAAAAATATGATCTGTATAATATGTATATAAAAAACTAACAAGGAAATAGAAAATTAAGAACAAAACAAAAATAACTTCAATTCAAATTCAAAAAAGGAAAAAAAGTTTAAAGTAAAAAAAAAGTTTTAAACTACTATTTAATACTTAATAATAAATATCAAGAGGAAAACCAAAAAATAAATGATGGAATGAAAGAAGGAGATATATTGAGAACAGGGAAAAAAAATAATAGCAATAGAAACACCATCTAAAAAAGCATTTTATCCATGGCATTGCGTTTATAAGTTGCAGGACAAGAATTGAAAAGATCAAGATCATTGAAATAATCATTATGAGACCCTTGAATTCTAATGATAGGAGACTTCAATCTTACATTTGTGCGATGTGATTCAGGATTGAATACTAGTAGTTGACGTGTAGGACGAGATGGAACATTTATGCAAATTTTTGAGAGAATATCAGGAGCATCAATTTTATTATTAAGCAACTTAAATAGGAATAATTCGTCAAGATATGAACGCCGATTAAGTAAAGTTGTCATAGACAGTCTTGTTAATCTATCGTTATATTCATAATTGGACTGATCAAATTTGAATAGTATTACACACACATTTTAGATATACCTTGTTTTTTTTTTTTTTTAATATGTTGTAGTTCAGTTTGTTTTTTTTTCTGCTCATCTAATAGTAAAAGGAGTATTCGAGCATAAACCCTCGATGCCAACTACCAATTTAAGCTTTTTGATATTATGTTGTCTCCTGTTTTCAGATATAATCTTTTGTTTATTTTGTTTTTTGAATGTGTAGCTTGTCACATTTTTCATGCTTTCTCAGTATTTTGAATTTTCATCATTAACGTGATTTGTAAAAACAAAAAAAAAACCATCTTTTACGTCATCTATAGCCTCTACTATGTACATGCATTTGCTGCATTTATATAAAATGAGCCCAGATAGAATATTTAAATCGAAAATAAAACTTCAATAAAGTTTTTTGAGGAAGATTTTGGTTTTTGAGGCCAGCCCGTCCCTTTAACTCGCACACAAATTTGTCTGTCTGTATATTTATTTATATATTTCTCTTTCATCACAGCGAGCTGAAATTTGGCACACAGGTTCATGTCGCGTGACAATTGCATCTATCAAAATTTGAACCTGAAATTTCCATGCAAAACCCGGAAAATCGGGAGAAATCATTTGAAAATTTGGTACAAATTTGGAAAAATGCAGAGTTTTCCGATTTTTCCGAAAAAATTTTCAGGAATTTTCCGACTTTTGAGGAAAATTTTCCGGTAAAAAAGTTTTCTAAATTATGCAGGATCAAGTTCCCTATCAACTGGCATCATTACTTTCTCTCCGACAATGGTGAAAACTTCCAGACAAAATCGAGGAAAATTCATGTAAAACGCTTTTCCGACGAAGGAAGCGTTTGAGCATTTTGCAACCGAAGACAAAGTTGTAGAGCGAAATGAGTTGCATAAAGTTGCTTTGGTGGACAACTCCATGGAAAACCCGGAAAAGCGGGAAAATCATCGGAAAAATTTTCATCGATATGATTAGTGATAAATCTGTTTCCGAAAATTTCTGGAATTTTCCGACTTTTCCGGAAAATTTTCCGACAAAAAAGTTTTATGAGTTATGCGGAATCATTTTTTTTCCGTCCTACTGGCATCAATACTTTCTCTTCAACAATCATGAAAACTTGTATGAAAATTCGAGGAAAATTCATGTAAATTTTTAAAAAAAAATTCATAGTAATGTATGGAAAACATGGAAAATCGGGAAAATTCATGTTATATGGATCAAGTTGGAATACAGCTAAAAAGCGCGGTTTAAAACATAATTTGAATTTCAGAAAACCGTTGCAGTACTTCAGCGATTTGATACTCGAATAAATTTTTTGAAAAACTGGTAAATCAGTGTCTTTTCAGGCGTCATAAAATTGTTTTAAAATATCTCCATGCAGCACGTAACAACAATTTAGTTAACGTGAAAAAGGTAGAAAATAAAATAAGTAAAAAACGAGTTTTCAAACAAAACTGAGGGCCAATCCGCATGAAAAAGTAGAAAATAATCTTTTCTTCACACACAGAGGTGGACTCAGATTTTATTCGCTGACAATCACCGATATATTTCAGTATGATCAATCAGAGGTAATAAGTGATTTGATTCATTAAGAGAAAGAATAATCAAGAGGAATGTCCTAATCAAAAAATCTGATTCCACCTCTGTGTGCGAAGAAAAGTTTATTTTCTACTTTTTCATGCGGCTTGGCCTCAGTTTTGTTTGAAAACTCGTTTTTTACTTATTTTATTTTTTTTTTCGAATATTGTAAATTTATCGGAAACTACATGTTTCCCAAATTCCAAAAAATTGTGCTTATTCAATGCAAAAACAGGTATAGTTACTTTCACAAAATTTTATCTAATTTGAATTATTTTTACGAGAGAGAGAAATTAAAAATTTGAGGTTATGTTGAAAATTGCCTTATATAAAAGTTTTAGGTATTTTTGTTATCTATAACTTTCGGAAAGAACATTTTCCGCTATGAAGTCTCATTTCGCCATCGCAAAAAAACACTTTAAACCCCTTAACATCCCCCCCCCCCCAATTTCACTTTTTCTCGTGTTCAATTTTTGGTTTTTCTCTTAATTATAACCTTAACTGAATTTTCCGTCTGGTCCTTGCCTGTTATTAATTATTTCTTTTGGAAAAAGTATTGGCACCAGTCTATATATAGTCATTAGATCTGAAACGAAAGTTATTTTAACTTAAAGTCCAAACTATACCCAAAAGGATGTAGATATTGAAAGTAGTCAACAAATCTGTAAGAGTGGGTAATAGAATAAATTAATTAAATGAATCCCACATCTTTCCTCCTCCTTAAATTAAAATCGTTTGCATATATGTCAGTCCAGTCAAGAAATCCTGTAGGAGAAGAGTCAACTCCCAAGACAAAGTGGTAAAACTTATCAACTCTACTAATCAACATTTTACCAGACGAACTCTGTCTGTATGTACATATATCAAAATTGAATGTATGTTGATACATACATAGATGCAAGTGTTCGGTGCGCGTAAGGAGTAAGTTTATGGATGGTTTTATCAAGATTTTAACGCTAATAAATTAGTTGCGCAAAGGGAACGGAATGGAGCGCGCTCTTTTAAAATGACTTTTAGATAAAAATCAAAGATCAAATAAATTCCCGTTTCATGCGTGCCAAAAAGTTTTTTTGGGGATGTTTTTGGGTGCCAGGGAAAAATGAATGAGACCAAACAAACTGTATATAGGGGGAAAAAATTTGGAAATTCTATAGGAATGAACAAAAGAAAGTTCCCTTCGGGAGAGTAATAGAACAACAAGGGTAAAAAAAAAAGTATATTGAAAACTCTCGACAGATTCAAGTGAATGATTTTTTTTTTGAATTGGCGGTTGTTGCGTGCCAATTCAATCTATGTAGGAATGAAGACTTAGTGAGTGAATCTGACTCTGACCCGGAAACTAAGGAGAAAACGCACCACACACAATGGGTGATGCCAGATTCAAAGAAGGTGGTGCTCACTTTAAATAGAAATGTAATAGGAAAATGAATTATTTGAAGAGGAAACAGGAAGACTATGATTTCAGTGTTGTGGGGTTGATGACAACCACGAAATCCCCCCTCTTCCCCTATTACTTTACTATTGACTGGTTGACTGGCTGGCTGGTTGGTTGTTTGGTTTCTTCTTACTTATACTTACCAAAAAGGGAAAAATCAATTAATTAGATTTGAGACTTAGTTCCCTTTGTGCTATAATGAAAATCCCATTTTCATTATCATCATTCATCTGAAGATTGTTTTGTTGAAGCTTTGTGGGCTGGAAGAAGTCATTTGTATTAATTTTGTTTATTGAAGAGGTACGTGTACCTATATCAGATGAAAACGTTGATTTCATTGAATACAGGTGATATAGGTTTACTATAGGTATATATGGGTTTAAAATATTGATAAAACGTTCTCTATTGTAGTACATACATACATATATAGGCTGAAGATAGAAAAGCCTATTCACAGAGATATTGCGGTCAGGAATGATTCTTTGAGATTGTTTTTTTAAAGCTTTAAAGGTCCTTTGTTCTTTAGATAAGGCATATATAAATTTCATAGGAATTATAATATTTCAGTCATGTAAAATTACATCAATAATAGTAGTAAATTTACAGCCAATTTAATAGAACGGAACCGATCGCCCCCAGAGGATTAACTCGATTATTTATAAAGTAAAAAATTAAAATTAAAATAAGGTACCTACAAAAATAAGGCCCACATAATGTGAAAATGTAATAAAACAAGTATTTCGTGATATTCAATTCAATTTATTTCCCGTTGCAGGCTGCAAAATTTGTCTATTCTTATCTTTATAATCGTGTGCAAATGGTGTTTTCAGCTGATAGGCATTAATCTCCACTTTTTGTAGTATCTGAGGATCCTCATGGATCAGGCGTTGGTCCATTACTATGTTAATCAATGATTTTTTCACCTGTCCTAAGCATTGCCAAATGTACCTCTTTGCAGATGATGTGCAGGCGTATCTCTCTAGGCCTATTGCTTTAGTTGAGAACGGCGTTAGCTGCTTGAATGAAGACCTCGAAAGAATCCACCAGTGGACCTATCCTAAATAATCATCTCATTAATCCAGAAGAATCGAAGGGTTTGGTTATTTACAGGACTTCTATTGACACGTCGTTCTTCCCTCCGATTATTCTTCATAATAACACAATTTCTTATGTTGAATCAGTTCTCAACCTTGGAGTAATTTTTAATAAAACCTTGAAGTGGACCGACCACATTAAATTTGTCTTGCGTAGAATTTACGATGGCCTTCGTTCGCTTTGGGCCACAAGCTTCTTCACATCTACTGAAACCAGATTGCATTTATTGCGTTCACTACTGGTTCCTTCAATAACTTATGGGTGTGAAATCTATAGTAGGCTTGATTCTATTTGCTGGAGGATGCTTATAGCTACATTTAATTCTATGATTATGTACAGTAGATTTAATCATGTATCACTGCATGCTTCATCAATCTTTGGTTGTACTCTAGAAACTCACTTGCATCTGATGATATTGAAATGTTAGTCACAAAAAAATGAAAGCAACAGTGAAGGTGAACGTGCGATTTCAAGCGTTTTTGAAATCTCCTGAGCGAAAAAATTATATGTAAAGCGAAAATAAAACGAAAGGTCGAGGTAATTAATCAATAGAAACAACAAACTTAAATTGCAAATGAAAATAATTTTATTCCGACGAAAGAAATACAATTAGAGAGAGAGAGACTGATAACGAGATGAGTACAATGCGAAACTATTTGTACATATGCAAAATTTAATGAATGTTACAGGGTGTCTCTATTATTTTAAAACAAGTTTAGATTTATCAAAATTGTTGCAAATTATTTACGTTGAGTATGAGTCTGAACAGTGAATTTGAAGGATGCAATCGTAGTCTTCAGATTTTTTGTTTTGTTTTTTTCTTTTTGAGCTTAATGACTTCATCCGCGATTTAAATTTATCAAAGAACTCAACTGAACTTTTTACGTTCAGACTTAAGGGGATTTTGGAATTTTTCTTTTTATATAAGGAAAATGGGTTTTAACGTATTTTATTCTTCTATCAATGGAGAGTAAATTCCAATTTTATTTCTAAGAAAAAACAAAAAAACAAAATGGCGACTCCAGCTCCCATCAAACAACGCCGTGCATGGCCTGTTTTGGTCTGCGCGGAGCGCTCCACAGCTCTTTCAGTTCATCCGAATCAAATAGGGTTGAAAATAATTAAACTAGATAAAATTTGGGGGCATTACAGGTTTTCGTTTTCAAAAAAACCTCTGAATAACAAAATGTCACCCGTTTGAAAACAAAAAACATTTTTTGCCCTGTGTTTTTTTTTTGCTTCAACGGATAAAAAAATTATTGCTAAATAAATTATTGACAAAAATCGCTTCCTGAAGGCTCCGGAAATTGAATTTCCTTTTAATTGCGCAAAGATTTATGTGAATCGGTTCATCCGTTAAAGCTGTAGAGCGGTCCGCGCGCTGAAAAATGTTGTTCTCAGAAAAACTCATATAACGCTATAAATAAACTTTGTAGGCTTACTTCAGCTATTCCAATACCATACAGAGGCCCATCTTCTTCCTCTAATAACTGATTGTGCTGAATCTGCAGGTTAACGGTTTCCCGAAATTTATGAGGATACCTCAGGTAGTGAGAAAAGGTCTCCCCACTAACCGTGCTACGAGCGCCTGAGCTGTTTTCCAATAAGAGGTGTTATTTTAATTAGCCCGCTATTTCGGTAGATGTCACTTTTGGAGCTGTCATTTTTTGACATTTGACAAGTAGAAACTACGCCATTAATAAAAATGGAACGATACACGATTCAACTACGTATTGAAATTATTAAAATTCACTATAAAAATGGTGAAAATGTGGCAGAGACGGTTCGTAAAACGCGAACATTTTTGGGTCGTCGTGAAGCACCTTGTCGGATCGCAATACAGAAATTGGTAGAAAAATTCGAGCTGTCGGGACAAGTTAGTGATGTGAAGAATAAAACCCGTGCACGTCGCTCAAGAACAGCCGAGAATATTGCTGCTGTAGCCGAAAGTGTTGAAGAAAACCCAGGTTTGTCCATTACTCGTCGTTCTTTGGAATTAGGCATTCCACAAACGTCATTACACCGTATTTTGCATAAATATTTGGGTCTTAAGGCTTATAAAGTTCAGTTAACACAAGAACTCAAGCCGGCCGATCATCAACAACGTCGAGTCTTTGCTGATTGGGTCCTTGAAATGCATGAAAATGATCCGGAATTCCATCGAAAACTCATCTTGAGTGATGAGGCCCATTTCCACCTCGATGGCTTCGTCAACAAGCAAAATTGTCGCATCTGGGGCTCGGAAAACCCAAGAGTTATTATTGCAAAGCCTCTCTATCCTCAACGTATGACTTTATGGTGCGGTTTATGGTCCCGCGGGGTAATTGGACCTTACTTTTTCGAAAATGAGGCTGGAGCAACAGTTACGGTGAATGGATTGCGCTATCGACAGATGATTAATGATTTTATATGGCCGAAATTGGATGGTATTGATCTGGACAATGTTTACTTTCAACAAGACGGCGCTACGTGCCATACAAGCAACGAAACCATTGATCTTTTACGGGAAAAGTTTCCGGACCGTGTTATCTCTCGAAGAGATGATCACAATTGGCCACCGAAATCTTGTGACTTAACACCTTGCGACTTCTTCCTTTGGGGCCACGTGAAAGAGAAGGTCTACTCTAACAGCCCAGCGTCGATTCAAGACCTCAAAGATGGAAATCGTGAGGCTACGAGGACATAGGGCAGCCACTTTGCGATTTAGTTATGGAAAATTTCATGAAAAGGATGTGGTCCTGTAGGCGTGGTCGTGGTGGTCATTTGGCTGATGTTATTTTCCATTATTAACGGCATACCTTCCTCTTTATAATGAAATAAAGATCCGATCATTTATCTCAAAAAATGGCATTTTTCTTTGAATATCAAAATAACACCTCTTATTGGAGAACCCGTTACTTGTTTTCCAGCCGGTGCGTACGGTTCCGCTCTAAACAGGCTGTCAATTCTAAAATACTTCAGATATAAAAATATCCTTCTACCCACGTGCTCTAAATACTTTAAGGATGATAAATATGTGAAAAAAAATCGATTTTTTATCGTCATGAACGGTAACCTCCCCTTAAGGAAAAACATTGCCTTCAGCCAGGCGTAAAAATAACATCTTATCGAATTAGAGAGGAACAAGTAAAAAAGCTAGAATTGGTCTAAGACCAATTCATATGATACCCTAGATGAATGCCCGTATTAAATTTCGTATGGTCACCGAACTATGCAAGTTTAATTTTGAAGTTGTTTTTTGCATATATTTCTAGAACGGTTTGTCACACAGAAAAAATGATTATAACCAATTTTATAGGATTTCGTATTCTGAAGAAGTTTTTTAGTACAATAAAAATGTCTTGGATTGATCGTTTTCAAAATATACGTAAAAAACCTAAATTTTTATATGGCAACACCAAGAAGGATTTGCCCGATTTAGTCCATTTTTGACATTTTATTTACTAATGTAGTAAAAACATCATGTACGAAATTTCACCTCTCTACGTCGACGCGTTCTGAGGTAGTGTCCAAATATATAGCGGAAAACGAAATTTTTATATGGCAACCCAACGAAGGAGTTGCCCGATTTGTCTCATTTTCGAACTTAATTTTACTTTGCTTTTAAAGTGCGTATACAAAATTTCAGCTCTCTAAGTATACGAGTTCTCGAGTTATCGTGCGCACAGACGGACGGACGGACATGCAAAAATCAAAATAATTTTTAATATTATGAATGGGTGTCCAATCCATTTTGCTCTACCATCTTTATTTCGAGGTGTTAGAAACGGAATGACAAACTTAGTATACCCTATAGATTTCATCTAGGGTATAAAAAGCATTGTTACAGTATTGCAGTATTGGTGTATACTAGGTATATCAGATGAAGAAGATGATCTGGTGTATTGTAAGAATGTTCCTGCACTTTTAAAATTTATGGGCCTATCGGAATATCGGCCAGAGGAGTGGCAACCATTCCTGGACAAGTAAAAAAGGAGTTTGAAGTGTGTGTTACTGCATAATAGTAAAAAATTATGTTCGATACCGATAGATCACTCAATAAAACTTAAGGAAGAATACGCAAATATTAAATTTGTTTTAGAAAAAAATTCATTTGTTCAATATCTATGGTCAGTATGCGTTGATTTAAACATGATGAATTTTTTATTAGGACAACAAAGTGGATACACCAAATACTCCTATTTCTTCTATATTTAGGACAGTCGTGCAAAAAAAGAACATTGGAGTAGAAAGGACTGGCCACTGACAGAAAGTATAACTGTAGAAAAAGCTAACATCATTCCTGAACCATTAATAGACCGCAAAAAAACCCTTCTTCCATCACTTCATATTAAGCTTGGGCTAATGAAACAGTTCGTCAAAGCCTTAAATAAGAATGGTGTGATTGTTTTAAATATATTTGTCATACGTGTCTTTTTTTTTAATCAACTTGCCCTACCGGGCATTTCGTATCACGACCTAATCTTTCTAACATATTCGCTTAACATTGGGAGTTGGAATCGCTCCACTGAAACCTTCACTTTCAGAAGCGACTTCAGCTCCATAGATATGCAGTTCTTACATGCTGCACTGACTAATACTGAGTTTAACCTAAGTATTTCGTCAAACTATACTTCAATTGATGATAAAGTTGAAATTTTGGAGAATATGGTACTTGAGCTATTCGAGCGTTTTGTTCATATTAAAATCGTTAAAAGAAACATTAGGAATCCGTGGTTTTCCAGTTCTATCGGTAAGCTTATGCACCGGAGAAATAAAGTACATTTTATCTGGAAACAGACACGAGCTCCTAGGGATTTTGAACGTTTCAAAGCACTGCGTAATATAGTTAATACTTCTATTCTTAAGGCAAAATACCAGTTTTACCATAAAAAATTAAACACCAATCTTCCTTCAAGAAAATTGTGGCGTAATCTACGTGAGCTTGGTGCAACGAAAGCTAAGACTGTAGATTGTGACCTTAATTTAAACCAACTCAATAATTACTTTACCAGCTGCTCTGTATCCGCTTCCTCAGTAGTATGTAGGACCCCGCGAAATGATCACAATGAGGCATTTGATTTTCCAGTGGATGCTTCGGAAGTTCTTCAAGTTATTAATTCTATAAAATCAGGTGACACGGGATCCACGCTTTGTCAAGCTAACAGCACTTTATATTCTCCCCTCCATTACAAATATTATAAATGCATGTCTCTCATCATCACATTTCCCTGTAAAATGGAAATTGGCCGCTGTCACCCCTATCAAAAAAAAAAAAAAAAAAAAAAAAAAAAATGCTGCGCACCTGATGATTTCCGCCCCATCAGTATTCTTCCGTTTTTTTTTCTAAAGTACTGGAAAAGATTATACAAAATCAAATTGCATCTTATGTCAGCTCCAAGAATCTTTTGTTGGATGTGCAATCTGATTTCCGTTCAAGGCATAGTTGTACTACAGCTCTTCTCAAAATTACCGATGATATTCGGGTGAATTTGGACAATTATCTTCTTACTATTCTTACCCTACTTGATTTCTCAAAGGCATTCGATTCTACCAATCATAGTATTTTATGTATGAAACTTTCCACATTATAGACATTTCAGCCACAGGGCTACTCGTTTTATAGGGAACTTTTTATCTGACCGTAAGCAGTTTACAAGAACTGATAATCACACCTCTGCAGTTTTGTCTATCCTGTCCGGCGTACCGCAAGGCTCGATTCTTTCTCCTCTCCTCTTTGCTCTTTTTATCAACGATATAACTTCCGTTGTCAGGTATTCTCAGATCCATATATATGCTGATGACATTCAATTCTACTATGCTAAACCTGTTAGTGATGCTCTTGGGTGCATTAGCAACATTAATTACGATCAATCAAAAATATCGGATTGGGCATCAAATAATGTGCTGCGATTGAACCCTGGTAAATGTAAGTGCATTGTCATTTTTAAACGTAGATTCGAAACGGGAATGTTACCTCCCGTCACTCTTAATGGGAGTTCTATAGATTACGTCGATAAAGTCACCAATCTGGGTGTGGTCATAAACAAAACTCTAACATGGAACGATCACATTAACTCTTCTGTGTCGAAGATTTATGCTTGTATTAGGCGCCTAAGGTACTCTGCACACTTTACTTCTTCGGAAAACCCTAATCATACCGATTCTGACATACGGAGACGTTGGGGGAACCTCGATTCGCTTTCTTGGCAAAAACTTAAAGTCGCCCTTAACTCTGCTGTTCGTTATGCTTTTAAGCTACGCAGATTCGAATCTGTGTCTCATTTAGTCCCCCAAGTATTAGGAATGAGCCTGTCCTCGTACCTTCAGTTTTGCACATGTCTCTTTCTTTTCAAATTGCTAATTTTTGATTTGCCATCCTATCTGCATAACAAGCTTAGTTTTCCTCGCTCCTCTAGAACTAATAAGCTTCTGCTTCCTAATTTTAATTATTTGCAAAGCAGCTGTAGTTCTTCGTTCACGCCATCCGATTATGGAATACATTGCCTGATACCATTCGTCGGGCCGGAACGGTGGTTTCCTTCAGGGAGAGGCTGGTGACGCATCTTCGGATCAATATATGATGGGCGGTCTTGACAATGTAGAAAGTTTTAGTCATTGGTTTATGTTTTGTCTTGTTTGCTTAATCTTCATCCTACATTTATAGTAGATTTATGGCTTGAGTTTTTGATTTTTGAATTAGTTTTGAATTGTTTGAATTTTGAACTTATATTTAGCATTGAATTTTAGCTTTAACTTTATTTTTAGATAAGTAATTTGTAACCTTTTTTTTTTTCTTTTTTCTCCTTTTTGGCAGTAATTATTGATGGGGAAATATATATTTTAACTAATGTTAGATGTACATATATCTTTGCTAAGTACATACAAAAAGAATTGTATATTCTTGTTTGTGCAATAATAAATGAATTGTGAATTATGAATTTCCTGACCTTAGTATGGAAAAATTAAAAGCAGGCATCTTTGATAGTTTACAAATCCGTACTCTTATAAAAGATTGTAAACTTACAAGCCACATGACTCAAATAGAATCTGATGCCTGGACAAGATTTGTACTACTTAGTTATCAAAGATTTTCTGAAGAGCCAAAAAGCAGTGAAATATTCTGAAATAGTTGCCAAAATGCTTCAAAATTTTGAAAAATTGGAAGCTAATGTGAGTGTCAAACTACACTTTTTAAATGGGCATTTGGACAAATTCTCTGACAAACTTGTCGATTTCAAGGACAGGAGTTCCACCAGGTCATGAGGATAATGGAGGAAAGATTTCAAGGGCGGTGGGACGGTCATATGATGGTGGATTATGGACCTTACAAAAGGACTGTCCTGACCAAAATACAGTAGTTTGCCATATAGAAAACGTTTGTCTTAATTATTTTGTATTTTCTATTTACATGTAATTTATGGTATATAAAAAAAAAACACATTTATAACGCAATTTTTATTTGAAAGTAAAGGTCTCAATTTATTCATATTTAATATATTTGTTACATCCTTATGTTATTATAAGTAGGTTGTTGTTATCTTAAAAACTAGAACCAATTTAGCAAATCTAATGATATTATATTCGTATTTAGCGGACTAAAATCACTCTAAATAGGCTCTCAAACTGCATGCCGCAGAATCACTATGCCCCAGTGTTATGAATAAAAAAAATATTGCGCGTGTACCTATATTTATTTGTCATATGGGCATCAGGTAATAAATTTTATCTTTTATTCATGATACCCAGACATTGATGTGTATTTTAAAATTTAGCTCTAACAGCCTAGTACCTACCATATTTTAAGAGAATAATTGAAAATGCTCAACATAAGCCAGATATATGTAATGTGTATATTTGGGCATGTGTTTAAATAATAGAAAAACTGTTTATTCTTGTGTATAAAAGACTCCGTCAAGCAATGAATTCTAAACAGTTCGTTTGCTTAATTTCAACTTAATCTACGATCTAGGAAAATACGAAAAATGAAAGTTTTTGTTTTCTTGTCCATTTGTATCATTCAGGTAAGGTTTTTTTTCTTGTTTTGTTAAATGACTGAGAACCCGATTTTTACTCTAGCTCACCAGCGGAACAGATGAAAATATTCAAAAAGCTATTACATCTGGACTTAAAGAAGTCCAAAAAACGCAAATAGATTGGAAAAATAATACTCAGGAAGTTTTAAGGGATATCTTCACTTTAATTAATTATACTAATGTTGAATATACTAAAGCAATTGAGAAAGTTTCAAATGAAGTGATAACCCCAGATCAAGTAAAAGCCTTTGAAGAATATAAAGCTGCTTATGAGAAAGTAATTGCTATATCGAAAGAGTCCGCAGAAAAATTTACTACAATTCATCCAGAAATAATTTCCAAATTATATGATCCTGTCGAAATTGCTCAAGACGGATTTAATCGTATATCTGAACAAGTGGAGGTACTAAAAAATACCTGCAAGGAGAGTGCTTTAGAAGAAGTATACACTTTTGCAATTGAAGCAATAAATGAAGCTACATATTGCTTTGTGGAAGAATTAAAAAGTATTCCGCTTATACCTCAAGGTATTCGTTATGTAAAGTCACTTATTACCAAACATATCAGAAAAACTTTCGATCAATTAAAAATTTGTGCTAATGGAGATGAAGCGAATTGTTTCGAAGAATTAAAGAATTATTTACTAGGAAGTGCTAAACATGTTGAAAAATATAGTCAGGATGACTCTGTGCCTTCATACGGGTGGCTTCAGTCAGATAGTGAATTAAGTAAGAGTTGTGTATACAGAAAGTCACAGGAGTTCATTAGCAAAACAAATGAAAAGAAAGAAAAGTGCTAAATTTTCCATTAAATGTAAAAATTGTTTTTATTCATTTTTAAGTCTTAACCGAACATTTGTTACAATTATGTAATCATATTTGAGTATAAAGCATTTCAATTTACTAAAACTCCTTCATAATTTGTGATACTAACAATAAATCTACTGATGAAATAATAGAAGCTGTTTTGATTTGTTGCTACAGGGGGAATGTCCATTTTTCATACAACTTTAGGCCCAACACATCCAGTCATGAGAGTTGTCTTAAACAAAGTTTTTTTCTATCTAGCGTGGGAAAGCTTTGGCGATCGGATTTAGCTTGAGTGACTTTCTTGGGTGAAAAAGTTGATTTTTCTATTTCCCGCGATTGCTCGGAATTGGTGAGTCGTGGAAAGTGAATTTGTATAAGAAAAATGTTCACAACAGAGGACTACTGACCATGGAAGAAATATGTGCAAAAATATATGCGAAATGTAGTAGCTGGGATGTATGTGACTCAAGTGCATGAAAATGGTGTTTCCGGTGGCAAAAACGTCCCGAGAAAGCTTTCTGAATCGGGAAAAACGCTCACCACCCGATAGTACTTAGCGAGACCTTTAATTTGATATGCATCATTCGGTACTAGAACAATGCCTCCCCCTCCCGTCAGAGGTTCCTACCCCCACCCAAAAAATATGCAAAGACATTTAGTGTTATCAGTTTGGGTTACTGATTACCTAATGTTGTTTGCACTATAGTTGATTGTCGTTACCAATTGCCATCAATTGGGTAAGTCGATTGAGGAATCTTCAATACTGTGTATAAGATGATTAGCTGATGGTACCAATTGTTATTAATTGGATAAGCAGTATGAGGAATCTTCAATCTTGAGTGTGTGCTAGATAGTTGACACTACTACACTTCAAGGCAGTAGTATAATCGTCCTGTACGAGTAATTAAATTAGTCTCGGGCTGAGCGTCCCTAGGACAGTTAGCGACGGTGATGAATGTTAATTGGAAGGAATAAGGAAGTTATCCTATAGGGGGGCGACTACTCGGGTGAATGGTCTTTAGTGAACCCAGAAAGATAACAGTTATTAGACTTAAATCTCAACGGTGACTAGTGAGAGATTATGTTTTAAAAGAAGCAAGCAGTATAACTGGGTACCCTTGCAGTCTTCAGGACCACAGGACAAATCCGGTGGTGATTGCGTTAGTACTGGGGCGCGACCTCTGTAACCCCTCTCCTGACTAGAATGGCAAGAAGCGGTAACTTCGATATCGGTATACGATTCACTGACAGAAATCAATCTTCAAGCAGTCGTAGGTAAACCAGTACTGTTACTACGTCAGAGCAGTGATAGCCGGAGGATGAGGTTGCTTGTGCTTCCAGCGTACTGTTTCAGCTGCGGTTGTTGATTATTAAATCTTGTGAGTTATCCACTGAATACGGGTCCTGCCCTACTGGTGATAATCTTCTGAAAAGGTAAAAGCCATATGGAAACATAAAAAATGAAACAAAGTCTCGGATGGTCCTGGATATGTATTATATTTTTTTTAAATATATTTTCTCTTTTTTAGTATAGATCTGAGATGTGCTGTCAGAAGACTGTAATAACAAAAACCAATTTTTTTTACTACGTTATAAAAAAAAACAAAACCTACCTACCAATTTTTTTTACTACGTTATAAAAAAAAAATCAAAGCCTACCTAGTTACGGCTGTCTGCGTTCAGCAAGGTATTACTAGCTCGAATTTAAAAAAAAAATATTTTACCAGGTTTATACGATGGCTTGACCGGAGTTTGGAAATAATAGAAACCGAGCAGACGCGTCGCCAGAGACAAATTTTCTTCTACGAATTATATCTGGTAATGAGCTAAGGCGAAAAGTGAAGCCCGTTTTCCCATCGAATATAACCCTCTCGAGTTAGAGACGAACTAAATTGCGAAAAATTTAGTACCACAGTTTGAATAAAGAAGAGCGGAATACTAAAAAGTAAGTATGGGGATGGCTATAAATATCTTTTTAAGCCTCTGAATGTAGGAATGTGGGTACTCAAATTTCTTCTCAGAATCGAAGGAATTCGATTCTGTACTAGAGTTTCCAAAATGTACTAGATCAAATTTTGACACCAGGACTTTCCCCGCCTAATTGTTAATAAAATATGTTCAGAGTGTCATAATGCATCGTTTAAGATATCTTTCATGTCTGGAGGTGTCGAGACCAAAATGGGCATTTCCCTTTGTGGTAGGGTAGACGGGGCACCTTTACCATTTTTTTTTTCCAGTGCGATAGAAACTAAAACTATGACCAATGTTTAAATCGTTCTTTCTTTTCTATCTTGTACCGTATTATACTAAATATGTATATGATATTATCAGTTATGCATGTGATAATAATCTTTTCTATTTTAAGCTTATAGAACAGAGTGCATTTCTCTACCAAGTGACAAATCTTCCTTAGTCATGGAATTATTTATGAAAGTTAAGGGTAGAGAAGCCTACCACAATATTCTTCCATATAATGAACGAGCAATGCAGAAGATATACATACCTTAACTCCTGAAGGAATAGATTAAGCGCTTCCAGAAATGCTAGAAATCTTAACTTTGACAACAGAGAAATATAGAAAATCTAATCAAAATATCTTCTAAATTGGAAACTGCACGTTGATGGTCATTCTCAGAGCTTTCACATATCCTCTTATAATAAATATTGTTTTCTTTGATACTCAGTTTTTGCAGTACCTACTCTAGCAGTTGTTGTACTGAGCATATTCCACGGAACAGGCTAACGGAACCATTAGGTTGTTGCACATGAAATGTTAGATTCAGAAGTTCATGAAGAATTCAAACTAAGAGGAAATCCAGAAAAACATCCCCGCGCGCGAATATCTTTACTGGATTTTTTTCTGGTTTTTTTTCTGAGTTTTGTCTCTTCTGGCTTTTGTCACCTCTGGATTTTGTCACTTCTGGTTTTTGTCTTTTCTGGATTTTATCACTTCTGGATATCGTCTCTTCTGGATTTTGCCTTTCTGGATTTCTTCTGAATTTTGTCTTTTCTGGATTTTGTCACTTCTGAGTTTTGTCACTTCTGGGTTTTGTCACTTCTGGATTTTGTCACTTCTGAATATCGTCTCTTCTGGATCTTGTCACCTTTGGATTTTGTCTCTTCTGGATTTTGTCTTTTTGGATTTCGTACCCAACCCATTTGAAATAAAAATAATGTGACAAGAACGGAATCTTATGTAATGTTTCTTTCAAATATTTTTTTATTTTGCGTAATCATGGAAACATCACTATATAATACGCCATGATTTGAAAAAAAAAATAGTAATTTGTTAAGTATAATTATATAAATTTTTGTCAAATGAGAGTTACATATATAAAAACAGAATTCTATAAATTTTAGAAAATTCAATTCAACTGCTTCTATTGCTTCAAATGTTCTCGTAATAAAAGCAAATAGAGAATTATTTCCAGCAATCAAAAGACGAGATAAGAAAGTATCTTTGTAGTTTCACTCAGTTTCCTTTAATTAACCATTTGTCTGTGTAGGCGATTTCTAAAAACCCACCCACAGAATTACTATATAAAATTTGCAGTTGGTGAAATTTATACCCACGAAAAATTGAATATGGTTTTCTGCAAAAAACCCTTTACCGATCATCAAATTTGAAATCATTATACAACCCAATTGGAAATCTCCAGAATCTGTCTCATATGCCAAATTTCCCCCACTTTAATACTTATTTTCCTTTTCAACGATACAATCCTAATATGGCGTCAAACTAAGTAACGGAATGTACCTTTATCCAGTCGAGCCGTTAATATTAATTCCTAAAGTGAATGATGATGTCAGTGCAGATATCTATTGTAATTCAAACGAAGCCTTTTAATATTCAAATGTTCTTCTAAAATTCGCTGCACCGATTTGTGCCTAACTTCCCCATGGAACAAGTTTTTTATGTTCTTCTATATATGTCGCTAATTGTTCTGGGGTCATAGTTTTTCCTTCCTTACCCTATATCCAACCGCAACTCCCAGGTCATAGACAAAATAATCATCTCTGATATCTCGGTTAGAAAGCTTTTCTAATTTCACAATTCTAATTTGAGATAATTCTTCTGTAGTCAACTATTTTTCGCTCTGGTTTTAAAAAAGTTTAACTAAAATTTTTGTCAAGTTATGAAGTGAAAATTCACTTTCCGAGTGATTAAATTCTAGCAATAATTGCCGCAATTAATACTGCTTTAATCCGGAACTGAAAATCTAATCCACTCTCAATTTAAATTGGGCCTGAACTTTCAGTGTGTAGCTTTAAATCATTATCCTATAAACAGTTCTGGACTTTATGTGATATAATTTTTAGTATCTGCTATTAACATAGTATAATGGGTGGCCATGATAACCCATAATAAGCTCACAATTGGAGAACGGCTTAATCGATTTTGATGAAATTTTTATAGTTTTACTATCACTCAGAAGGAACAAATGTGACGGGGTAAAAGTTTATTTTAGTTTACTTAATATTTTTCAATTGTCGAACCATTTCTAATTGAGCGTGTATGGTCGGCTATAAATATATAGTGGTTTCCGATATCGAATGGTTCTTTAAATTTATACACACTGTAAAAAGTGTGCACAATTGTTGCCACCACAAAGCTTAGATATTTTTTCCTAAATGTAGGGAATATTCACTATATTTTAGGGAATATTCCCTACGTTTTAGGGAAAAAATACCTAAGCTTTGTGGCAACAATTGTGCACATTTTTTACAGTGCAGCTATAGTTATGTCCAATGCTTTCCTAAGGAGCGGTACACAGTAAAAAAAATTCCGCACAATGAGTGGTGACAATTTGTGCCACTAAGCTTCGGTATTTTTTGATAAGATTAGGGAAAGCTCCGCCTTGGAAAAAGTAGAGTAGATTATTATCCCTGAAATGCAGGTACTTCCAAATGTAGAATACCTAATTTACCTATTTTATTGAATGTTCTCTTCCTTTTGCCCGAGAAACCTTAACATTTCGGGAATAGTAATTCGAGGAGAGATGGGACATTTTTCCAAAGGAGAGATGGGACAACTTGTTTCTTAAAATTTTCATTTATTAAAGTTTTCAGTCCTTTGTATTTAATAAAATAACTAACTTTTCAACTTAGATTATAATCTTGTTCTATAAGCACTTAATTAATAAATTTTTTACAGTAGGAATGCCGACAAAGTACATTCGAAAGTCTGCTTTGAGGGGAAATTGGAGCGAGTCTAATTTGTTACAGGCTATTACTCAAGTCCAGGATGGCAAAATGAAGTTAAGAGAAGCGGCCCGCCATTTTAAAATTCCACATTCTACGTTAAGCTGTAGAATAATCAAAAACGACAACAAAAACATGCACTTGGTCCAAGCTGTACACTAGGTGAAGAGAATGAGATGAAGATTGTGCGACACAAACATCACAAAACTGCAAAGGAACGGATTCGCTCCCTCACGAGATATAGTGAGGACAATGGCATTTAACTTGGAAGAACAACTCCGGATTCCGCACAAACTCGACAGGCAAAGTGGAATGGCAGGATACCAGTGGCTGACCTCGTTTTTAAGACGAAACTCGCAATTATCTGTTAGAAAATTCGAAAGTGTCTCTATAAATCGTTCACAAGGGATGAACAAAAGGGACGTACGAAACTATTTCGAAATTTTGGAAAGAGTCCTATTAGACAATAACCTTCATGATAAGCCTGGACATATCTTTAACGTGGACGAGACAGGTGTCCAGTTAAATAATAAAGCAGGACAAGTTATTGCGGAGAAAGGCTCGAAAAATGTAGCAGCAATTTCGTCCGGGGAAAAGGGTGAAACAATATCTGTTATTGCATGCTGCAATGCTGAGGGGCTATTTATTCCACCAACCTGCATTTTAAAAGGTAAAATAAAGAAGCCAGAATTTGAAGAAGGGATGCCCCCTGGTTCTGTTGTCATGATCTCGCAAAAGTCAGCTTATGTTACTGCCGATATCTTTTACGATTGGCTCAAAAATCAGTTTGTACCAAGAAAACCAACTGGACCTGTTGTGCTGCTTCTTGACGGACATTCTTCTCATGCGAATGTGGAGATGCTTGAGTATGCAGCTGAGCCGCGCATAATCCAAGTTTGTCTTCCAAGCCACACAACTCAGTTTCTTCAACCGCTTGACAGGGCTTTTTTCAAACCATTTAAGAGTTTTTATTACGAAGAGTGCAACGTTTTCATTCGGCACAATCCTGGAAGAAAAATCACTCGCCTAGTGTTTGGGAAACTCTTGTCAAAAGCGTGAAACAAATCAGCAACTATAGGAAACGCTGTCTCCGCGTTCAAAGCTACAGGCATTGTTCCTTTCGACCCAAATGCAATACCTGATTATGCATTTTTGTGCAGTGAAAATGATTTTGATTCAACATCTAATTTCAGGTTTAAATTTAACAAAATGTTTACATACCAGACCTTTTTTGTAATAAATTTTCTTTACAGAGATATTCCTTCTACATCTTCTACATCAGCTATGCTAAAAAGCACTCCACTTCCGCACACCTATAACGACAGTCCTTCCACATCAACTAGAATCTGTGAAACAAACATTGTGGAAAATGCACCTACTATCTTAGGTTATTCATCCCATTCCCCACCAGGAGAAACTAACAACCACAAGAAGACAATTGGCATGTGTCCTCACCTCTCTGGAGTCTATAACCGCTAAAAAGCACAGATTAGTTAAAAAGCCTATAGTTTGCAAAAGACGACCAAAGGATTTTTCTTCGGAAAATTCCCTGTCGGCTGTGTTGATAGATAGCACTACTGTTTTACACAACTATATGGATATTCCCTCGACATCAAATGTACCTGCTGAATCGGATGTTGTGGAAAATAACGCCTACATGTTTGCAAGTTCTTAAGCCTGCTCCCCACCAACAGATATCAAAAACCACAAGGACATTAAGGCACGGAAGAATCGTTAAAAAGACTGCAGTAAAAAAAAGAAGCACAGACTTTTCTTCATCGGAAAGCTCGACAACCTCTCTTCACCTGGATGAAAATGATAACGATTCTGAGCCGGAGTTCGATGATAATAAGTGCATTGGTTGCGGAGAGGAATACAATCAAACAAGGAAAACGGAAGATTGGTTACAATGTGTTGTTTGTTTGGTACCATGAATTTTGCTCTAAATATGCAAACACCTGTGAAAGCTGCGCCAAAGCAAGCATTTAGGACTATAAATGACATCATTTTGACGTGTCCCATCACACCTCTTTCACTGTACCAACTCACCTCAAGAAGCTAGGTGAGATGGGACATTTGCATTTTTTTTAGTTTTTTTTTATTTTTGCGACTGAATTATGTATTTTTTATTTTCGTTATAAAATAAAGTTAAGTTTCGTGCGTTATTTAATTTGCAAAGTAGTTTTAATTTGTAAGATATTTTTGTTTTTTGTTGCCAGGAAGATTATTTATTTTTCGATAAGATTAGGGAATATTCCCAAAAATATAGGAATATTCCCTAAAATGTAGGGAATGTTCTATAAAATGTAAGGAGTATTCCCTAAAATGTAGTTCTTCCCCCTAAATTTTAAGGAATATTCCCTAAATTTTAAGGAATAGTCCTATTTTTTTACACTGAGGTTTTATGGTGCCAGACACCTACATCCATTGAATGTTCCATAGATTTTGAGAAATTATACTGATTTTCCCTTTATATCAGAGAGAATGGCATTTATTTTTAGGAAAAAACGTGTCTTAAATTTAGGGAATTGTCCTACTTTTTATACAGTGTGAGAAGCTGAGCTCGTCAGTTCTTTGATTGGGGTACACCAAGTTTAAGTTGGATAGCCTTCCATGGACTACCTGTATCACGGCATTACGACAGCCTTGAGGACAACTCCAATACATCCGCCATAAATGTAATTTTACATTTTCTTCCTCCGAATTCACACATTCATCATAAATTTTCGTGCAGTTCCCTCAGACTCAAGGAATCCAGGAGCAAGAACTCCAAGTCTTATGGGCACATAACATCCTTAGATCACTGCCGGAAGGAGTTGCTGGTATATCTACCACTACATTCATAAAACCTTAGTTAGTCTTTGATGAAGGCTTCAATGTCAATATTCCTACAAAGGATGAGTTGGAGAACAGTGATCTCACTGAAAACTATATCATGCAGTACTGTTAACTGACTCCACCGACTAGATTGAATGCAGTATGTAGGCAGGTGCTGGATTTTTTTATGAAACGCTCGGACTATCGGACTGTTAGACTGTATTACAAACAGAGGTGCTTGGAGTTATGAAAATATACAAAAAAACAGAATTCGCCAGAGTCGCGAAGAGCTAACAATATTGGGTAGTCGACTCTTACAGTTACTTTTCACAGAGTTGCAGCAAGGCATAGAACTGTGGTAATTAAGCTTATCTCGTTGGATACGCTGACCACACCTATTAAATATTGCGGATTAGAAGAAAATAAAATTTAAACCGGACACGGGACGTATCCGCATTTGAATGTTACCTCTGACTGTCGATATACGTCAATACGCTTGAATTGAGATGGTGCTCTGTAGATCAGAGAATGAAGAAGTCGGATCTGACTTTATCCGCAATGGATTCAGATCTGTCGCCTTCTTCATTTGTGGGCTATCAGGAATGGACTGACAAGCCCGGTTATAAGCGCCTCGCCCTATCTTTTATATATGGAAATCGAATCGCTTCTTAAATCTGAACATCTATCATCTTCTTGATTTGTCAGCGATCAGAGAGGGACTGACCAGTTCTGTTGTAAACGCCTCGTCTTGTCTCCTACAGAGAAGAACGGGACCTCTTTGCGGATCTATGAGGTATGCCAGAAAACTGGCAGGATTTTCTTTAATTGCGTCAACACCTAGATTCTGTTATGAAAAAAGATTATTTTTAAAATAATATGAAACTTTTTCGTGGTATCCAATGTGGGACTCCGGCTCTAAGTCTGTATCCTGATTCATCTGGAATATTACAGTGAGAACAGCGAATTGATTTGGAATAATTTATTTATTATCCTGAAGAATATTTGAGTTGTTTCCTTTTTAGAGATCGTAGCAAGACTGAATTATAAATTAACATTGTTTTACTTTTCGCATTTTTATGCCTACTTACTAATACATATAAACCATACGTTCACGCCACACAAAGTAGAAATTTGGAAGCGTCCCTAATAATTAGGTCAATACAGCGGTTAAACATATAAAGTGTGTTGTCTATTAAAGTGCATTCCCGTCGCCACAGAAGCATTAAGGGGAACAAATCTGATGACGAACTGGCTAGACAAAGTTCCTGTATATATACAAGTCAAACAAGCTTCTATACCGCTGGGCATTGCAAAGAAATATATGTATTCATACTTTTTACTACAGAAAATTCCAGGTGGAATAATTCGGCAACCTGCTCTACGTCGAGAAAGACATGGCCTTCCAATAACAAAAGTAAGTTCCCGCATTTCTACGCACATAGCCATAACTAATGCAGTTTGTATGGCTCACTGACTTATCAGGAGGCATGCAGTTAGACTTGGTGCCCCATTTAACCCGCTCTACCATATCTTCAAGGAGACTATTCTCCATTATCATTATTCGTGCCAAGCACTTGATGAGTTCATCTTAGACGATCTTCCCTTGTTCGTTGTCCCTTGTCTCTTGTTCTTTGTTGCTTGCTTCTTGACCCTTGCCCATTGTACGTTGTCGGTTGACTCTTGACCGTTGTCCATTATCCGTTGACCGTTGTCCGTTGTCCATTGATCGTAGTTCCTTGTCCGTTGTCTGTTGTCCGTTGACCGTTGTCCGTTGTCCGTTGTGCCTTGTCCGTTGTCCGTTGTCCATTATCCGTTAACCGTTTTCCGTTGTCCGTTGTTTATGGTCCGTTGTCTGTTGTCGGTTTCCGTTGTCCGTTCGTTGTCCGTTGTCATTTTTCCTTTGTCCTTTCTCCCTTTCTTTCCGTTTTTTTCGTTTCTATTGTTTTTTGTTGTTTTTTTTTGTGTTTTTTTTTTTGTTTTTTTTTTTTAATTTTTTACATTTTTTTCGTGTTTTCGTTTTTTCCTCCCTTTTTTTCATTTCTTAAATCCCACAGGTACATCTGTAAGGCAAGTATATTATAGCTACCATTCCTAGAAGGAATCCTTAGTCAAAAATCCCTCAACCTCCAACGCATCTAGATCTAGACGCTCCTTAATAGTGCTAAATGGAACTCTGGCTAAGCGGCTAAGCTCAAGCTAAGACAAGTATTGGCTAGGAATACCGGCAAACCTCTAAAAATCTATCAAGGAGAAATAAGGTCATCCTCATATGGGTACCTGGACATGAGGGTCATAAAGGCAAGGAAATCTCTAGCCAAAAGAGAAGCGCAAACTCACTTTGTCAGACCATATCTATTTTGTGGTACTTCAAAGAGTTACCTTAGAGCTACCTTAAATAGCTGAGAGAACAATCAAACTTCCCTCTATTGGGAAAGGAAGACTACAGGGACTTCGTCAGGCAAAAAAGTTTATCGATACCTCTGACGGAAAAACTGAAGAACTCCTACTTCTTAGGAGAACAGAGCTTTTCTCACGCTATAGCCCATTAAGGTATCACCTATATAAGATGGGCTTAGTTTAGACTACATTCTGCCGCTTCTGTGAGGATGTTCAGGAAACCTCGGAGTACGAGCTCTGCAAAAGCGAAGCATTGGCTAGGTGAAGATCACTACACCTCGAACATTCTTTTTCTCCACCAAATTACTTGTGGAACCTAAGTCTCAGAATGGTCCTAAATTTAATTAAAAATCTAAACCTAGAAAGGGAATAAATTGAACGGGGACTCACAATAGATTTTTCAGGTCGCAGGGAACACGAGACCAATGCCTGTACACCCCTCCACAAATCTAATCTACTAATTATACATGACGACATCTATACTATACTATATATCCTCTATATTTCGCCTTTGATAACTTGCTTAAGTCGAAAAACTTTCAAAAATTATCCAGTGTTGAAGATTCTTTGACTGCCTCTGATAGCTCAGAAATCCCACAAGCTACTTCTAAAATTTCTCCTCACGCTGGAATGGAGAACATTAGTAGTTTGTCCCTCACAATCATGTACATATATGTAATATGCATGCACCTTAAGACCACCGATAAGACCACATTCAGATAAAAATTGATATCTGATTAAAAATTTGCACAATCAAAAATTAATTTTTCAAAGGATAATTTGAATTCGTTTTGGGAATTATACTGGAAAAAAAAAACAAAAAAAGAACTAAAACCTCTGTCAGTTAACGATTTACGCGGCGCAATCAATCAATAATTTCATTACTGCAGCTTTCCTTTGTACTTCGATGAAATATGGAAACTCCAAATTGAATAAGATTTCATGAAAAAAAAAAAAATTAAATTAAATTATGAAAGTCTTTTATCCACATTACGAAGAAAAAAAAGGGAATTTAAGAAAAATTTAATTATATTAACGAATTGTTATTGACGGAATTGATTTGTTTTGATCCTTCCATTCCTTTGTAGAAGAAAAAGCAACCTCCTCCAGAAATTCAATTACGATTTTTTCTACTTCTTCGAATAACTTGGGCCTGTGGGCCTCGTGAGATAGACAGAGAGAGAGAGATACATCTGTAATTGGTTAAAGCTAGCAATCGTGTGTACCAAACTGGATGCAAATTTGTGGCTTTTGAAAAAAAAGTGTATACACACGTATATACATACATACATATATATATAATGTCATGAACGGGAAATGATTGACAAAGTTTTCCAGGAATTCAAGGAATTTTTTCCTTTTACATAGGAAAAGAGAATTTCATAATATGTGGAGCAACCTTACGAGCTTTTTATATTGAAATGGATATTATCGTATGGATCAAAGGATAAAGCTGGATATAATAAAAGGATTTATGTAAGTATCGTGAAGCCTTGTAACTGCATCCACTTACATACCTTATTTTCCTTAATATTTTCTTCCAAAACTACAAGAAGTATTATGAAATACTTACAACAATAAGAAGGAACTAAACAATGAAGTTGACGTGCTTGTAAACTTTTGAAACTTCAGAAGAAGAATTTTCATAATAAATAAAAACAGGTTTTTAGAAATATCAGAAATTAAAAGAAATTCCGATCCTAATTTTAGTATAATAATAATAATAATAATTCCTTATTTGGTTAGGTACAAAGATACATATGCTATCTTAGAATGTACAAAGTGCAGTGGTTAAATTAAATTTATCGTTACTCAATACAACTACGAACTAAGCAATGTAAAATAGAGAAAAAACAAAAGATTTGATAATGGAAGTAATAAAAATAAATTAAAGAAAATAATAGTAGAGACCATAGACTAAAACTAAAACTAAAAATAGCGTACAAGAGAGAAAAAAAACACAAAGACCCCAAATGTGCGTCACCATTACTAAATAGAAAGGTTTGCATGTTTAATGAGCCTACAGAAGTTTCTGTTGGAAGCTGTGCGCTGAATATTGCTTGGAAGCTGATTCCACCTCCGAGCACACTGAACGAAGAAAGAGCGCTCACCATATTGACTCCTGCATCGAGGAATCAAAAGGTTTACATGTCTGGTCGATTGCAGGAACTGTAGCTTCTCAAATGAGTATACTGGCTGTTTAAGATAAATAAGCTTGTGCAGAAATTTCAGGCTGCGAAAAGTGAAATGAGTCTCTAAATTGCAACCCAGAAGAGAGCTTGCATACAATGAGATGTGGCTACTTCTAGAGTTGAGCCAAAGTTGCCTCAAACAGCCATATATCTTCCCTAATGTCCTTTTAATGTGATTGCAACACGAGAACTTCGAATTAAGTTCAACACCCAAATTCACGACAGAATCCCTATAAGGAAGTGTTACCCTGTTTAATAGAATGGGAGGAAGCATACTTGAGTCAATGCCATTTCTGTAAATTGCTAGGCAGTTTGATTTAGTTGGATTAAGTGCTAAACTATTATGTAATGACCACTCATGAATACGTTGGAGATCGGCATTAAGTCGACATAAACAGTCCTCCATTAATCCTATTAGTCTGCTGAGATAAACTTGCACGTCATCCGCATAAAGATGTACAGAGGCATCCAGCACTGCATCGGGAAGATCAATAATATATAAACGGAACAGTAGAGGCCCCAGTATGGATCCCTGTGGTACACCGCAGCTAAGGAACTCAGGCCTGGAATAATTATTCTTGATTCGAACAATTTGACTACGTCCTTGCAAAAAGTTATTTATCAGCTTAATACCAGACGAAGAGAATAAGAATTGACTTGATAGTTTTGTTATTAAATTTGAATGATTTATGGAGTGAAAGGCTTTGCTAAAGACGAGCAGGACAAGTAATGTAAGACAGTCCTCATCAAGGGACTCGTGTATATCAGAAGTTACCTTCAATAATGCAGTCTCACAACTATGAGAAGGACGGAACCCTGATTGAAAAGTTGATAACATAGAATTACTGTTTATATAATTCATAATTTGCAAATAAATCAGCTTTTCAAGGATTTTACCTAGAAAGCAAAGCAGACTAATTGGACGAAAGTCTCCCATATGTAAGGTGGAAGACTTCTTTGGAATAGGAACAACAAGAGCCCGCTTCCAACGGGCAGGAAACTGTGAAGTTGTGAGACAGTGATTAAATATATGCGTAAGAACTCGAAATATTTCCGGAGAAATTAATTTAAGGAATCTAGGTGGCAACTCACCCGATCCAACAGCATTTGACTTAATTGCATGTAATGCTGATCACACTTCAACTTCATCAACGCAGCAAAAAGCAAAACCATCAACAGAGAAGTCTTCTATCATGGGACTGACGCTAGGTGCTTGAGTTGAAGAAGCTGCGGTTGATGCAAAAAATTTATTGAGCTCATCTGGATCAACATTTATCTCAGATAATTCCTGACCGAATACACCCAGGTTGCGAATATTCCTCCATAAGGTCTTAGGAAGAAGATTGGTATTTAATTTATGTAATAGGCTCCCCTTGCGGATCGAGTTAAAGTTCTAACTCTGTTGCGGACCTTTTTGTACCTGGAGAGCATCACAGGACAACGCGTCTGTCTGTATCGGCTAAAAAGAAAATCTCTTTCAGCCATAATATGACGAATCTCACCGGTTAACGAAGGACATTTGGAGGGCTTAAAACGAAAGCTTCGAATAGGAACATAATTGTTGTAAAGCCTAGTAAGTATTTGTAGGAAAGAGTCCACTTTCAGATCGATAGAGTTGGATGAATAAATAGCATCCCAAGTTAATCCCCGGCACTCCGTACGAAGGCCAACATAATCAACATGCTTAAAATCACGATAAGTACTGACTGGTTCATTTGACAAAGGTTTCGATCTAAGCTTATAATTTAAAATAAGAAAGTCATGGTCGAATTCACTAGGAGGGCTAATTTGACTATGTAATTGAACTTTGTCGAAGTCCACTGTGAGCATATAATCAAGCTGCGATGGGTTTGATGTATTAAAGTAGGTTGGTTGATTATTGATTTTCTCAAGGTTTAAAGTCTGGAATAGATATTGTAAGTTATCTGATAGTGCATTTTCGCAGAGAGAGTTCACATTCATATCACCACCGAGAACGACATTGCGACTACGTAAAATGCATGGTGATATAGATTCTTTAAACTCTGTAGCTGCATCAATGTTGAAGCAATTAGGAGGACAGTAAGTACTAATAAGCACACATTTCTCAAAACCCGTATCTATCTCGACGAAAAGGAATTCAATTTTATCACCGGGAGAAGAAGAGTTAATCACAGATGCTTTTAAGGAATTATGCACGTAGGCAGCAACTCCTCCTCCATTACGGCAGACACGATCATTCCGAAAAATGTTGTAATTAGGTAAAGACAAGCTTTGTGAAGAAATATTTTCATTCAGCCAAGTTTCGCAGACAAGTATAGAATGAACTTGTGACCCAGAGAAAATATCCTGCAAAGACCGACCTTGTTACGCAGACTTCTAGCATTGAGATAGGTCAGTTTAAACCATTAAATCGAGAAGAAAAAACATTGACAAGCACCCTCACCACGTCCAGTGATAAAACGTTACCGATCATCCAAAATCATCCGCGCACAGAAACCAACAGACCTGCTAGAAGCGAAAATTCCAGTCAACATAACGCACATTCACATTCACAATTAACGGCTTGTTCTTTACATTATGTTTCCCTTGATGACGTGACGGTATTCGAAATGCGGTTGCGTACGGAGATAAAACGTGATTAATTTTGGTACAAATCATTAATTTGGTATGCTGTACATGCCTTTCTTGGCGATTTGTCTAAAATTCACTAAGTAACTAAAATTTCAACGAAGCATCTGAATGTGATGATTTTTGGTATTGCTCATTTCTACACTAGAATAAAAAATTCTTACTTGAATTCTATTTCTATAAATAAATATTATGTGAAAACAAAAGAAACTTAACCACTACCCATATACACCCAACTCTTTTTTTACACGGTAGATACGTTCCACCGAAAACCATGTAAAAAAAGCCATGCTGCACATATTAAAATTGAGGATGTGTTCCAAAACTTTAAAAAACCGTGTAAGACGGAAAAAATGTTTTCCTAAAAACCGTGCAAAAAACAAAGTATTTGTAATATTAAAAACCAACAACTACACAAATTATAAATAAAAACAAAATGTAATTAATACATATTATTTATTATTATTAGAAAAATATAAAATAAATAACAAAAACGAAATAGAATTCATACATATTATTATTAAAAAAAATATTTAAAATAAGTACATAATAAAGAGAAACTTTAGTCAATATCGACGCATGAAAGGCAAAATGGGATAAGCGACAATTTTTGGGAAATTGAGTTATACCTATATATACCGTTAGAATCGCACGATTTTTCTGCATCGAATGGGGTAGGTTTCATTCCCATAGGATGACTTTTGTGTCGCTTAGCCCAACTGTGATTTGGAGACTGAAGGGTGTTTTTTTGTTACTAACCGAAAGAAAATTCGACAATTTTGTGAATCATGGCGGTAAGATAAAATGCCCAAATGAAAATTGAGTCTTAGGCCTTTTTACCCCTTCTTTTATTGTGTTCGTACCCAACTTATCTAGTTTTACTTCGATGTTATTCATGTGACTGATGTCAGTTATATTCTTTTACTTGCAGTAAAATTTTACAAATATTGTGTTTATCCTTTTTTACCTGACACCTTTGAGAAAACGTATGGCGTTTAGAACGTTTTTCCTATTATTCATTTCCGGAATCGTTGTCGCTTAGATTGTTTTTCCTAGCAGTAAAATTTTAAAAACATGGCGTTTATCCCTTTTTACCTGCAAGTCTAAAAGCAAATAAGGCGCTTAGACTGCGTCTCCTAATTTGTATTTTCGGAAACGTAACCGCATATCCCTATTTGATTAAATGCAGGCAGGCATTTTTTTTTTTTAATTAAGTTATAACGATTATTGCGTTCGAATCATGAACAGGGCTGCTTTTGTTTTGTACTTTTCAACGCATCGTATGACGACGTTCAGAATCTAGGGCTAGGATCAGTAGTACGCCAGTTGCTGCCACACCGTCAACACGAATGCTGAGTACTTACAGCTGATAAACTTTTACCCGATATTTCTTTCCAAGTAAGTTTAGAAATTTTTACCATTCCGTATTTTCAGTGTTGTAATCGTAATTTGTGACTTTAGAGAAGAAAACAATAATGGAAAACAAGCGACGCGCCAATAAAATATTGGAGCTAGCACTCCAGGTAAATAGAAATTATTTGAATCAGCCTTTGATATCAGCCGTTGAACGGCCACCAGATGATGACTTATTAGACGAAAATTCAGGAACACCTGTTTACACTGAATTAAAGCCTTACATTCCTATATTACCTGCACCAGTTATGCTCATACCAGCCATTTTATCAGACTCAGCTCTATCCTCGAATGTGGATTTAAGTAAACCTATTGAACAGCCTTTAATGTGTCATGCAACAGAGACACATAATGATGCTACTGGAATATCAACTAGTGTGTTGGATGAATCTACGATTTCACAACAAACTGAACAGGAACGTCCTTCGACTTCAACGTGTCGTCGCGATCGTAAGGCAAAACAAAACAAGCAATATTTAGATTATCTGTCCGAAGATGAAGCTTTGTTAGCAGGTGCCTTTGGTGAAGACACTGATTCTGATGTATACAACACAGATTTTGAATTATCTGAAAATGATGATAATGAGGATTATACACCGATCAAGGCTTTACAAGAATCAACGGATAAAGCTGAAGAAGAGTGCGTAGTCGGAGAAGCCGGTGTTAAAGTAAATCCGATGAATAAAAGATTGGAAAGAAAGAAATTGAAGCAATCTGGTCAGGAATATACCAAATATAATGAAGTTGTAGTAGCGGCTAACCAAGTGCAACCCAATCCGTGCGACGGTAAGAAATGCGGCAATGAATGTGGTTCAATTACAGAAGAGAGGAGAAAGCTCATATTTGACCATTTTTGGAATCTTCCTACTGAACGACGAAAGGACTTTAAGTATGTGTCGAAAAACAACTGTAAAACGAAGGCGAGCAGGTGAGTCACAAAAGCGTAATTTCACTTATAAATACTTCATCAACGAAGGCGAAGGTAAAAGGACGATTTGTCTTCAATTTTTGGCTACGATGCTAGATGATATGGAAAAGTTCATTTACTATACTACAAGTTACGCTGAATTCGGAACCGCTAAAGAATATTTACGTGGGAGATGTGAACCACCTGACAAAACAAAAGAATCTACAAAGGCTGTAGTTATGAAGTATATTAAAAGTCTTCCAGCCATGCCATCACACTACTGTCGTAAAGACTATAGTCATAGACAAATTAATAACATACAAAGACTGGACACGTAGAACAAAAATATGCAACGCTTTTCTAGAATATAAAAATTAACGATGCCTCGACGATGCCTCGACTTGGCACTTGATGACGTGCACAAAGGGTAAGCCACCAATGCCACGCTTCATACAAAATCACAGTTGCCTCGATCCGATGAAGAGAAGGCCACAAGTTTTTCTTAGAAATTTGCTGGAAATTTCTTCCTTCGAATTTTTATGCATTGGCCGGGCCGAGAGCTGTGCCTGTCCTTGCTCGAATATAAAATCTAACAACGATGCCTCGACCTGATTTAGGGAAGGCCGCAATTTTTTCTTAGTAATTTACTGGAAATTTTTTCCTTAGAATTCATACGCACTTTTGGAGGGCAACAACAATTTTTATGAGCGTAGACGCTAGACAAGCAATAAGCAATTGTTTGTTTTTTTTAGAAATTTACACAAAGTGTTTCGGTAGAATTTTTTATTCATTTTGGTGGCCGACTAGACTTATTTTCAGATACAGTATGTACATCGTTGTTAGATTTTATATTCGAGCGAGGCACCGCTCTCGGCCTGGCCAATGCATAATAATTCGAAGGAAGAAATTTCCAGCAAATTTCTAAGAAAAACTTGTGGCCTTCTCTTCATCGGATCGAGGCATCTGTGATTTTATATGAAGCGAGGCATTGGTGGCTTACCCTTTGTGCACGTCATCACGTGCCAAGTCGAGGCATCGTCGAGGCATCGTTAATTTTTATATTCTAGAAAAGCGTTGCATATTTTTGTTCTACGTGTCCAGTCTTTGTATGTTATTAATTTGTCTATGCTATAGTCGTGTCTACCTTCCACAGGAATTTAAAAATTTGTCAAATTTGTATAAAATTTACAAAAAAATTTATATTGAACAAGGAGTTGATGTTTTGATGTTGTAAGTAAGAGAGTATTCCGCAATATATTTCATAACAACTTCAACATTGGATTCCATGTTCCGAAAAAAGATAAATGTTTGAAATGTCTGAAATTTCAAGGATCAACTGAAGACAATCTAAGCCTTATCAAGGAGAACATGGAGAATGAAACAGAAAAAGTCCATACCTATTCTCGCTTCAAAGAACATCAGAATACTCATAAAACTTATCCCAATACTTTGTGCGTTACTTTTGACTTACAGAAAGTCTTGAATACCCCCCATGGAGAAAGCATGCTTTTGTACTACTCACGAAAACTTGCAGTATATAATTTATGCTTTTATGAAAGTGCCACTCGTAAGGTTTTCTGTTTCTATTGGAATGAAGTGAACGGTAAACGGGGAGCAAATGAAATCGCAACTATACTAAATAAATATATTAATATCGTGGATGAACGTGGAATGACTGCTGCCCTGGTCAAAACCGTAATCGAGTAATTCTGGCAATGATTCATTCAATCCTTCAAATCTGTAATAACATTGAAACTATACAAATAAATTTTTTGTTGACGGGTCACACCTACATGCCTGTGGATTCGGTACATGCGGTTATTGAGAAGAATGTAAAGAACTGCATCATTTATGCACCTTCACAATGGTATACAGTATTTTCAACAGCGAGGCAAGATCCAATGCCATATAATGTTGAGTTGATGATACACAGTGCCTTTTTGAGATGGAACGTTATCAGCGAAAACTATTTCAAAGGGAACCTTACTGGTAAAATCGGTAAAATTCGGGTGGCTACATTTAAGAAAAGGATGATTCACAAATTGTGGTAAAATATTCTATGAACGAATCGGCGGAATCTTTCCCCATAGACGTTCAATCAAAAGCCAAAATTGCACCCTCTGCTTGTTATAAGTGTCACTGCTACCTATATCAAAAACAAAGTATGACGACCTTTATAAACTTTGCAAAGATATAGTCATACCAGAAGCTTTTCATCCAGAATATTTGACCATTCCTACTGCTGCTAACGTAAGGGACACACTTCCAGACACAGACGTAGAGGATGATGATTCCGAATAAGTTAATAATATTATTGATATTATATTAATTTTTACATAGTAATGTTACAAAAGTCTGAAGACTGTTCCTTTTTTTATGTGCCTTTACAAAGAGATTTTTCAGTTTTTGTAGAAGATATTTTTTTTTGTTACCATAGCCTTTTGGGCACCTAAAACATTAGTAATTTGTCTCGTTCAAAGATGTTATTTTTTAATTTTGACTTCCAGAAAATCTTTAATTTAATATATTAAAATTTAATATTAATATCTTTGTTTTATTTGCCATCACTAGGTGAAACCAAAACTATTAATCCCTCCTTTTTCGTCAACCAGCTGTGCGTAATTATAAAGGTTATTCCAGTTTACTTTGAATCTATACATGCATTCCACTTAGGTTAACTTGACTGTTCCCTAAAAAGTTAACAAAATAGGTTGCACCCTTTTTCCTGACTTAGAAAACACTAAATATGACAGTTGCTCCTTTTTACCATGATACATATTTAGAACACTTAGTCAGTTAGAGTTTTTTCCCTCATTCGGTTTTCGTGACCAAATTGCGTGAGCGACATTAATTCTAATAATAACTAATAATTTGAAAAAATATCAATACCATCAATTAGAGGTGACGTTCAGGACCCTTTACAGGTATAAATTTAAAAAATCTAATCATTAACTGATTTTTAATGATTTTTTTCTCGAAATTTTAAACTTTAAACCGCTCTCCTGCAAAGTTTACATTTCGTCGCTTATCCCATTTTACCTTTCATGCGTCGATATGTAATTATAAAAAATCCAAATTAGAATAGAAATAAAAATTTTACAATTTAGACTATTCATCGCTCCTTGATTATAAGCGCAAGCGTTTATTACCGCCTGACAAAAATCGCTTTCATCACTAGTGGTGTCTAACATATCTAATGAGTCTGAATCCAGTGAAGAGTCTGGTTCATTATGAACGTTTTCTGATGTTGGCTTTTTTTTAATTAGGAAATCTGTTATCAGCTTCTGTGTTTTTGGTTTGTCAAGTTGCTTATACAATTCTTGATACCTAGCCGTACAAATATGCAGCTTACGTTGAAATTTGAATGCACGTTCCATGTCGGGATCATAAGTGAGGAAATGATGTTCCATACTTGCAGCAAACTTCAAGATCTCGCGAATTAAATCAGCTGTTAATTGGTGAATTTCAACTTCGTCTTCATCATCCTGGTCCTCATTAATAGCATCAACCATTGAAGCTTCAATTAGATCCTCCTCTCCAAACGTTTATCAATCATCAATTCATCGATGTCCGCAAATTCAAGGTTTTCGAAGCATTCACCACCAATTGTGTGTGATAAATTAATAATTTCAGAACACACAATTGATGCTTCTGTTACAGAATTGCCACTTTTCACGCATTTTGGCCAAAGTTTTCTCCAACAAGTATTTAGAGTGGATGTCAGCAATTGTTTTATGGCAAGAGAAGCATGTGTAATACAATTCATAATTGCATAATTTTTCCATGCTTGTACGACCGTCAAAATTTAAATGCTTGTTTTATGTAATAAATTTTAAATGTTGCTATTATACCCTGATTCAATGGCTGAATCAGAGAAGTGGTATTAGGCGGCAAAAACACCAACTGAATATTCGGATGATCTATCACAGGATGGCTGGGTACATTATCCACGAGCAAAAGTACTTTGAATTCAACCCCTTTTTGTTCCATATATTTTTTTACTTCAGGAACGAAGTACTCGTGCAACCATTTCTTAAATAAAGCTGGCGTCATCCATGCCTTATTATTCGCCATCCAATGAACTGGAAGTTGTTTAATGTTTTTTCCTTTCGAAGCTCGCGGAATGAGTGATCGGTTGATTAACACAGGCTTAAAAATCTTATCACCAGATGCGTTGCTGCACAATAAGAGCTTAGCCGCTTTGAAACCACCAGGAGATTTTTCTGATTTTGATATGTAGGTTCTGGTATGCATTTTTTTCCAAAATAATCCAGTTTCGTTGGCATTAAATACTTGATCTGGCGTATTTTTACTAGCTTCCTGGGAAAGCTTTTTGCAGCATTTTTGTCGCCTGACGCTACTTCACTTTTTATTTTTAAATTATGAAATGCGTGTTTTTTTAGGAATCCTGTCAGCCATACCTCACTTGCATTAAATATCAATTTCCTGGTTGTTTGGAGATTTGTTGATGGCTCCGATTCCTGAATTCGTTCGTATATTCTAAGTCCCTTCTCTTTTATTAGTTTTCCATCTGCAGTAGATCCTCTATCCAAAATACTAAAAGTTTTTCCATTTTCTCTAAGATAGTATTTCGACTGTATGATGATATTTTGGAACTGACATTCGATCCAGAAATTACTGATTGCCGAATGGAATCTTCATTTTTGTTTATTATTCTGACTGTCGCTTCATTCAAACCAAAATTTTTGCCAACAGATGTTGAACTTTAATTTTAATTTTAGTTTCTGCTTGTCTCTTCCGGGCAGTTTTTAGATTTTTTAGACATCTTCTTTAGCTGTAACAAAATTTAAATAAAAATCACTTAAATTTTCTAAACTAGATTTTTGCAATAATAGAACCTTTTCGTTGTAAGAAAGTCCAAACAGAAATTATATTGGCACTAAAACTTTTAAAAATAAATACTTTTTTCTTCGACTACCACAATGTTAACACTTTTCAATACAATTGCTTAGTCTTAACGCAATTTTAAATAGAAAATGCGACTATAAAAATTTCGGAAATTTCCCCAATTATATTTTATTTTTATAACTGTGTAACGAATTTTGTTCTAAAATGTTCTAACACGTCCAAAAAAACTTTTGTGTACGCACTGCGTATACATACAAAAATGTTTTTTGGACGTGTTAGAATTAATAATTCGTGTAAAAAAAATATTTTGTTTCTTTTTTGGGACAGTATTATTTCAAAATCGTGTAAAAAAAGAGTTAGGTGTACTTCACTAACTACACATTCATTGCTAACTATCCATGTTACTATCTACAATTTTGTTTTTTTTTCTTTTCTTTTTTTTCAAATTCAAATAAACTCTACACTTGTAAGATAAATCTTATATTCAGGTGTAGGTGAACAAAGTTTGTTATTTACTGACTACAGCAGCATCATAAAACACAACATAAACAAATTTTCTGAAACTGAAATTCGAATTTAGTATGTATGGCAATAAATCGAAGATTAATGGAAGTTAAATTCACTTAAAATTTGTTAGAATATGCTCTCCGACTTTTATATCAGATAATTTATTTTGGCTTGTGCCGCCAACACAATCAATATTTTCATTGAATTTATGCATATAGATTGAAACAGGGAAAAAGGCAAAATTGGATGATTGGGTACTAATTCAGAATAAGTGTTATTACAGTAATATTAAGGACCCAACGGGATTATTGGACACGTATAAACGAATATAATTTTAATATTATTTATTTATTTAATAGGAAATATTTTCGAAAATTTGCTCACATTGTAGAAAACCAAAACAAAAAGTTGTAATTTTTTACATTTAACTCGATTTTATCAGAGCGCGTTCATAATTCCACTGGCAGGTATGTGTACATTGAACCTATAACCTTATTTTTTATAGCATGATAAAATAAATTACGTTAATAAAAATATAAAAATTCATTTCGTTCAAATGAACCGTGATAGTTGTGTTGAAAATGAAAATTTACAAACATTCATGCTATGGCCCACTCCATTAAATACGAATATATTCCAGTCACAATATCTAGGTACGTAGTGAGATTGGTAGTTAAAAAACAAAAATTAAAAATGGTAAATAAAATTGTAAGCAATTAAAAGAAAAACAAATTGCAATAAAAATTTAATCACTTTTCTTTATTTTATTAAAAACCATATCGTTACGCCTTAACATGATTATCTTCATTGCGGGTGTTTCCTTTGAGACAATTTACACACCGCTTTTCGTTTATGTAAAGGGAAACCTAATTAAGTCTGATTACCTACCTACTACGGAATACCGAAAGTACGTTGTTATTATACAGTTCATAAAAGGTATATGCTGTACATACATACATACTTACATACATACAGAAAATATCAAGATAGAATTAACCAAAAAGGGATTGCTATTGCTATAATGTAATATTTGTTGTGAAAATTTTGTTAATTACCTCAAATGTTTGAATTAATTTTCTTAAATTTTCCTGAAAATGAATGAGGTTGCATGTCGTTCCTGTACTATTAGACGGGAAGGATGTTTCGAATTGGGGAAGTTTTTCTTTTCATGTTGTTAATAGAACATTCAAAAATTCTGCAAATACTAATAAAATTTTATTTTAGATGGAAAAATTACCAAATTTCATAAAATTAATATTTTTTGGGAGTTCATATCTCAAAAGATAAAAGCAGAACCATTATAAGATTGCTCTTGTGTCCGTCTGTCTGTCTGTCTGTCACAGACGTTTTTCTTGAGAACGACGAGACGTGGGAGTTTGAAATTTGGTAGAATGTTACGTATTCGTGACGCGCACATATTTCGACAGTAAAAAAATATTAAATATAATTTTTTTAATTGTACTGGGAGTGAGTTGGGCTTCTTAAATTTTTTTTATGTTGCAGGTTATCAATTGAGCTGACCACTTTCAAGGATTCAGGAGAAAAAAAAACAAAATTTTTGGTAACTTAGGTATAAAGACTTGTACAGGGTGGGCCAAAAGTCACCATGGGGTTTAAAAATAACTAACTTTTTCGTTTGTACATTGCTCCACACCCTGTTGACCGTTTCTCTTCATTCCTTTTTTATATGATAGCCAACTGTCTGTTCTTCATAGGTAAGCATGTTTCCCCACCCCACCTTACCCCTCCTTTTTTTCATCCTACCATATGTTACCAATTTAATTTTTAAACCCCATGGTGACTTTTGGCCCACCCTGTATATCCGTAAATGTGGGCTAGTAGGTATTGAGTCTTAGATAACAGGAAAATTGCCGCTTTTTTTCAAAAGTCCCATAGTTGCTGAATAAAAGAAAATTTTCTGTATTAATTTTATAAGACAGCTCTTCCCGATTCATTGATAAAGTTCTGGTACGGAACTCTAGTATAGGAGAGTGGGGGCGGTTATATAACACACCACCTTTAACTGAGTCTTGAAAATATTTTCCAGTGATAAGTAAGTCTCTTAATTTTTTTTGAAAGTTTTTCACAATTTCAAAATTTGTTAGTCTATATCCAATCGAATTCTCTCTAAGCAACTAGAAAATACTTTTTACTAATGCTTAAAAAGACTTTTGTACCATTATTAAATTCAAAAATATGCAGCAAATTAAAAATTCAAATTAAATTTTACACTATAAAATTTCATTTAAACTTCATTAAAGGCTAATTACTGAGCTTAATATAGTTAGTATGCAAATTCAATAAATATCTACTGGATAGCCGCCTCAATGCAATTTATGTAAGCCGAATATAAAGCATATCAAACTGGACTAGCATACTTCAGGATCGATTTACCACTCATTTAATGTGCAGTAAAGAAGGCCTGTGTAAATAGAGAATTTAATAATATAGACTGCTAGCTGCAGGCCTTTTCCATACAAAATTATTGAAGCCAGCATATGCCAACCATCAGAGGGGCAAAACATCCTAAATTAACTGTCAGTTGAGAAATATTCTTCTTACTTCTCCACAACTAACACAGCCTATAGTTTTGTCGAGTGGAAATGGGTGGAGGGTTTGGTAATTTCTCTATACAAACTCACCAAGTTACAAAATTCCGAGTGGAGATTTAAGTGTCAAAAGAACTCTCATCTTCACAACTCCACAACTCTTCGTGTTAGTGAATTTGGGCTCTGGTGGCCGACCATGGTTCCAAAGAGTTAATTGATTCAGGTGTCTTGGTCTTTGTGGCGAAAGCTATTTATGAGCGTTGGCTGTCATACATTTTGTTGTTGGAAATTTTCTTGAAAATTTTTCTTTGGAATTTTTATACAGAATTTTTACTGCAAAACTATAAAAATAAAATCCATTCGATGTTCTCTGCGGTGTTGTTTAATTTAACTTCTCGTTTACTTTTAATTTGTAGGAGAAGGATAAACTTGCTATATCAGTTAGCAATGGAAGTAGAAATAGTAGCGAAAGTGTAAAGCGGAAGACTGATAAGAGCATTGACAACTTTTTTCAGAAGAAAGCAAGATCAGCAAGATCAGTAGAAATAGTCAGTAACATATCATGTAGCCAGCTCACTTTCAGTCCATTACTTCATCCGTGACAGAATCGCTTGCGTCAGCATCCATTTCTACAATATCTGCACGAGAAGGCGTATCTGGTTATGAGTGCTTAGTGTACACCTTGGATCGACATTGACGTGGATAATATTATCGTTAGGTTTTACAAATCAAAACTGAAAATTGGATTTTGTGATATAACGTAATTATGATTAAAAAAGAAATTTAAAAGCGACTTCTTCCGACTTTTTCCCCCCTCCAACATTTTAGTTATGACCCCCCCCCCCCCCCTATGCTGCAGGTTTGGATACGCGCCTGGTAGTTTGGCGATCATTTTAAGAATCTTGTTTTGTAGCTTATGTATGTGGAAACGTGCACACTAAAACCAGTTTGGCACTCCATAAATTATGAGGGTTTGGAATATTACTTTATATATTATGAGCAATGATCAATGTTGACGTTCTGTTTAGTTAATAGGCTTGCTTATTAAGGACTGCTGACATGTAATTGTTGAATGTTTGTATATAGGTTGTCTTCTATGTGCTGTAGATTTGTACAGATATCTGACACATTTACATGGGAGGAAATATTGATGTGTCATCTGCAAAGGATAGATAATATAGCGTTTCCGGAAAATCGGCAGTGTATGCATATATTATACAGAATGGGACCTAAAACTGATCCTTGGGGAACTCCTGAGGAGATGTGGTGTTTGTCAGATGAAACATATCCGAGGTGTACTCTATATGAGTGACCTTGTAGGACATTTGTAACTATCAGTGTTAGTGCAGGAGGAAATCAAAAGCCCATAATTTTGTGTATTAAGTCATGACACACAGAGTCAAATAGAATCAAACCCGCAGATTCTTTCAAATTCAAATGAGCCCCAATATTAATGGAATGATTTCGGCAGAGATTGTGTGATATAGCATATTGGAACTCAAAACGGCATATGAGTTTATCAAATCACAATTACCATTTTAAACGATTGAGTTCAGACCGGTTTCAATACATCAACTATCATCAGTAAGTACACTAAAAATTGTATTGCTCCCAAACTAATCTCTTATAGTGGATTGTAGAGTGGTGAGTAAAAGAGCTCTGTTCAGTCATTAAAGCAGGGGTGGTCCTTGTCCAGTTTGAGAGATCTGTAATGATTCCAATAGATTTCATTTTTTCCTCTTATTACGCGCATGTAAAATCTTTGCATCTACAATCAGGGACATGATTATTGTCTAATAAGTAAGTTGCATAGTCGGATATGTTACTATTATATCTGTACGAGGTGGTATGTTCATCTGTTCTTTCCTTGAATGAATAACCTGTTTGACCAATGCGCTGTACTGTTAATGTACTGATGAGAGCCGATGCTCTGAAACCGGTCTGCACTCAATCGTTGAAAAAAGTAGGTAACTGTATTTTGATAAACTTATATAACGTTTGATTTTCGAGTTTCAATATGTTGGGAGATCCTTAGAAGTGGGTCATATGTGTTATGTCCTAGTTTAAATCCAAAATGTGATTCACAACGCACTCCATTATTATTTTCTTTATGACTTTTTCCAATAATTTTGCCAAATTACTAACGAGACTAATAGGCCTATATCAATAACTAGACGGCTCTTCAGGAGGTTCGCCGGGCTTTAGTAAGGGGATAACCTTTATAACTTTCCAAGCTGGTGGAAAATATTGAAGCTTTAGATATGAGTTTATAATGAAGATAAGGAACACAGGTCCAGCTCTTGGTGGTGTTTTTAAGCATATCTTGGGAATCGCTGTCAACAACTGGTGCTTTTTTTACACGGGAGCATCTAAGTATAAGATTAGTCTCTTTGAGCCGAACGTGCCATCCGTAACCAGTTTGGGGAGAAGGAATATTTTTTAATGAACAAAATCCCTATGCCCATTATAGCTCTATGTAGGATGTTTTTACCACTCTCTTCTTGATGCAAGCTAAGCAAGATAGAAAATTCACCACTTGTAAATGATTAAATAATAAAAATACAAAATTTCTATACATGTATGCTGTGCATAATGTGTGCACTCTTTAAGATCAAACATTTAAATAATTTTTGAGAATTCAACTGCACCTGTGATATCCCACAACATTAAATTATGATACGAACGTATACATCAGGATGTTCTCTATATATTTCTCTAACTAATAGAGATACAACTGCATTCAGAATTCAAGCTCATATATTAGATATCACTGAAATGAATGTGCATACCTATGCATATGTATGCATGTTTGCAACTATACATACATATATAACAGTAATAGAATATTACCCATTTTGTCCTGCAGCAATTTGTCCCTGCACACAGGTATGCAATCATAACATGAAAACAGATGTAGATGAGGGATACGTTACGACGATGCATCCCATGGGACAATGTTATTTTTCAATTAAGGTCAGTTCAGATTTTCTGTTGATTTAGCTAATTGTGATAACAGAGATTCGTCTCGATGCGTAAAAATATTTCTACTATACTACATAGACCCGAGTTTATATTATGTATTTTTGCATTTTACTACGAAATCATTGAAATCAAAATTAATTACTGTAAATGAGTATGCCTTTCCATATAAAAAAACAAAATAAAAAAAAAAACTTCCAATTTGCCTAGAATTTGAACATCATTCTGGCTGGGCTTTAGTTTCCAAGGTAACTATTATGTTGTTATTAAAAAAACACTGCAATGGTTAAAATAAATTTTAAACTATTATGAAGTATAATTCGAGCAGGGGTAAGGGGATATAATTTTTTTTAGGCAATGACTTTTATAATAGATGGCGCTCAAATCGCAAGGACATTTACTAGTTTATGTCAAATCGAATTTTGTCGACAGTGCTCAAAATAGGAAAAGTGTGTATTTCTTTGTTGTAATGGAAAAAATTGAATTCTCATACTACTTTTTCCGTACCCAAACTATTAAAGAAACTAAAAAAAGTCTAAAAAAGTTGCATGAATATTCTGTGGTAGGCGATCAGAGATAACCACACTGATGAGACCTCTCTGACATTGCTGGGTCGAAAAGTTCGATATTTTTTCTGCATCTCAATGCATTTTGTAAATTCATTGGGAAAAACAAAAAACTTTTTTCGAATGAATTTCAGTCTAATAAAGACGAAAAATTTCCAGCTTATTCTGGTCTTTCGCATGGATTGGATTACTACACATGATTGCATGACCAACGAGGAGTGAAGATACCATCTTTATGCATGGGCCTGCTGGTCCAGGGCGCAGTGCCCCACGCTCCATGGGCACCTTAAACTCCTGCGATAGTAAACTAAACGATGGTAAATTTTTCAATCAGCAAAATAACTTATGATGATAAGTTAGTTTAGCTGTTAAAATTTGGCTACTGAAAGTAAACCATGGGATTTAATCGAAATTCTATACATGGGAACAAATTTTTATGCAAAGTAACATATAAAAAAGGCATCACCGTCATTGTGCGGTGTCGGTGTTTACAATCCCAGTAGTTTTTAAATTTCCTGCCTTTTTTCATGGTTTACTTTTAGTAGCCAAACTCTATTTTGTATAATCATAGGAAATAGTTATACTTGATTCATGTTAACATAATACTTGCAACTCTGCCTAGGTAAGGTTATTCCCTAAATCATTTGATTACAAAAGAACTAAACCGAATCACACGATCATGACCTTCCTTTTACTCTAAATATTACATTCCGATGGGGATTCCCCTTAGCCCACATTATGTTAACTTTTTTCTTGGAACTGAAGATTATTCCCTTTGAACTTACAATCGGTGTGCTTTCCGTGTTGTGTTTTCGTTTGTATTTTACGTTATTATTGCTATGATAACCCTACGTAGTTCAGAAAATAATTTCTGCTAGAGGGCTCCCATATCCTAAAGATATGCGAAATAGTTAAGATAGTTCCTGTTTTTCATATCCTGTATAAACATTTGCGCTTAAGAAAGCTATCAGATTTCGCAACTTGTTAAAAATTGGAATTGCACAATTATTTTGGAACAATGTTTGGACATATTCAAGCGAAGTATTTCAATTAAGGACTATTATAACTGTTCTTAAAACACTGATCAATCAAAAGAGAAGATTTATCTTGCAAATATGCTCAGAGGAAGGCCAAAATGATCCCATCGGCCAGAAAGCTTAGAAACACAATTTTCCGGGACTTATGTCATAATCTTCACCGACTATCTAGAAAAGGAAGGAAAAGCGAAAAAATTCTCTTCCATACTTATTTATCGAATTGGGCCACGCATTTCCTCCTTCATCTATCCAATTCACCAGTTTTGGTCTATTGCTACTTTTTTCTCTATCTAAAAATGAAATATGGATTGGTGAAAAAAAAATTCACATCGAACGAGGTGGCCATCGCTAAAAAAAACCACTATCTTCCAGATTTCGTGAAAATTAGAGTTATTGGTAGACCTTGAAGATGGTGGAAAACCGTTGGGCAAATATGTGAACTTAAAGGTGACAATGTTGAGACTAACATCGAATTTTGACGAAAAAAAAATTCTTTAATTTCAAAATCGCTAACCTATTAGACAGCCCTTGGATGATTTACAGATTGCGTGAAATTTATGATAACTAGTCTTTTATTCCTAATTATCTGGAAATTAATGAAAAGGCCTTTCTACGTAAGTATATTCTATACCCTAGTACCATTTGTTCTATTCTTATAACATCTCATAATATTTCTTAAAACATTATCATGCAGACCTCTGTTAAATATTGTCATAAATATGTCGAAATAGCTGCAATAGAAATTCTGTTATTCGGCTTCTACCATAAGTTTATTGCTTATTCTTTTGTTCCACTACCTTTACAGGTACCTCCTTTTCCATTAATATGCAATCACAATCAAAGGCGAATGCCCATTTCAGCAGCGATACCTCCAGATATGGGAAATGTCTTAAACGATGCATTATGATACTCTTTTTTTAACAATGCTTATTTCTATCTAGCGGGGGAAAGTTGGGGGGGGGGGGGGCGTGTCAATGTGTGATTTGGTACATTTTGGAAAATCTAGTAGAGAGCCGAATTTCTTAGGTCCTGACAAGAAGTTTTAGTACCCACACTCCTATACTCGGAGGCTTAAATAGCTTTATATAGCCATCCCAATACTCACTTTTTTAGTATTTCCTTATTTTTTGATAGAACTGAGGTACGTACTAGATTTCTCGCAACTTAGATCGGCTCTAACTCGATAGGGTAATGTCCGATCGGAAAACGGATTTCACTGTATGCCTGAATTCAAGAAAATTGTACTCTGTATTCTTTTAGGGTAGGGGGTAGGAACCCCCTGCGGGGGGTTCCAATATCACATGCTGCAAATCGAATTAACAGCCTCGCCAAGTACTATCGGTTAGTGTACTTTCTTCCCGATTCAGAAAAGTTTCTCGGAACGTTTTTGTCATCAGAAAACCCATTTTCATGCAATTGGGTCACATATACCCCAGCTACTATATTTCGCATATATTTTTGCAGTTCTTTCTTCCATGGCCATGAGCGCTCTTATGTCTCATTAGGCCTATAGATTAGGTTCGGGCAGGGACTGGACACACTGTATTATCCGAGTTAGACAAAGTTCAACAGTAAGTCCAACAATAATAGCAACTATTGGTTTTTTGGAGCGCCGGCATAATGCCGCCTGTGTTTACCTCCCTCTTATCGCTACTTCTATTGCTCTGACGAATTCTGTAACCCCTGATCCCTTGTAGAGTTCGCCATATGCGTATCACGCGAGCTATATCCCGAGATCACCCCCATCGTTGAAGTCAAATTCAGCCATACCGTAAAGTTCGGCGAATACTTCATTAGCGGAACAGCAGTAACGTGGAACGGTTTATCTTCCTCTATTTCCCTTGCCAGTTATGAGCTGCAAGCATTCAAGCTCAATGCACCCCGTTACCTTTTTGATTCTGTCCAATAGTCCTCAATTACCTATTTCTTCTCCGTTACCTGCACAGGCTGTGCTGCTGCATCATAGGGTATATGTTTTGGCAACATCATACAAAAATCTGTTACCATCAATTCACAGTGGTAATTCAAATCTAGCTAAAAATGCTTAAAGGCATTTTCCAAGGATAAATTCTAAGCCTTTTACTGGCGTATTTTCTTCATGATACCACAGAATTTGTCATGCGGTTTAGCTACTTGTCAATAGATGGCACCCTTCGTAAATTTAAATTTACTGAATATAATATTCTGTCATACGATTTGGTGAATTTGGTTTACCTCTGCAGCTAACTTTTTAATTTAGCTTGTTATAGATGATGTTGTTCGGATCCGCTTTAACTTCCTTTCCCAACCAATTATAATTGGTTAAAGCCCTCATTAACGAGGAGGCATGAAAGTGCATTCATTATTCGTAAAGGCATTTTAAAAAAACACCCACTACTTTCCTTTTATCTTTGCATATGTTGTGAAAATTACTTATTCCTTCCATTGTTTTACCTTACTCCGCAGAGAAACCTTAATCTTTGAAAAAACCTTGCAGTTGTTATGGTTGCAGACACAGCGCCATCTGTCAGTGAAATGCGAACATAATACTCACTGATTGAGTGAAGAAGAAACTATAAAACAAGAAGCGGGCTAAATAGGTATGAAGAAGATTTGAGCCTTTCTGACGGGTTTTAGAAAACAACGGGACACTTCCTGTGAGAGGGTGGAAAAAGGATAGGAATTTTTGAATTTTTGTCTGGTGTGGCTGAAAAAGAAGAGAAGAAGAAGTACGTTTTTTTAGGAAATTGTGTAATATTGGCGGTGGAAAATCGAGGAGAAAAATCCAACGACATTGGTGACATTTAGAGCACGAACAGAAAAAGGAGACCAAAAAAAGAAATAAATTACGAGGTAGATTGCGGCCACAGTTATAAGCCTTTAGGGCAGCAGTACTTTTTATTAAACATCACGAAGTAATGTAAGCTTTGGTATATCATCTTTAATGGCTAAAGAACCGGGGCTGTCATATAGACATATCCACGCAGATCGTATAGCATAGTAGATATACCGTTTATCCCGTTTATCATAACACAGTTACAGTAGAATATTTTTAAAATTTTTTATTATATACAATGAATGCTGCAAAGTGCATTGCATGGTAGTAAGATAATATGTAGAGTATCACAAGGATTATGACTCATTCCGTTCATAAATAAGTCAATATGTTTTTTAGAACGCACCCTTGATTGGGATGTACAAAACACAGTATTAGTGTTTAAGATTTTCTTTAGTTCCTGTGATGGCAATATAAACTCTTCGAAGATTAAGGCAAAATACAAGGAAGTTAAGTAGGTAAGAAATTTTACTATAGTTTGTAGGTCTCTAGCATTATGAGCCGCTATATTCAGGTACTGATTTAGTTAGTAATTAAATATTTGGCTTGTTATAGAACATAGTGCTCTATCTCGCGGAATCTTCCAGACTAGGTCGAGTAAGAAGTAGATAAAAGCAAGAGACTAGCCTTACGTAAATACATTTTGAAGTTTGATTTTATTCACGTTAAAAATTTTATGCATACAATTAACACTAGGCGTATGAGACACAGTAAGTGCAAATGAACTTTAATAAATTGGACTAGCCTTACGTAGCAGTTTTTACTCTCCACCATGTTTACTCTCTTATAGTTGAATTTTGTATTAAATTACGTGTTTAACCTTAAAATCTGAATTAAAGATTTTAAATTTCTACAGCTATTATAAATTCTGAAATTCGAGTATATCTAAAACATTCATTAATCCCATCCACTTTTCACATCATTATCAACATCTGAATACTTGCTGAAACTGAAATTATTGATTCCAAAGTACGAATCGAATAGACAGCTCAATTCCGAATCGAATTATTAAATTCCCATCAATAATAAAAGATTCAGCTTGTCTCTGAGCCCGAAGTACATAGGTATGTCCTATTCATCTGTCCATATATACATACATATGTGTAGGCACATATTCATTCTCTATCCACTTTGGTGCCGTGTGTATATAGAATCGGATGCAGCAGGATCGGTCTAACCAACCTGACCAACGTTGTTTACAAGTCCATTAAACGAACAAAAGGATTAAGGGTGCAGTGTGTGGTCCCCAATCATTCAATTACGTATGCACTGGCATTTATGGCAACGCCAATGCACCGTTTCGAGTTTAATAATATCTCTCTGAAATTCAATATGTGATGTACTACGAAGGGGGAATGGAGGGGAATATGGGTGGGGGTGATAGGGCTTGAGAAGGTCTTTATGAGAAATATTTAATATACATAAATATACTCTGTACATTCGCATATATTGGACAACTACCAGTCAAAACCTGTTGTCAAAGCCCACAAAAATAATTAAATTCATTTGTATTTAGCTTGCTGAAAGCTTTTGATTAAAACTACACACTTTTCCCCCTTTTTAATTACACCAGTGTACTTTATAAGAGCTAGAGGATTACAGGAAATCTTTAAATGGGGACGAGTTCTTGCTGCTTAAAGAGTTTACGTAGAAAGTTGACTACTTACTTAATATTATGACTAGAGTGAAGGGTGAAAGTAATATATTTCACCACTTACTTAGTTTACTTAACTTAGAAATGAAAATTAATATCAACTTTAAATTAGATAAAGGATTCATTCAAGCTAATGAACATCGTCCTTATCCCGCAGGTGCTGTTGGTAACATTGGATATAAAATTCAGATGACTGGTAGAGAGTTTTAATTTTCCAAGCTTTCTAATACAGAATTTTATGGATGACACTACTTTGGTGACGAATGGTGTAAAGAATTCGTTTTACTCTTTTAACAGTGAACTCATGTGAATTTTAGTTCAAACGTACCTACGTAGAAAAAAAGTCTAAGTCGGCATTATTGATTGATTGATTGAAATAGAGGTTTGGGATCCTGAGGGATCCCCCGAAAAGTAGGCCAAATCAAGGCCCATTGTTCACCCTCCGGACCCATGAGCGACGCCCATAGGTCCAAAACGGACGCTCCTATAAATTTCAGTATTGGCCCTCAGCTCTCCTTGCCGGTATCATGTAATCTCGTCCAGGAGATGTGAGCCAGGGAATCTGTAACGTTTTCCTGAGAGTACCGGATAGCGACAAAGAAAGTAGGTCACTGTTTCGGACTCCTCTCCGCAACCCCTGCATGTAAGATCATCAACAAGTCTCATCCTGTGAAGGTGACCCCTGAGAGAGGAGCGCCCAGTAAGAATGGATAACAGAGTTCTCAGGGTTGGCTTGTTAAGTCCTAGGAGCTTTATCGTTTGATTTGGGTTTGGTTTACCTCACAGTTCCTTTGTTGTTCTACGTGAGGGATCTCCTAACCAAAACCGACTGTGTTGGCGGTCAGCTCAGCTTGAAATGATTGAGACAAAGTGTTTTGGTGCAATCCCGACTGTAGAGGCAGGTTCTTCCGAGGCTGCACTAAGCCGCAGCACACACTGCACTATCACCCTGTTATTCCGAGAGAGGGAGTTCAGGGTGGTTTTGCACTCCATTAATAGTTTGGAGGTTATAAATGGTTTAGATAAAGCCTTGACAGCTGCTTGGCTGTCTGAGCAGATGGCTAACCTCTTTGTTCTCAGCGTCTGAGTTAAGAAGGTGCCTTCCCACTTCGATAATGGCCTTGACTTTTGCCTGAAAAATCGTGGCATGGCTTTCAAGGCGCATGGAAAATTTAATCGGCATTATTGTCATGCCACTAGTTGTTCGTTAGAAACATTACACAGCAATCCATAGCCAAAGATCTGGCCATTAGTTGTGTTATCCTAGAATGTATTGCTCAGACATGTGTTCAGATGGTATTGATCCTTGGGAACAAATTCGTGAACAATATAGTATGAAAAATCCTCAAAATCAACAGTCGCGAAGGTATCATCATAAAATAAGGCCTCACGTTAAGTTAGAATACCACCTATATCTAAAGTATGTGTACAGTAGATTTAATTACCCGAAATATTGCATAACACGAAACAAACGCCCAGGACCCGTTCGGTAAAATGATCTCCATGTGAATTAATTCTGATATCGCATCAAGAATAACATGAAATATCGCTTAATACGAAAACACTTGGAAGCATTACTTACTTATTTTGTTAAAAAAAACTTTTGTCTTATCCAACATTACAAGCAGTTTACAACATAGTGATCAGGGCATCATTAAAAATCTGAAAGCATCCTACATAAAGTTTCTGTTCAGGCAATTTATAGTGAGTATTTAAACTAAGGAAATTACTAATGGAGTGACAATTTTGAGCTCCTTACGTCTGCTGCTTTGCTTGGCGATATGTAACAACTACGACGAAGTTGTTTCAATCATGATGGATTTTCTTTGGAAATGCCTCACTAACAAGCGGTTCCTTGCCACATTTCCTTCGTAAATGCGAAGATGCTTTGCCAGTGGAGAAGATCGTGGGTGAGATCGTACAAGAACTCAATGGGCGCCACGTGGTTTTTACTTCTTCCAGATTGAGAAATACCACGAAACTCTTCCACCAATTAAAGCACAAAAAAGGGAAATAAAAAAACAATGGAGAGAATCACATTCAACTAAAAATTTATTATTTTAACGCTATTTAAGAAAAACTTCCAAGTGAATCAATCACCAATATATGGTGGTATTGCCGGCGTGGAATTTCTCCTCATTAACCCTTAAATCTTCTTCCTTTTTGTATTAAGTTTACTTACCACTTCACACTACTTCTTTCAGGTAATTTTTCTCCTTTTTTTCCTTCCAATATCTTTTTTTTTCTTAATACTTTTTCTTCTTTTTTTTTATGTTGCTCTATTTTGTTTTTTTTGTTTTTAATAACTACTCTTCCGACTGACTTGCTAGCTCCTGAAAAGAAGTTGAGCAGCTGCCCTTTAGAGGAAATGCTGCCTCACTACCTTGTTCTTTTTTTTTTTTGCTCTTTCGGACAAGCTGTTAATCCAAACGGCACTCTACAAAAGTGGAAGACAGCCCCTCCTGGAACTGTAAAAGCAGTAAATTGCTTATAGTCATTTTCCATCGGTATCTGCCAAAAGGCATCCCTAAGCTTGTCGAGAGTAGCGGACACATATGGAATAGGATAGGCCTCCATCTTTGTTACCCTATTGAGCTTTCGAAAGTTAATACAAAAACGGTAGGACCCATCCTTTCTTCGCACCATTACAATAGGTGATGACCATGCACTATGAAATGCCTCTACCACTCCTAATCACAGCATTTGATTGAGTTCCGAGGTGATTATTTGTTGTAACGCTGGGGATACTGGATAGTATCGTTTCTTATGAATTCGTCCGAATGACGTGCTCTACCTCAGTTGTACATCGTAGCTTATTACCCATCTTTTCCTGTGGCCTCTGTATTACTTCCTCTAACTTTCTTCTCCGACTTTCAGATGGCTTCGATTTGCTTCTATGGAATTAATTTGAATTTCACCGATATTACTTGAGAACGAGCAAGAATCTTGCCCTAAATTTACGGTATTACCCATATCCTTCCATAAAGCTGTTCCTAGAAAAAGGTTATGAGGCAGTGTTGGGATTACTAAAGTCTCAAAGATCTTTACCCGCTCATTTAACTCTATTGGAAGATTCAGTACTCCACTAACTCCCACCATGGCCCCATTAGCCAAAGTCACTGACCTAGCATTGTACTCATTAAGATCTAGGCCCATCTTTTGCAACACTTTCCAACCCGGTCCCCCAATTACCTTTCAGGATGCTTCAGAACCAGAAGCCCCAAAAGTGTCACACTCAAAATAGAAACCTGCAGATAGGGTCGACTGTCATTCTTTGCACAAGCAAAAATGTAATCCACTAATGTTACTAGTAAACCGTCTCCCCTCTCATTTGATTCTCTCACCGCCATTTCCTTATTACACCTAATAGTGGCTTGCGGAGGATTGGAGTTCAACTCTCCGCGTATTATTGAATTCGTGCTACGTTTCCCGAATTTGGGTTTCTTTGGATTGTCCGACCACAGCTAGGATGACGACTATCTGAACTTTTAACATTTCTTAACCCATTCCTATCAGAATTATTCGTGGAATTACATTTAGGCCGTGTGTCCCTCTCACGTTGACAATTAAAGCATTTGAACCTATTATTATTGTTGGGGATTGAGACTGTTGCAACTATTGAGTCTTCCGTAGACACATATGCCACATAAGGCTCGAGCAAATTATAACTACGACGGAGCTGTGGTATATATGTTTCAACAGAAACTCTAATTGCTTCCAATTTACAACCTACTCCTATAAGTTGCCGCACGGTTTTTATTTCAGCGAGAGCTAATTGATTCTGATAAAAAGGAGTAACAATTTTCTTGAGAATTCTCTGTTGTTGTATTTCATTTAGAGGTACTGTTAATCGCGAGAACATGCTTCGAATTATGGCTACGTAATTACCGATCGAATCATCTTTTCCTTGATTACGATGCCTTATTTCTTTAGTGAATCGATCGTCATAGTCGACTGGTAAAAATTCTTCGCGTAACCCTTTGACGAGATCGGTCCAATTTTTAAATTGACTTTTCTTGGCTCTGTACTATAGCAGTTCCCTTCCGGAAAATAATTCTAAAGAGAACTTAAATAACACAGATTTGAGACCCCTCTTGCCTCACGAAGCACAAGTACTCTTTCTAAAAAGGAATTTACGGACTGGCTCTTTTCACCTGTAAAGATTACTCCCCATTTGTGAATTGCATTGTCCACAACTCTTAAATTAGTCAGAGACATTACGCTCGAAGTTTAATTGAAGCTGAACGACCATATTGATACTGCTTCAATGTTGACCACGAGCATGAAATTGTGGAAATAATTAGACCATCAAAGTTTTATATTTTAATAATATAAACACTTTTGAGTATGTAGATATATGAGACAACGCTTAGCTTAGGTTAGGTTAGAGTAGCGGCCATCGTAAAAAAGCATGTATGATCCATCTCACTTGGAATATCTGTAATCCATTGTGATACCACTTTACTGGGACCATTCCTGGAAAAGATATCTAACAGCTAGAGGGTGTGATGAAACCATCCACAAGAGTTAATGAGCCTTACTAGGTAATTCGCCCAGTCCGCCGACAAAGTAGCTACCAAGCGTATTCCTCCTAATCTTAGCAAGGTTAGAACATTCACGCAGCAAGTGCTGAACTCTCTCAACCTCTTCCTCGTCGTACAGATTATAAAGCTAGCAAGTGACCTGCATATTTCCCAAAGAGGCAGTGTCTCGCAATAACTGGAATAAGATTACACACATCATTCCAATTCCTCCTCAGCGGAGAGTCAGCCTGCATAGGACAAATTTCGAGCCCAGGCTGTCTTGAAAATACGCATAAAGTCATAGTTCTACCCATCTATGATTTGCCAGCTTACAGGCCTGTATATCTAGAATCCTCTTCACTGATTGTAGGGGCCGAACTATGGGTTCCTCCGCTAGACATATATTTATAGTACAATTTTTACTGGCCTGGGCATCCGCTGCCTCGTTTCCAGGTATGTCGACACCAGGATAACTAAATCATCAGCATATGCTACTGCTTTTGTACCCTCCCTTTGCAAAGAGACAAGAGTACCATTAACTACCAATATCCACAGTCAAGATGAAATTACTCCTCCTTGTGGAATACTTCTAGAAACCCACCTGCTAACCTTATTGCAATCAAGTTCTGCGTTTACTAGGTGGCTACTGAGCATTGAGTTAATCCATTTACACATATGGCTGTCTATGGACGCCTCCAACAACCTCTTAAAAGCTTTCGGAAGAAACGACTTAAGGCTGATTGGTCTAAAGTCCTTAGCAGTCATGTGCTCACTACGATTTCCCTTAGGAATGAAGATCAGTTTGGTTTGCCTCCAGATGCATGGGACATAGAGTGGACCGGGCAGCTTCTGTAGATTACCATCAGCCCCGGAATTACAATTTCTTGCACTTTTTGCAGCAGCATGGTAGGAATGATGCCGTCGATTCCTGGTGATTTATAGGAAGCAAAGGACTGAATTGCTCACTCCATTCCCTACAGCTTCTAAGTTCGGAGTATCAGCGTCCTTGTTATTATTATAGGTGTGGTCGGCTTCAGTTTTTCCAGTACTCATAAGCAGCTCTAAAGTTTCTTCAACATTTCGGTCCAGATGTTGTCTTACGTTTACAGGAAGTCGGGCACACTAGACAATACGACGCTTAATAAAGAATTCGAAAACTACGAAACCCTTCCGCTGGTCCTCATAATTTCTCGTTAACCGATTTCCGCTTTATACCTAACGATCAACCACGATTTTAACATCGATGGTCCATTGTAATATGAGCTCATCGATACCTTGCCTGGATATGATTGATGGGAAGAAGGGAGACGTACGTTAAAACCAGCCACAAAAGTCAATGAACTTTTCTACAGATCCCCAAACTCTTTGTTTATTATTACCCCCAAATTTTTGGAAGAAGTAGCTACCAAGTGTGTTCCTTCTATATTTAGCAAAGTTTGGGTATTTATCCAAAATAATTTTGAACGCATTCAACATCCCCCTCGTTCATAGAGCTTCTACAGAAATCATTGTACTTATATGGAGATTGAATGCATTTCACTAAAGAAGCCGTGTCCCATAACTGATAACTGCGGTAAGGTTCACACAAATCATTCCGGTACCGCTTGAGCAGCAGAGTTTGTATCATCATCGGATATAATGTTAAGTGTTATATCGATTATAACAGATTACACTTTTTTGTATAACGTTATTTACTCTAACACCAATATTACGAAGATTACGATTCATTTTGGGACACACTATTTTAATTTGACAATGAAACTTAATAAAACTTTCAAAGTAACTTTACCCACAAAATTAAAATATTCGTGGCGCCACCAAATTTACAAAAAAGAAAATGGAAACCCTAAAATCTACCACAAGCAAATCTCCATAATAATCAAAAACCAATTGCACAGAAAACAGCAAGTGCAATTTGGATACGGAAAACTTAAATTTATTAAATCATTTTCCATGGCATGTCAAAACCTTTCAAATCGCACGTTCGGAAGCAATAAATAAAAATCCCGAATGTATGCGGCACCATTTGCTCAAGAAATAATCAAACAATTTCCTTTATTCTGTTGCCTGCCAGTTTGTTTTTGTTTTTTTTTTTTTTTTTGTTCACACACACAGTAAGCTCTCCCACTCCTTATCTCTCTTGACATACCTACATATAATATATATAGGTATATATAAGTTTATGCTGCCTTTACGCCTCTGCCACCTCCTGTTAAGATGTCAGGCGAAATGTAACAACTGGTGCCAAAGGACGAAAACTTGTTCGTATTAAGAAAAATCTCTTTATAAATGATTTACACGAAGAACACACATAAAACTTGTCAGACGCCCCATTTGATCCAAACAATTCGCAACACCGACACATTTGCACTCGTTCAAGTCTAGTTCCTGGGCATATATACATCTCCGGCCCGAAGGACCAGGGGATACCTCAAGAAAAACAAAATTTATTGGTTTCTGTATTGGGGAGGAGGCGTTAAGCACTTTCCGATAATATGAGATTTGGAGAAAGTATCCTTTTTACGTTAAGAACCAAATATGATTACCGAACATATCCAAGACATCTGCGTCCACCTTCAGACCATGAGAATTGGATTTTTTATACGATCTGACATGAGAGCTATATAGTAGCTCGGCCGGGTGCGGTGGGACGACAGACGTAAAGAGCATCGTTTCCATCGGTGTTTTTCAGTTCGCCCCAAATATAAATGCGAAAATGAATTCCTGTGATGCGAATCCAGAATAGGATGCGCTCTATATGTATATATATATCTCCTGTAATGTATCAGGTGTCGGCACACAGAGAATTATCTCCGCATTGAAGCGCGAACGTGTGAAAATTTCAATATCTAGAAAATTACGGCATCCAAATGTTTTCTTGATAGCTTCGATTTTAAGTATCCTGCCAGATAAATGTATGTATGGATGTACTATACTGCCACCCCAGCTGAGTCCTTTAGAAATTCTCAAACTGGCTTGTTGCCGAAGTGCATAGTAATTAACTTTCTCAATTGATAAATGAACCCACTTCGGAAACACCGATATCTTTAGCCTTTTGTTAGGATTTTGTTTTTGTTTTTTTATTTTTATTTCCGAGCTCATAAAATTTCCACGGAAAGCAGTATGCTCCGGAAATGCCAGTCATTAGGGTAATTGGTTGTTCCGTGTTTTGTTCAACTCTCCCTGATTTATTTTCGGTCTGATTTTTGCGCCAGGAGAAGCTTTTTTTTTCTTGCTCTAACGGTGATTAACAAAATTAAAATTGGCTCAGCGTAAATTGCTGCCATTCATTAGCCTAAAAGATTACCTAATATATAGCTAGGATTTTTGTTCAATTTTTCATTTAAAAAGAATTTCAAATGGAATTAACCTAAAAAAACCGTAAAAGTTTTTAGGTGAAATCTTGGTTAGGCGAATGAATAGGCGATTTGAAAAAGAGTATGGGAATGTAAAGGAAAATACATTTCTGTGCTGGCCCCTGTTGAGAGTAAAGAGATGTGAATATATTTTGGAAGTTTTTAAAGTTGCTGTCTTTGGCCTGGATTAACTTTGATTTTTCGTAGGATACAACTTTTAAAAATTTTCTAATGCCCTAAAACTGTACTTCAGTAAGATCCATGATGATTTGACCTTTATCGTGTCGCATACTTGCCCCTTTCTGCCGACTTTTGATGACGCAAGAAAATTTTTAAACTGAAAACGCCAGGCTTTTTAAATTCATTATGAAATGCTTATGTTAATGCAGTTTTCAATGAAAGAAACTGAGTTGAAAATTTGATTTTTAAGGTCCTACAACTTCATAGGGGGCAAATACTTAGGAGAAGGAGAGGAGATAAAAGGTAGTTCTTCCCTTTTTAGAAATGTCAAACTATTTGATAGGCTACGATGGGTTAGTGGTGGCCGTACACTCTGTGGCATTCAATATACAGATTATATAAAAAATAAAGAACGTTTTGTAACCTTTGTTTCATTTTCATCGCCAACCTGCGCCCCCCTGAATTCAATATTTTTATAATAATCTGGTTAAGTATATGTACTAAAGTTAGTACAGGACACCCAATATGTGATTAATTTTGAAAAATAGAATAGCATCTGAAAGCCTATAGTTTTTGAGGGCGTTTGTTTTTTCTATCCCATGAACCCAGTCCTCTCTCCACTCTAATGGTCGATTTGATTGATCTTCACTACTATCTTCACTGACCAGTTTGGGATTTAATGTACAAGTCTACGCGTATGACTTTGTGAGTCACAATACGGGGAAACATGATGAAGTTATATCCGATCTCATGCATAACGTCCTTTTCAAAATCTGCATATGGTGTTTAATCAAAGATCTTAGCATAAATCCTTCCAAAATGGCTATCGTTCCATTTATGAGAAAAACGAAACTTTTACTAACGGCCTAACGGGCATCATCTTTTTGATTACATGGAATTGATATTTTGAGATGGATCATTGGAGATAAGAAACTTATCTGGAATTCACATCTGTCCAGCACGGTTGGTAGACCCATGATCACCTATACGGCTCTCGCATGGTGGCCAAAAACTAATCAAAAGAAAACCGAGGCTCTGCTTCAAAAAACCTAGCGGCTTGTATATGTATGACTAACTGGCGCGCCGTAAGGACCTGTCCATGGAAGCCTTACTAAGCCTTCCACTCCAACATTTGCAGGCGTAAAAGGACGCAATATTCAGTGCTATGAGATTGCAAAAGGAGATACAGTTAAAGCCAGGTGATCTGGTTGATCATTTAAGTATATATATATATATATATAATCACAACCCAGGTGGATTTTGTAAGAACATTCGACGTGCTCTTGGGAGACCGACAATAATGTCGTTCCACTAAACCGTCCTTCCAACAAAGATCGATGCTGTGCTTTACAAACGGTTACGGTTCCAAAACGAACGATGTAGTCGGACTGGGCGTATACGACCATCGATTCCATATATCAAAGGCCCTGGACTCCACCTCTACCGTATTCCAAGGCGACGTATTAGCCAAAGAAGATTGGGCCAATAGCTGTATTAAAAGAGCCATAAATGGTTCAACTATATTAATATCCTCTCAAGACATTCAAGCTGCTCTCAAGGTCTTAAAATCAAGCACTATCTAGTCAAGGATGCTAATCTGTAGTGATGGCGAGTGTCTTCAAAGTTTTGTTCAGTTTTCAAAATATACCATTTTTAAACCATAGTTGCGCCCCCTCTCACAAGAATCCTGGAACCGCCACTGCAACGGAGTGTTTTCGAAATCAAAATCAAGTGATCTAGTTAACTCCTCATTTTTTATTTTTCTACAATAATACTACACATATAGTAAGTGATGATCACCTTTTACATCCTCCCTTGATATTTCCTCCAGCATACTACCAACAAATGTGCAAGCAATTGTGCCTTAGGAAATTCTCTACGTAAATATTAAATTTTCAGCAGTGGCAAGTCGAAAAGTTAACTCTTTTTGCAAATATTACTAGATACCAAAAACTATAGAATAGATAGCAAAGGACAGTAACGCACCCCAGGATTTGGCTTTGGGGGGGGGGCATATACAGTGTACCACAACGAGTATTTTACTACCTCTTACTTCATACTAACAGAAACAACTAAATAAATATTCATAAATTTGTCGTATAGTAGATGCCCCTTAAGTTAAAAACACTGAATACAACCATGAATAGGCCATAAATTATTATCTAATAGTTAAACATGATCTCGACTAGATAGGTATTACCGATCATTTCATTCAATAAAAAGAAATTCAATCTTTTCAAAACTTATTTAAACAAAAGAATTCAATTTGCTGCAAAAATTCATAAAATAGAATTGATAAAAATTTTCATAACGAGCAAAGTACCTATCCATATAGTACATACAACTTAGCCATCCTGTATAGGTTTCACCACAAAACCTCCAACCAGTCACATATTCATTTCCATTAAGCAAAAATTCAAAATTATCCTTCACTCGAAATGTCCTTCATTCATCGATAAAGGTAAAAACAGGATATCCTTTAAACCCCAGGGAAGTGTTAGCTATAGCACCACTGTACCAAGGATAATTGATGGTAGTCATGGAGATATACATACATATATCATGGGGAACTCTTCTTGTGCTCACATATCCACATATCATGTCCTCTGCATTGTATACAGCCCGTAATGATTCCAGGTAAGTCTCTGTATAATAATGAAATCATATCTCTCTCTGGTTCGTTTGAATATTTCAATAGGTCCAGTCGCCTCCAGGGTAGATTCTCATATATAATACTAGTATTTAGTAGATGACATGGAAGCCATGAATCCATGGAATCAGGTACGTAGATGCATTGGTATACCGACAAATCAATGAAATCAACCAGCACAAATCTTGTTTCTGGCATGAGTATTGAATTTTTCAAATCAAGTTGGCATTCGTTACCGTGAATATCAGAAAATTTATGTTTTGCTATTCAAAGGATGATTTGCTTGCTATTGCGCTAGCCAGCTAGATTCAAACAAAAGGAGCTCGGTAGTATTGTCAATGACATTTCCTCAATCCTTCACCTGTGAACCATCCATGGAAATATCATTAATAATTTATCTTTGCTTTCAACGACCAAAAATTTCTACATAATTCATGTGAAAATTATGGTGATAATTTCGTTGCTATTAAACGACCTAATCCTATGAGTATACCTACCTACCTACCCTAAATCTTTACATTCTGTGTCCTTCGCGTAGTGGAATTTTTAAACAGAATCCTTTCCACTAATTCATTATCAGACAGTCGCATTTAGGAGGAGTTTTAATCCAAATCCGTCATAAATTTTGTTATCGCTACGGCTTAGTACTTAGAAGCGCTTACCACTTAAAATGTCAAGCTCTTAGGGCGTCACGAACTAAAACCCACCCCAAAATATTTCACTGTTGGCTGAGCCGACTGCCTGGCACCTGATTACATACATACGCCATTCATACAGAAGCACATGCATACCTATATATTCTCTAGTATCTATGTATAGGCGACAAATCTAAAGTTCGCAAATCCTAAAAAGTCATTCAAATTGAACGCTAATCCAAATGAATTGAATTTGTTCTCGTAGATCACATGGTACATAGACGATTTGGGGAGGTGTTGTTTTCTTTTTTTTTACATTAAATCACTAGTGCACTCCAACAGTAGTGGGAACCTTAACAGCATGAGAGTTACAGAAATTAATGTAAAAATGGAGTTTTAGGAAAATTTATTACGAAGTTTGGATTAGCATAAAAAGGATATACTGAGATAAAAAAAATGAATTCTAGTTTGGATAAATTAAGTCTATTAAGAAAAATTGGAAATTTGTGTCAATTCCACGACGAATTCGAATATTCTTTAAATAATGGTCACATTATTGCGTTACAACATGTAAAATGTTGGCTTTAAACTCGCACTGGTGCAGGTTGGATAAAAAGCCATTCAGATTCTGTTGTCTGATTTTAATTTTTCGATAGGTTTCTCTTAAGAATAAATCACTGAATGTCATTAGCTTATTGCTAGCGTACATGAACAAATGAAAACCATCGTTGCTTGTCCAATAGTCTTTGGTTTTCTATCTATCTCACTCCCCCAACATTTCTAAAATGGACGGAGTCTTATTTAGATAACAGAACATACCAAATCTTATTCCGCCATTCCATCTCTAAAATCTTGATGGCTTCGTCTGGCGTGCCTCAAGGTACTCACTTAGGCCCTTTGTTTTTTATTCTATCTATTGACGACATTGTCTCTGTTGTGAGGTACTGTAAAATCTTGATATATGCTGACGACATTAAGCTTTTCGCTCAGATTAAATCTAATAAGACGATCGCGAACAGGAACAAGCTGACCTTCACAAATTTTACGATTGGTGCAAAAGTAATAATTTGGTACTCAATAAAGACAAATGTTAGGGTATGACTTTCCACAGAAATCAGAAACCAGTCACTTGTGATTATGGCTCTGTCTGTGACTTGGGCGTTAAATGCGATCAAAGATTGAATTTTATCTCCCATATAAACTACATGGTATCAAAGAGTAGTTCTATGCGCTGGGTTTTATAATATGTTGGTCCCGAAAGTTTTGAATCCTATCATAACTTTGCGCTTGTACACTTGCTTTGTGAGACCACTGCTTGAATACGCTAGCCGGGACTGGTCTCCATTTTACGGTACACACATCGACCGTATCGAGTCTGTTCAGAGGAACTTCCTACGATTTACTCTAAGGCACCTACCCTGGAATAATTCATTAATTCTTCCACCCTATGAGAATCGCTTGAAGCTTCTAAATATGCACTCGCTTGAAAAACGTCGCATGGTTTCCGATGTAACTTTTGTGCACCAACTCTTAAACGCGAATAATGACTCTCCTCTGTTACTTAACAAAACCTCTTTTCGCGATAGTAGGCACAATTTGAGAAGGCTACCTCTGTTGCATATTAACCCCTCAAGGTCTAACTTTAGCATGTACGATCCTATTAATCGCATGTGCATTGCTATTAATAATTTGGCTGAGTATTTTGTTGTTGACGTTTCTAAGCATGTTTTAAAAAAACATCTACAGGGTGATTCAGATCAAGATACCTTCCGGTATACCATGTGATTTTTGAGTTAAGATGATCAAAAAAATTGTTCCACATACCCCCCTTAGGAACCTTCCTTTAGGAGTTGTGATCAGTTGAAGATTTCGCCAATATTCGTGAATATAAATGAGTATAAGTTTTGAACCACCCTATAGATTTTGGTTATTATTAGCTTATTAAATAGAATAGTAGCTGTTGAAGAGTGTATTGCTCTGTATATTTTAATTAAGCATCTTTAAATTATTCGTAAATATTTCCAAAACATTGATTTTTTTTTACACACAAATTTCATAAATACCGTTATTTATTTCAAAAACTTTTGTGTGTAAAAAAATCAAAATTTTGGAAATATTTGAGAATACTTTTTGGATGCTTACTCAAAAAATACAGAGTAATACACTACTCGACAGCTACCATTCTTGGCTATTTAATAAGCCAACAATGACCAAAATCTAAAAATCTATAGGGTGGTTCAAAACTTATACTCATTTATTCTCACGAATATTGGCGAAATCTTTAACTGACCACAACTTCTAAAGGAAGGTTTCTAAGGGGGGTATGTGGAACAATTTTTTTGATCATCTTACCTCAAGGAATCATGTGGTATACCGGAAGGTATCTTGATCTGAATCACCCTGTATATAATATTTAATTCTATTTAAATTTTTTTTTAAATTTTTGTTGTTATGTTGCATGTCATTTTATCCGGTGTTCGGTTTATGTTTAATTTAACCTATCTACTAATACTAACATCGACTAAATGATGAAATGCATGTATTGTTGACCGTTTATCTATTAAACGTGTCACTGCAGCGAGCTTGTGTTAAGCTGGTTCTGATAGTCATTAGAAATATCGTCTTTCATTTTACAGCATAAATACGACCTCTAACTCCATAAACATGTAAAAATAGACATCACAAAAAATCCGTATGGATTGCCACGAAATTGAGTGCTAAATGGCTGAATTACATCCATAAAAATTAACGTTTTACGGAACAATTAAGGAAATCATGTAATATGAGAAATTCACTTGACGCCAATCAGTTTATATTTATTATTTTACAAATTGCTAGTATTTTCCGTTTTCTTGCTAAACTAGAATAAGCAGGCTTCCGCTATGGCAGAGTCAATAAGGAGCAGGAATAATCTCATAAAGTTATATGCAGGAGAAATTCTGGATCTCCCCTTGACACTGCCACGAGAATAGCCAAGCAAATGGTCATGGGTAGGATAGATTACTGTCTCACAATGTACGGTCAGCTGAACAAAAAAAGTCTCAGAAAGATCCAGACAGCGCTTAATGCAACAGCAAGAATCTCCCTTGGTGTCCTCAGCACCACGCCTATTGCCAGCCTTCTAGTAGAGGCAGGTTTCCATATCTTCTCCCAAAGAAGGCAGGAACTTACTGGAAACCTCGTCTTCAAAACGGTGCACAACAATAAATCTCCACTACACCTCTTAGCTTTGGATATTCTTCATACGGATAGAACGGACACCAGACGGACCCATTCCGGACTGTACCGAGCGATCGGCAGTATACCTACAGCCCTCTGGCCCCTTTTTGTCCAGACGAAATAAACCCTGTGGAAGGCGTTCCGCCCTGGAAAGTGCCGATGAAACGCATCATCACAAATAAAAACGAATACAAACAACTCAACAACGAAAACAAAATACAACTGAATATAGAGAAAAAAATACGACTAAATACTGACAGAGCAATCTACACGAACGCATCTAAAACAGAAGACGACGTAGGGATTGCCATGATCACTCTCCACTATCCAGATGATATTAACGTTGGCAAAAAATTGCCAGCCTGGACTAATGTTTTCACGGCAGAGCTCACAACCATATGGGAGGCTGACAGATGGGCATCCAAACAGCACGACTCATTTGTCATCTTCTTGGACAGCCTGTCGGCCCTCAAAGCCACAACAAATCTAAAAAATACAAACCCACTGGCAGTCAACTTAAGGAATATGCTGGCAACAAGAAAAATAACACTCGCCTGGTGTTCTGCTCATGTGGGAACTCAAGGGAATGAAAAAGCTGATCAGCTAGCAAAGAGAACACTAACGGAAAGTGGAGATATGATCGCACCTCCAGCATATAAAGCTGTCAGGAGAGAAGCCAGAAAAAATATGGAGGCCACAAAGCTTTCTGAATGGAAGCAAGCAAACACCTTTCTAGCCAGCCATCATAAGGTAATGACCAAGCCTGAAATGCCGGACATGCCAAGAAAACAAATGATAGGGATGGCGAAACTTCGGATGGGACACTTCCTAGCTGTTAAAAAATATCTGTTCCTGAGACAACCACGCCCCTCATGCTCCTTCTGACAAGACATACCTTTTACAGCAGAACATGTCTTCACACAATACAAGGAACTACAAAGGCAATTACACGGGCAAGGTATACGGAGAACTCCGACAGAACTCCTCAACTATTTAGGAAGAAGGATACAGACGCACTATTCCTAGCATTGAGGACTTACTTAACGAACTGTAACGCTGAGACCAGACTCTAACGGACAAACATTTTATATGAATTGAATTTTTTTTTTATTTATGTATTCACAACTAAGCTAGTAAGCCTATAATAAGTAGGTAAATATGAATTATATTACGAAATACACTTAAACCTCTCAAAGTGTTATATATATCGAAGAAAAAAAAACTAAAGAATTACAAAATGAATTACCTTAGCTTTATATAGGGAAAATACAAAAATGTATATATGGTGCGCACAAATATGTATAGGAGGTATATATATATATTCTTAATTAACTTCACAAATTAGATCTACGCAATAGGAATATGTAGTTTACTAGGAAAACAAAACAAACTTTCAATCAAAACAATACTTAAGTTGCCCCGATGGACAAGTTGCCGTGGGCCAAATACATTAGGTTGCAATGGGCTTAGGCTCTTAGCGCTAAGAAAGGTATCCTAATGTTATAAATAAACTCTTTAACCGTAAATTATCAAGTAATAACATGAAAAGACTTGACACCATTATACACTAAAAGGTACGATGCAAACTAAAATCTAAAGCGGATCAATATGAAAAATTTGCCGCTTATTGCGCACAGCTCAACGCTCGCCAATCTGCGACCGGCCTAAGACTTGGAATAAAAAACAAATGTAAGACACAAAAAAAAATTTTAAATAAAATTAATAAAACTATTATAGAGAATTTTAAATACCCACAAGGTATACACTCCGCGGGGTAGTCAGAGAGCGAACGTTGGCTACTCGATGAACCTAAAAAGAGATAGAAAAATACGCTTGTAAGCTAATGCATCAAGTGACGGCGAGTATTTCTCTAATCTCAATACACACGCACAAGATTTAACATTCTTTATAATAAAAAAAAAAGACAAAACTACTCCAAACTAAATAGGGAGAGGACGGGAGAAAACCGTACCTCTCTCTCTCTGCAGCCTCTTTCGGTTTATTTAACATAAAATAAATGGTGAAAACCAACCACTCATCTGTGCATGGAGCAAACCATCAACACGCACTGATGACTGAGTATAGGAGAAAACCATACCTAATACTCAGTTTCTCTATAATTCCGATACTCTCTCAAACAAAAATTACACACTAGACACTACTACTAAAGCTCACAAATCACACACATTTCCTATTTTATAGATTAAACTAATAACGACACTAACTAAATATAAAAAAAACGTTCACTCATACACCCACGAGCTTAGTGAGGATTACTCACCTAAAATTGTCTACTTCAATATTATTTCACTTATTTTTATTTTTAACTATTTATCTGTTTTTTTTTTTTCCTAAGGATACCGCACTTGTGGAATACTCGGGTGATTATCACCGAAAGAATAATCTCTGCAAGATTTCATCCTGCATCCTTCAGTGATACATCCAAAACAGGTTCTTCCCCCTTTCCAAGCACATACCTAACATAAATGCAAGATACATGAAACAGGTCAAGACTTGTTCCTTGAATTCTCCTGCTACATCCATAAAAATATTTTGGACGAGGAGAAAGAACAAACCAACGACGCACAAGGAAACATTCTACCGCATGCACATGCCTACCCAAATTCCTAGAAGGATACATAATTAGGGATGTAGTAAGGAAAAGGAAAATAGTAATATGAGAAACTATTCTGATATAAATAAAAAAAAGAACAAAATTGTGGAAAATGAATATAAAGTATATTTTCAGGTATTTCTGCCTTTCAATCGGCCATCCTGGAAGATAACTCGTCCCGAGTTAACATGATTTGTTTTCATCGCTTGATAACACTACACCATCTTCTCCACTTTGACTGTCAGTTTCATCCGAAACTCCACCTGGGGGAATCCATGGTTTCATCCGGTCGACGGCAATAGTCCGCTCATACCTTCGTGACGATCTATGAGATCCTTTCATGTCTGTTATGATATACCTATCATTTGGTAACACCTCTTTGACCAAAAACGGTCCACTATATGGCGAAACTAGTTTTCTACTTGTACTTTGTGCGGGTTCATTTTTCTCAATCAGCACAATATCGCCTTTTTTGTATACTTTTGCCTTCTTTCTTTTACGATCAAAATACCCTTTTTGCTTTTCCTGGCTCAGATGTTGATGATGATTTGTGATTGAAAGCACTTAAATATTGAAAAAGCGACTCAGGTGTTTTGTGTTGTCCAGCTTTAGCTCCTATTTTTATTAAATTGTCTTCTATTCCCCCTATTAAACAAGACACTGCTCGTCCACCTTTGATGTCACATGCATTTAGAAGTACCATTTTTTTATGAAAATATTTTGTGTAGGATTCTTCATGTCGTTTTTTTCTGCGCAGCATCTCGTTCAACAAGTCATTATATTCTATTTTATATGGAAAAGCTTCTTGGAGTTTATTTTTCCACTCTTGCCAAGTAAATTTCAACGTTTGTAAACCCTTGTACCATTCTTCCGCCATGCCACGTAATTTTGATAGGGCAAAATAAATTGTTGCATCTTCGGTCCATTCATAAATGCTTCGTAGCTCGTCTATTTTATTGCACCAAGTTTCAGCTGTCTGATTTCGGTCATCTGGGTCAAAACTAGGAACATTTTCTCCTCTGAACGAAATATTTTGCGGTCTGTCACTGCTTCTATTTATTAAGGTTTTTATAGCCTCGGTGAATTTATCCAAGGACCGCGTACTATCTCGAGAAAATGTTTTGTGTTGATTCCTGGAATTATAATCTTCCCTTTCGGAGGAAGATGAATTATAATGTCGTCGATGATGTCCATCGCTACGGCGTGGAGACTTCCTTCGTTTTGGCATTTTTTTTTTTTTCTTTTTTTTGTTTTTTTTTTTGAATCGCTAAAATCGTCAAAAGTAATAATTAAGTATTGAGATGGGCCTAAGCACGCTTTTATAAATGTGATATAAATATAATTATACTTGATTTTTACTTAAGAAAATCCGACACGCGTAATTGGTAGTGTATATATTATATTTACACCTGTTATACATTTTCACACATAACATACAAACACACATGCCCATACATATTTCCTCTCTTTTCCCTACATGTGTAACTATACCGAGTAGCCTTGTTCAATCTCCGCAGTTCTTATCCCACTTCTGATAAATTGTAAGACACAAAAAAAAATTTTAAATAAAATTAATAAAACTATTATAGAGAATTTTAAATACCCACAAGGTATACACTCCGCGGGGTAGTCAGAGAGCGAACGTTGGCTACTCGATGAACCTAAAAAGAGATAGAAAAATACGCTTGTAAGCTAATGCATCAAGTGACGGCGAGTATTTCTCTAATCTCAATACACACGCACAAGATTTAACATTCTTTATAATAAAAAAAAAAGACAAAACTACTCCAAACTAAATAGGGAGAGGACGGGAGAAAACCGTACCTCTCTCTCTCTGCAGCCTCTTTCGGTTTATTTAACATAAAATAAATGGTGAAAACCAACCACTCATCTGTGCATGGAGCAAACCATCAACACGCACTGATGACTGAGTATAGGAGAAAACCATACCTAATACTCAGTTTCTCTATAATTCCGATACTCTCTCAAACAAAAATTACACACTAGACACTACTACTAAAGCTCACAAATCACACACATTTCCTATTTTATAGATTAAACTAATAACGACACTAACTAAATATAAAAAAAACGTTCACTCATACACCCACGAGCTTAGTGAGGATTACTCACCTAAAATTGTCTACTTCAATATTATTTCACTTATTTTTATTTTTAACTATTTATCTGTTTTTTTTTTTTCCTAAGGATACCGCACTTGTGGAATACTCGGGTGATTATCACCGAAAGAATAATCTCTGCAAGATTTCATCCTGCATCCTTCAGTGATACATCCAAAACAGGTTCTTCCCCCTTTCCAAGCACATACCTAACATAAATGCAAGATACATGAAACAGGTCAAGACTTGTTCCTTGAATTCTCCTGCTACATCCATAAAAATATTTTGGACGAGGAGAAAGAACAAACCAACGACGCACAAGGAAACATTCTACCGCATGCACATGCCTACCCAAATTCCTAGAAGGATACATAATTAGGGATGTAGTAAGGAAAAGGAAAATAGTAATATGAGAAACTATTCTGATATAAATAAAAAAAAGAACAAAATTGTGGAAAATGAATATAAAGTATATTTTCAGGTATTTCTGCCTTTCACAAACAAAAAATTATAATCTGTGTATGTCTACTATATTTGCTATGGGACTATGTGGGCGTTTTACTTTTTTTTTCTAATTTTGACAAAATTGTGCAATTCTGAACAAATATCTCGATTTTTTGCCCAAAAAATTAGCAATAAAAAAACAAAAAGTCAATCAATTTTGCTCTACCATCATTATTTATAAGTGGTTACAAACAGAATGACAAACTTAGTATACCCTTTAGCTTTCATCTAGGACAGTGATTCTCAACCATTGTGCCACGGGACTTTTGTGTGCCGCCAAACAAGAAAAATTATTTTGTATGTAGTTTTATATAGAAATTAATTTAAACCGGAGCGAGACGTGAAAGATACCTAATGATTTATCCCGCAATCATTATAGCGCGTCATCAGCATTGTTAAGCCTCGTTTCCACTAATACAAATTCTGCCAACTTGTTCGGTAACATGTTGTGTACTTGTTGGGAGCCGACATGTTAGCTTAAACTTACAAATGTTTCCATTTAAATAAATTCTCGCCAAATCTACTATCTATTATCTATTATCAGACATAGGAATAAATTGAAATTTGAGCTGATGAACTCTGATGACCGTAATATTGTGTTTCTAGCTTAATAATAATCACAACAAACAAAAGAAGCTTACATGTTCACAAAACCGATGTTCCTGGAAGTATAGGCGCTTACTCCAGAAAATGTTGATAGATTTGTAAGCATTTGGCAACTTATAATAAACATTGTTCTGCGTTTTTTTTTCGCGGCAGCGAGTGAGTCACTTTATTTCAGAGGGCGAATTAATATATCGGTTCTTCGAAAATCAACGAAGTTGAGAAGTAGTCTTTACTATTATGATGCTTATATTACTTTATTAGAATTCTGGATTAAGAAAACTATATACTAGTTCCAGTTAACTATTTACTTGTTTGCTCTGTGGTTGAACTTATTAATTTATATATTTGCTAGGCAGTATTGTGTTCTCAAACTTAAATAAAACGTATTCAAAGGTAATACATATGATTGGCCTTTTTTTAATAATTTTTTCACAAAATTATTTTTATTTTACAAGACCTTCTGAAATGGATAAATGGTTAAAAATAAGAAAGCTTAACGATTATAATAATGACGATGTTAGCGATCAGGCTGATGAGCCCCAGTACGATGTTTCCTCCTCGAAAAAAACATAATGTTCATCGGAAATATAATGACGATTACTTAATATTTGAATTTACATCTACAATGGAAAATGATGTAGTTGTTCCCGAGTGTCTGGTATGTGGTTGTGTTAGTTTATTTTTTTTTATCACTTCTGACACCAATTTTGTTAGTTTTTATTTGTTCACTTTGACAACAATTTTCTCTTGTTAAAATGAAAAGTCCCAGTTTTGTATTTTGTTTACTCTTTATTCTTAATATTATCGGTTAACATAAGTTTCACTTATTAAGTATTTTTCCATAATTTTATTATTAAAATTACTTTTGTCTTATTATTATTATTTTTTTATAAAACCCGTTTTTATGTAAATCACTTATTAGTTATATTCTATAAAATTCACTGCACTGACTCTTTCTTACTTTTTTGTTTAAAAGGTTTTAATTGTTTTCATTTGTGTACAACGCAAACTGAATACATGAACTAATCAAAAAATTACAGATCAAAAATACTTGATAATTGTTCAAAGAAACTTGGTAATTGATTAATTTTCCGAGGTTATTATCCCATTTTTATAGGGATGAATTTCGCAATCGAAAAGTCGCGATCATTCCCAATAGTAGGGATAAACCTTGGGAATACCAACTGTCGATTGCCATTGGTTATTTCCCAATTAGTCATGTGATCAATAATATTTGAATTGATCTCCCATTGGTTGATTGTAGCGTGAAGAAATTCATGATCAACAATTAGTCATGTTGCCTTGAAATTTGAAACCCTTTGTTTACTACGGACTTGTTTAACCTAAACTCTCGGGCTTGTAATTTGAATTCTGTTGTTTATTAATAATCCGTTGTTTATTTTAAATACTTGGGTTTTTACTTAGTGCTTAACTTATTTATCGGAGTTTTGTTTACAATGAACACTTGAACATTTGCAATTCGAAAGCTTTTGTTTATCTTTAAGCGCTTGGGTGATTAAGCTTATGATTTACGACTTTATTTACTTGAAAGCTTTTAGTTTCAATTCGGGAGAATTTATTTATGTTTAAGATTTTCTTCCAAGAGATTTGTTTTTGTTTATTCTTAACGAGATTTTTATGATTACTCATAAGAATATTCTAACGTATCGAATTTTGGTCTATGCGTATTTATGAAATTCGCAATGACAAATATTTTGAAGATTTGAATGCGCGTAACAAGAATTTCGCAATTATATTATGAATTACACGAAATTGACTTATTTACGAAGATGAATGGTAAGAAATAGTGAAAAATGGTTACATCTGGATTTCAGATATAACAGTTGTAAGTTATCCAATAGTGCTATGGTTCCGAGTAAGCTCCAACGTCACTTACTGACTAACCATCCTTCACTTGCATCAAAAGAGAAAAGCTACTTTCAAAAATCATTATATGCAAAATTCAAACAAGTAAACGCGTTTTTGAAAAACAATTTAGTGTGTCTGAAAAAGCTCAGATAGCTTCTTATAAAATAGCCGAATTAATTGCAGTTAAATTAAAACCTAATAATTTGGCTGAAGAAATTATATTAACAGCTTGTCGTAAAAATAAAGATTGGTGAATCAGCAGATATTGATATTTTTAAAATACCACTTTCAAATGACACAATTCATCACAGAATTAATGACATGTCGCGATATATTGAAGAAAATACTGCAAAAACTCTTGCAAATTCAAACTTTGCTCTATAAATAGACGAAAAAACTGACATTGCGGGAAAGGCACAATTAATTGCATTCGTTCGCTTCATTCACGAAAATAATATAATTAATCAATTTTTATGTTGTTGTAGTGGGTTATCTGACTTTACAACCGGAAAACATATTTTCGATGTAATTAAAACGTATTTACAAGAAATTAAAGTTTCGTGGAATTTATGTATTGGCATTTGGACAGATGGTACTCCATCTATGACTGGACATATAAAAGGATTTGTGGCACACGTGAAAGAATTGAATGCAGACATATTAGTTACCCATTGTTTTTTGCATCAGGAAGACTTATTACAAAATATCTGCGATCAGAATTGAAAATAGTGCTGGAACAATGTGTTAAAATGGTTAATTATATAAAATCAAGACCATTAAAAAGTCGCTTATTTTTGTAATTTTTGCCAAGCTATGGAAGCTAATTACGAATCATTGATACTGCACACGGAATTAAGGTGATTGTCCAGAGGAAAAGTTTTATCTCGCGTGCCAGAATTAAAAAACGAGATGAAATTATTTTTTGAACAAGATAAAAATGATGGTTTTGTTCATTTGTTGGAAGACAAAATATGGTGTGCTAAATTAGCTTATTTATCTGATATTTTTGTTATTTTTAATAACATAAATTCAAGTATGCAAGGACCGAAAGAAAATATATTAAACTCAATAGATAAACTGGTGGAATTCAAAAAAATAAAAATAACTTTATGGAAGAACAAAGCACAGGAAAGTAATTTGGAAAAGTTTGAGTTAGTTCCAAAAGACTCCTACAAAACTATTCATAAAATTGTTATTGACCATTTGACAACACTGGATGATAGAATTATTCATTATTTCCCAAATTTAGATTTAAAAAAATTTGTTTGAGTTCGCAATCCATTTGTGAGAATTATACGTCTGTATACGAATTAACTCCCAACGAAGAGGAATAGCTAATTTCGCTTTGTAATACTCGAGATTTAATTTCAAAACATTCAGAAGAGTCAATTAATTCATTTTGGATTAACATTAGATGCGTTTCTACCATAATAGCAAAAAAAGCTTTAAACATATTACTACAATTTCCTACATCTTATTTGTGCGAATTCGGATTTTCATCATTAACCAATATAAAAATGAAAAAAATATCGAGACTTTTAAATGTAGATTATGAAATGAGAGTGGCATTATCATTTTTACGACCAATTATAAACGAAATTATCAAAAGTCGACAAGCTCAAATTTCATATTAAATGTATTCTTATAATCAATTACAAATCAATCACTCAATCACTCATTCTGTTGTTTTTATAGTACACATTATTTTATTTTACATTAAAAATTATTACAACAAACTATTCTACACTGTGTATTATAGGTAAGTAAAATTCTTTTAAACTTATTTTATTATTAGTGTACCGCCAGATTTTGAAATTGTTAAAACGGTACCGCAACAACAAAATGTTGAGGATCCCTGATCTAGTAGGGTATAAAAACAAAGAGAGGGGATAAAATACAATGATTATACAAATTATCGAAGAATTTTCCTAACGCTATAATAATAGGGATATAGTTGTTAGAAAAAATTCATTCATGTTCAGACGTAATAAATGTTTTAAACTTAAATCCCGTCAGGTAAATAACACTAACCTCAAAACCAGAAAAAAGAAATCCTGAATAAAATTCGAAAACTTTTCTTCCCTTTTTTTCTATTTCTCGCTGAAAGTGCAGAATCCGCCAACAATTTTAATATACAAATTCAAAAATATCTTCACTGTAATATTCACCTAAATCCATAAACATAATAAAGTTATTCGTTTTCTGACAAAAATAATATTTATTTACTAAATTTAAATAAATTTATAAGAAAAACGTATAATTTGCCAATAATTTCTATTACTTTAACTCATAAGAAATTTAGAAAAATAAAAAAAATAAAAATAATAATCCGATTTATTTAAATTACCTAAATAGCATAAATATGTAAATGTAAGCCACTGTAGTGTGCAGAAATCAACTTGAAATTCACACTTACCTACCTTGGTCAATCATTTTCACGTCAAATTTTCAATCAAAGTTTCTATATTCTCACAATTTTCGTTAAATTTTCGCACAAATTTTTTAACACATAATGAATACCTACACAAAACACAATTTTTAATAACAATTTCTAATTATTAACTATTAATAATCACTCACGCACCGCGCACCACGCAAACATGTTGACCCGACGCACAAAATATAAAACTAAAATTTTACAGTTCCAATCAGAATAGGTATGGAAGAGCAAATGATTTCCAGCAGCACTGCACTGCACTAGCGGCATACAATGCCTAGGCATGTGTATGGATGCATGTCCATATTGCTTTGGTTTTCACTTAAATAACTTTAAATAATTAAACAAAACACAAGCCATTACGATTTATTCTTAATTAAAAAAAAAACAAAACAAAACAAATAACTGTTAACGTTTTGCGGGAAACTATAATTATAAGAAATCCAGAAAAATAATGACAACAGAACGAAATCATATGACACAAAGAAAATGTAAACCAAAGAAAACATTTCAATTTAAATTTCTGTTGTTTTACAATATGGCGGCGAGGCAAGATCAAAGAAAATGTTCAATATTAACGCATGTATAAGCTTGTTGACATTTTGGTGAAAACGGAATTTTTAAAAGCGATCTGCTCTTAATATTATTAGTTTTTAAGAGAAATTCTCTTAAAATTTATCAAAATAATTCTTATAAAAGGATTTCAAATTAAATTTGTTCGTTAAAGTGAAACTAAATCGATTTCAATACAGACTTTAGGCTAATTATTATCCTGAATATTTGTGTTTAGACATATAAATTCTCTAGATTTCTAGAAAAGCTTATAATTTAACATTTTAATGTTTTTTTTAGGCTAGGTTAGAGGGGCGCTGCTGGAATATGTATATCTCGCCAGCATCACTTATACCAAGAATTTGGTTCATTGTATACTATAAAAATATTAGGATGTTACTAAGCGATGTTAATTCCTCCAACTCAATACATAACTCCAAAATGTAGTTCTTGTGTAATCTACTTCTTCTGATCGATAAAGCAGGGCATTGGTAAAGCTTATGATGGTGAATTCATTAATTTGCTTCAGGGTTTCTATACAACTCCACAAGCATTCACTTGCGGTAAGAGATAGCCTTCTAACATGGTTTCTTATGGTCCAAGTAAAAATGGCTACGTAATCCCATAGATAATGTACCTAATTGTGAAGCTACTAACAAAATTTCAAATCGATCCATGCAGTAGAGATGTATCGTTCCAAGGAATTTTGCGGACCCGTTCCATCGTTCCATTCGTAATTCAATTCAAAGAAAAGATGATGGGAGTGCAGCTGATTTTTATTATAGAAATAACAACAAACAGCATAGGTTCCAATTAAAAATAAAAGCATATAAAATTGTCAATTTCTTTTATCAGTAAGTGATTGGGCAAGCTTTGGTCAAAACCTTTCACGTGGGACTGAAGTTGCTGGTATACATGGCCTGTTTAGGAATAAAGGCGGAATTACAATGGACGCAACGGAACGCAAATGAACGGAGAGAAATGTCAAACCGGTTTTCTTTATATGCTTTTCAAATGGAGTTGCGCACAGTGGACGGACAAAAACACAGTTGTACGCAGCAAGTATAATAAAATCTGAAATTAACGCAACTGAACGCAACTGAACGGATAAACATAACCTCAAATTAACTTTGGGATTGTTTATTTTGTTCCGTCAAGTGAAACAGAGCAGAGAGGAAATGGAATGAAGAGTTTTTTGATTTTATCCATATTTGTTTATAAATTTTGGGTCAAACGTCACTGTCACTTGCAATTAATCATGCGTCCATTGTAAGCAGCTAACCTCGACATCCGTTTTACTGCGTAAATTTGACATTTCTCCGCCGTTCAGTTGCGTTCCGTTGCGTCCATTGTAATTCCGCCGTAACTCACGCCATACGGAGCCATGGAAGCCTAATTAAACTTTCCATCCATGCCAGTGGCGTAACTAGGGATGTATGCCCCCCCCCGGGAAAATTAACATACTTTCACAGGAAAATATAATTTTTTGTGTCAATTATAAGAAAATATTTTCTGAACTTCGGATTTATGATGTTTCCTATAATTTTGTAAGAGGAGATGAAATTATTCCCTTCTCCCTTTCTAATTTTTTTCAGGCCAGAAATTTCCACGTTATGGGAGAATTCTCACGATATCCCAAAAGCGCTTTCACTGCACTCACTCCAAGCTAAAGTTGAGTAAAAATAAAATAAAAAGGTTTCGTGGATACTACGAGCAATGTTGCCAAGATCTGGATGGCTATATTCATTTTAAACCTGTTAAAAACCAATGGGAGCTCCAGCATATGCTCTCGAAAGCACATTAAAAGGAAAGCGGATGAGTATCTGAGAGAAACGCATAAGCAAGCCAAAGAGAAAGAGGGAAAAGCTTCCCACATTATTTTCCAGAAATATCCGACTAGTTTAAGTAAGAGCCCGTACAACAGTATTGGGAGCTTGAGGGAATATCATAACTTTTCACCGTAAAAAATTTGATCTTATTAATATTTTCATTTTCGTTCATTGCTTATCTATTATTCTAAAGTTAAAATAATACTCTACTCTCAACTGCTAATTCTGATGCATGCTAGCAGCGTGTACGCCTAGCCTAAGCAAGTCATCCAAATATTTCCTAGAAAATAATTTACAGTGTTTCAGTTTCAAGCGAAGCTTTTTTCTTTGTTTATATACAAAGAATAAATAAGGGCTTTCCAATAAGAGGTGTTATTTTAATTAGCCCGCTATTTCGGTAGATGTCACTTTTGGAGCCGCCATTTTTTGACATTTGACAAGTAGAAACTACGAAATTAATAAAAATGGAACGATACACGATTCAACAACGCATTGAAATTATTAAAATTCACTATAAAAATGATGAAAATGTGGCAGAGACGGTTCGTAAAACTGGAACATTTTTAGGTCGTCGTGAAGCACCTTGTCGGACCGCAATACAGAAATTGGTAGAAAAATTCGAGGTGTCGGGACAAGTTAGTGATGTGAGGAATAAAATTCGTGCACGGCGCTCAAGAACAGCCGAGAATATTGCTGCTGTAGCCGAAAGTGTTGAAGAAAACCCAGGTTTGTCCATTCCTCGTCGTTCTTTGGAATTAGGCATTCCACAAACGTCATCACACCGTATTTTGCATAAAGATTTGGACCGTAAGGCTTATAAAGTTCAGTTAACATAAGAACTCAAGCCGACCGATCATCAACAACGTCGAGTCTTTGCTGCTTGGGTCCTTGAAATGCATGAAAATGATCCGGAATTCCACCGAAAACTCATCTTGAGTGATGAGACCCATTTCCACCTCGATGGCTTCGTCAACAAGCAAAATTGATGCATCTGGGGCTCGAAAAAACCAAGAGTTATTGTTGAAAAGCCTCTCTATCCTCAACGTGTGACTATTTCGTGCGGTTTATGGTCCCGCGGGGTCATTGGACCTTACTTTTTCGAAAATGAGGCTGGAGCAACAGTTACGGTGAATGGATTACGCTATCGACAGATGATTAATGATTTTTTATGGCCGGAATTGGATGGTATTGATCTGGACAACATGTACTTTCAAAAAGACGGTGCTACAAGCAACGAAACCATTGATCTTTGACTGGAAAAGTTTCCGGACCGTGTTATCTCTCGAAGAGGTGATCAAAATTGGCCACCGAGATCTTGTGACTGAACACCTTGCGACTTCTTCCTTTGGGGCCACGTGAAAGAGAAGGTCTACGCCAACAGCCCAGCGTCGATTCAAGACCTGAAAGATGGAATTCGTGAGGCTATCGAGGACATAGGGCAGCCACTTTGCGATTTGGTTATGGAAAATTTCATGAAAAGGATATGGTCCTGTAGGCGTGGTCGTGGTGGTCATTTGGCTGATGTTATTTTCCATTATTAATGGCATACCTTCCTCTTTTAATGAAATAAAGATCCGATCATTTATCTCAAAAAATGGCATTTTTCTTTGAATATCAAAATAACACCTCTTGTTGGAAGACCCTGTAGACTCACACAGACTTCGAAGACCTTAATTGATTTGGTGATGACAAATAGTATATCCTTTGTAGCAAAAACGGATAGTACATTAAATATTTCGGATCATGAAACAATCGTTATCAGTCGTGAAATTAGTGTAGCGAGGACCCATAGAAGAACAAAAAGCATAAACATTTTAAAATACAATAAGAACAGCTTCGTTAGTGAAATAAGAGAGGAAAATTTCGATTGCGTTAGTAGATCCACGAATGACTTCACAGTGAGGTTTCAAAATGAAATTTATCGTGTTACTAGCAAGTTTATTGTACAGAAAAGTGTCCAACACTTTGAGAATGAGTGGTTTAATTTAGACTTAGAACGATTAAAGAACATTAAAATTGCAAAAAGGGATCGTGCATTAATAACGAACTCAGAATGCGATTGGAGTAATTATCGTGTAACAAGAAATGTATATAAAAGAAAATTAGAAATGACAAAAAATAATTATATTCAAAACAAAGTAAGTAGCTGTGTTGATCAAAAGTCGATGTGGAAAACAATTAAATTAATGGTATTAAAAAATCCATAGTTACACGAATTCAAAAAGTAAAAAACGGGAAGAATTGTGTAGAGTTCAGACCAATTAATACTATGCTATTTGGAGAGCAAGTGTTGGAGAAAAGTGTCTATAGACAATTTGAGACGTACCTTGAAAGGAATAAATTGATAGTAGAAAATCAGTCTGGGTTTCGAAGGAATCATTCATGCGAAACGGCTATTAATATGGTCCTTAGCGTACTGAAAGAACAATTAGCAAGGAAAAAAAAGGTAATATGTGTATTTCTAAATTTGCAACGTGCTTTCGAGACAATAGACAGAGACATACTACTGCTAAAACTGCAGAAATATGGAGTAAGAAATACTGAGTGGCTGTGGTTCAAGGATTTTCTAATGGCCGGATTCACAGTTAAGGCTTAAGCCAAAGCGATGGCTTAAGCCAAGGCTTAATAAATATTTCGGTTTCACAGTCAAGGCTTAAGTGAAATCACTGGCTTAAGGAAAGCTTAACTTAAGCCCGTCATCTCGAAGGCTTAAGCCTCAGATTTTGCTGTGAAACACATAAGAAATTATTGCTAAATATATATTTTGCCTAAATATTATAATTTTTGTTATTAAATGAACGTGCATATTTCAAAAGTTATATTTAAAAACTAAATTGAAATTTTTCAAGCGAAAAATAGTTATCTAATTAGCAGTTTTGAGTACTGTCTGGCAGCTAGTGTCAGCATTCCATTTGACGTTTTAAAAAGAAACCAAACAGTTTAGGACAAAAATGAGTTATTTATCTGATGCAGAGGATATAAGATACCAAGAAATGTATAATATAATATCGCAAGGTGTGACCCGTGAAAAAATTATAAAGAGTCGCCCGCAACATTTCGAGAAATGGGATGACGTTGATTTTTATTCTCGGTTCCGGCTGTAGATACATTCGGCTTTGATAGTTTACGTTGCCGAAACATTCTGCAACAATGATTTTGGATTTGACATCCTTCCAGAAAAAAACCACAACAAACTGGTAAATAAAAAGATCTTTTTCTTTTCACTTAGTTTTTAATCCACAATGGCAATTTTCCTTTAAAAAATTTCACAATTACCGCAGTGCTGACAACTTAAAAATTTTCATCCGCGGCTTAACTAAGCCTAAGCTAACTGAGTACTGTGAAATTGAGTAGGCTTAAGTTCTGGGATTAAGCCACACCCGTGGCTTAACTAAGCTCTGGCTTAAGCCTGGACTGTGAAACCGGCCATAAGTAATAGGCGGCAAAAAACCAAAGTAAACGGCCAGGAGTCCAGATCTTTGCAAGTTAACCTCGGAGTTCCTCAGGGGTCTGTGTTGGGAACATTACTGTTCGTGATCTACATAAACGATCTGCAATGAGTTTTAAAACTTGCACAAGTGGCATTGTTTGCGGAGGATGCTTTGTTGTTTGCAGCAAATGACACAATTGAAGAAGGATGAAATGCTATGCAAGAAGATTTAGAAAGTGTGAGTGAATAGCTAAGAGCAAACAAGTTGAAATTGAATGCAACAAAAACTAAATGCATGTGCTTAAAGTATCAATATAATCTTAATTTAGTAGTAGATAACTCGAATATCGAGCAAGTGTACAAAATGAAATACTTAGGTGTGGTTATGGATTACAAGCTGAAATTTAGTGATCACATTTTATATATATGTAAAAAGATTGCAAAAAAATCGGTTTTATACGAAGAATCCGACGAAATCTATCACTAGTGTCAGCAATAAACATATACAACGTGATTATTAAACCGCATTTCGAATTCTGCGCTACAGTTCTTTTTTTGTGTAGCCAGGAACAATTGACTCAACTACAAAGATTCCAAAATAAGGCAATGCGTTGCATTTTGTATTGTGATAGATATACGAGTGTAAATTTTATGTTGCAAGCATTAAAATGGTTAAACGTGGGCCAAAGGTTAAGAATGAACATGTTAATATTTGTATATAAATTAAAACACAATCTTATTCCAAATTACTTAAGTAGACGTATAAGCTACGTAGGTGAATGTCAACCATATGCATTGAGAAATGTTGATCAGTTTAGACTTCCAGGGTTTACAGACGCTAACTCGCAGAATTCACTTATCTATAAAGGCTTTAATGAATTGAATTGGAATGTTCAAAATATTAAAATATTTAAAAGAGAAATAGTAGACTACATCAAAGAAAATTCTAAGTGATCCATAAATGTAATAATTAATGTTAAATAGCAAAAATGCTAAATAAAATTACTTACTTACACTTTCTGTAAATTACAAGCCTCTAAAAAATTTTAAGAAGCTGTGGACTACAAAATCGGATATAAGATCGATAAATTTCAGGTTAAATTTAGTGGAGACACTTTGAAGGTTCGGGAAATAGGTATTTAAATTATAATAATGTTTTTTTTTTTATTTTCACCATCCTTTTTCTGGCCATGAATTTTGAGACCGTGTGTGTGTTGGTCTTATTGTGCCAACTTTAATTTTAAAAATGTAAATTTATTGGCGAGAAAAAACGGTTCATAGAAATTCATGACGGAATTAAAATTCAGACAAAAACAAAAATATAAATTTCACCATAGAGTGAGTACCTACTTCATTAACAACCAAAAAAACAAAAAACTAGTTTATGATGAATCATTAATTTTCGTATTAAAAAGCTTTCTGAGAATGTTAAACAGAACTTTGTGAAAGTTGTAAATGACTAAAAGCTTTTTTGCTGGTGGCTGCAATGCAAGCTCTGTAAGTGCTCTTTAAAAGTTAATTCTAGTTGTGAAAATTATGTACACGTAATGAGGTTTTTTTTTTTTTTTATTCTTAAACTGATGAAGGAGTACTTAATAAAAATGATTCTGGAGGAATAAGCAAAAAATATGATTGACAATGTTCAGAAATAAGATAATAATAAGAGGAAAAAAGATGAAAAAAACATTAAAGGGGATAGAAAGAAAGTGAAATCTGTAATCAGTAATTTGAGGGACATTTAAAAGAATATTAACGATCTGAACTAAGTGAAGTGATGGAAAACCCACCAAGTAAGACGTAAGTCGTAAGTCCAAAGTTTTGAAAAGTGTAAGTCCTTCTAAAGGATGTTTAATTGTATGTGTGTGTTACACTTTAAAAATCACTTTAATAGACAGCAAGAAATATGAGAAAGTTTTGCATAGTTTGTTAATTTCATTTTAAAGCGTCATCATAATACAGTGGCGGCCAAAAGAAAAAATCACAAATTGTTCAAATATTAGTCTTACAAGCAATAAGAGTTGTGTTCAACCATGTTCTAGAACTCCCAAATGGGTACTGGAGAGAACAAATTGTTCTGTCGATTGAAGCAAATTTTTTGTACTGGTCGTTTCATTTAAATCTTCTATAAAAATGTATGCGGCGTTCTGTTGTGTATCTTTTGTTCTGCTCTGTTCTGCAGACACAAAAGAACACAGCTCAAATATCAAACTGAATTATTCATAATTTATTCTAAGAACTTTACTGGAAAGGAACAATTTCCGATCAAATTTGCTTTTGTTGTACATGAGTCATTAATATTTTCAGCAGATACCCTAAATTAGTAGAGAGTTACTCTGAGCATCCTTTAAAAGATAATTTTTTTGTGAGTCAGCGTACTTTGAACTGATGAAAGTCTAATGAAAATACGACATAGTCATGAAAAAATCTACGTATAGTGATCAAGCGATGAAGAATTTTCGTATGATGTACCTGCTCAACATACTTTAAAGTTACAAGATAAAAGCATTATGGCATGGGGATGCATTTTAGTTAATGGAATAGATCAAATAAAGTGTCTACAAAGAAAAGTCACATCAAAAGTCTACTTGGATCTATTAAAACCAATTTTATAGGATTTCATATTCTGAAGAAGTTTTTAGTACAATAAAAATATCTTGGATTGATCGTTTTCACAGTATACGCAAAAAAAATTAAATTTTTATATGGCAACACCAAGAATGAGCTGCCCGATTTAGTCCATTTATGAAATTTTATTTGTCAGTACAATCAATGAAATCACCACGTAGGTACCAAATTACAGCTCTCTACGTCGACGTGTTCTCAGGCAAAAAATATATAGTGAAAAACGAAAATTTTGTATGGCAACCCCACGAAGGAGTTGTCCAATTTGTCTCATTTTCGAACTTAGTTTTACTTTTGTTTTTTAAAAGTCCGTGACCAAAATTTCAGCTATCTAAGTGAACGTGTTCTCGAGTTATCGTGCGTACAGACGGACAAACGGACATGCAAATATAAAAATAACTTTTAATATTATGTGTGGGTGTCCAATCTATTTTGCTCTACCATCATTATTTCTATACGTTACAAATGGAATGACAAACTTAGTATACTCTATAGATTTCAAGAGAATGTCTCCTGCATAAGGCCAAAATAGTTCGGGATTATCTAAGAAACGAATGTTCTAGAGTGGCCACCTCAGAGTCCTGACTTGTCACCAATTGAAATTGAATTGGTCATATTTCAAAATGAAAATCGCGGAGTGGAGTCTAAAAAATCTGAATGAACGAAAAATTATATTTAATTTACGTGAAACCAATTTTTAACAAAAGATTGCCGAAAGTATATTTTATCCATTCTAGGCAGAATAGGTAGAATGTCTATAATAATGAAGGATATTGCAGCTACTTGGTATTTTGTCAACTTACTTTTGACGCCTAATTTTGAATAACTGAAATATTATTAGTTTTTTATTCACGACTTTGTATTTTATTGTTTCACGTTTGGCATGCTGTGCTTTGCATCATACTGTATCCCCTGAGCTTGGCTTAATAATATTTAAAAAAAAAAATATGTGTGGAATACTAATTTAATTAGTGATTATTTTCCGTCCTAACCCTTGTCAACTTATGAAAGTCTTGCAGATCTTAGTTAATTTTTAAAATTTTTACTTGGAATTATAATTTATAGTCTATGCTACGAAAATTGAGCTATCAAGGTAGGTCACCAGTAAGTTTGTATCATTGTGTATATTTCAAAGGGCATTGCCAATTTTAGGTCCAACATGAACAGACATGAGAGTTGTCTTAAACGATGCATTATGATACTCTGTGGTGGAAGGCTTAGGGGTGTGGAATTTTGATCTAGTACACTTTGGAAAATATAGTACAGAATAAATTCCTCAGGTCCTGAGAAGAAGCTTAAGTACCCACACTCGTATACTCGGTGGCTTAACCGCTTGAGTGCTGAGCAATTTTTTTCGACTTATGCTAAAAAGGCGGAGTACTTTATATCTCTGATTTGGGTGAAACTTTCACAGTTTGTATGAAATGCAAAAATAGCTCACCCGTATTTTTTCGCTTTCCCGTCACACGTCCCAATCCCTCGCTAGGGTGGTTACAAGTTGCGTGATTTTACAAGTGTAACGACATTTTCAAAAAATTATATCTTGAGAACAGTTCAACCGATCTTTCTGATTCAAAGCCACAGTAGAAAAACAAACGGTTAAATAGCTATTTATAACTATCCCCACAAGCTATCCTCACGTTTTTAGTATTTCCCTGTTTTCGATTCGAACTGAGGTACTAGATTTTTCGTACCTTATATCGGCTCTAACTAAGTAGAGTTATGTCCGATCGGAAAAAGGGTTTCACTCTTCGCTTACCAGCTACAATTTGTGGAAGAAAATTTTTCTCTACATACCATTAGCGTGAGGGGTGGGAACCCCCGATGGGGGTTCCAATACGGCATTTTGCATATAAAATTAAGAGTCTCACCGTGTACTATCGGGTGGTAAACTTCTTTCTCGATTCAGAAAACTTTCTCGGGATGTTTTTTTACCCGGAAAACCCATTTTCATTCACTTGGGTCATATAGACCCCAATTACCACGTTTCGCATATATTCGTGTAGTTCTTTCTTTCATAGCCATGAGTGCTTTATCACAGAACTTCTAAAAGTAATTTGTAATTTTAATTGACAGCCAGAATTGCGTTTTTTTACTTATGTTTAAAATAAAATTTGTAATGAGTTTAAATATCCTAAATGGTTTGTGTCTAAACTAAAATGCTTTCGTTTTAATGCAAAGCCTTAATTTATAAAATGAAAATCTTTATATCAAATATACTAGTCTAACTCGAACTTCCTCTTAAATGAATTTCTCTTTGGATTTTTCATAGGAAACACTTCTCCGAATTGGAATTTCCTTATCTCGAAAGCCTCACTAAGTCGAACTAATTTTTTTTAATATTCGCACTGCTCTAACTCGAATACATTCCGATAAAGTCTTCCCACGTATTTGAATAGTTTACTATATCTTAATTTTTTTTTAAACTTGTATTCTAATTGCTTAAAAAAATTTTCAATTCTACAAGTCTATATTGCCTACATTTCTGGATCTGCATTCCACGAACGTAGTTATTTAACGAAAGTGGGTTGATGTAGTGTTCGAATTGTGTACAAATTTTGCTGTTTACTTCATCATTAGAGTTGACTTCTTTTGCAAGTGAATTGGTAAAAACGAACACAATTCAGAATAACTCTTTCATAATTAATAAGCCTATAAATTTTTAGAGAGACATGATCAAAAGAAAGTTTACAAATTTAGATCTCCAAACAAAAATAAAGTTGATACAAGAAATTGAAAAAGGAGGAAAAAAAGGATATCGCACCACCACTACCACCTTAGTACGCTGTCAACAATATGGATCAAAAGAGAAGAACTGCAAAAAAAAAATACCAATCTGTTCCAATTAGTGGGCACAAGATAGAGCTTGCATGTAAAGTGACATAAATGTGGCTGTACATGAATGGCTTAGAGCATACGTGCTAAGAACTTACCTGTAACTAGCCCTTTAATAAAACAAAAAGCACTGGAATTTGCTAGAAAAAAAAATTATCTGGACTTCAAAGTTAATGAAGGCTGGTTCTATAGATTTAAACTGGGACACGGTTTAGTCCGAAAAGTGCCTTACGGAGAAAGTACGAATCACTCAGCGAGCAATGGAAAAATGTACAACTGTTACCGCTTCTGTGGAATTACAACCCGTATGACATTTTTTTACAAGTGTTTACCAAATCTAAAATTAGCATTGAAAGGTAAAAAGTGTTTTGGTTGTAAACGGCTGGTATTGTTTTTTATAAACAATTGCACATCCTAACCCAGCCATTAAACGAGAAGTTACAGCGGGCACGACGCCATTAAGCGTCAGCCACAATTAAGGTGGAAACAAAATTCCACCGTTTCGATCCAATTCGTACAAATGTCATATTTGCTTATATGTGACATACATACGTGCAATTGGACACAATACACCGAAATGGATCGATATGGATCGAATCGAAACGGAGAGGTTGAGCAAATTTCAACTTTTACGGATGACATAACCTAGGAAAATCATCTATAAAGATTTGTTTATACTCAAGGATGCATGAAAAGGCTTTTGTTGAGGAAATAAAAAAAGACATGAATTATATGAGCAAAAAGAATGTTTTCATGGATGAATGTAAAGCGGAAAGACAAAATTTGGCAAAATTTTAAAGTTAAGTGTTTGAAAGCGAACGGAACAATTGTGCTTATGTATCCGTTTGGATCGAATCGAATCGAAACGTCGGAATTGTGTTTAGCAATTTATTCGAAAAAAACCAGGTCACTGTTAAGCGATACACGAGAAATTACAGCGGGCACGACGCCATTAAGCAGCAGCCACAATTATTTGGAAAAAACAAGCAAGACCCAGTTAAGCGACATATGAAAAGCCGACATTGTAGTTGGAGCGGAAATATTACTTCAGCCTTACCAAAATATCATTGGAGAAACAGCAGAGTTCACCAATAAGTGAAAAAAGCAGAAAGTCATCTCTTTCTTTAATCAAGAGTTTAGCAGAGAAGAAAGTAATCCACAAGAGGAATGCACATAGATTAATGCTTATTTTCCGCTCATGTGATACATAAATTTTAAAGAGGTAAAGTTAGATTTTAAAAGTAATACATAGAATTGGTGGAAAAGTTTTCAGTTATGTTAAGTATAAACTACTGCACCTCAGAGAGAATTCAAAAGATTTTCTGAAAGTTAAAACTCGATCATAAGCACGTGTCATTTGTATATGTGCCAAGACCTTAGACTTCGACATGTCCAAAACATTCTTTAGGGAGTATGCTGCTTTATTTTTATGAACTACATGAGATTACGTTGGTTAATTACATTTTACAGCAATCACAACCTATACCAGCTGAAATTGTCTTTCCAATTTTTTCTCGAAATCACTCAAAGTCACTCATAAATCCACCTACATATTTACAACTTACTTACTTTGTTATTACTTACATTATGAATTTTATGCTCCACCTTCCTCCCCCTCCCATAAATATATTCTCCCATGAGATTATCACACGTACTATAAGAAACAATATACTTAGGACATCTTCGACAATATCATAGCAACCATAATCTAGCCACAATCGGAAGTAAAAATATACACAAAGTGCCAAGGAGCTGAGACTAAGGATAATTTATCAAAATACATGAGTGATCCATAATCACATATCACGCAGTCATTTTTCTTGTCTTCACCTCTGGTTCAGAGGTGAAGAGGGAGGGTGGAAAGGCGGCTTCCCGAGGGATTTTTAAAGAATGCCAGATAATCCACATGCTCGCCATCAATTCCATATAAGTGAGATGTACATACATGTTGGTCTCGTCTCGTCGCCACCGGTACAGAAGACTCTTAGAAGACTCTCGTGCAGACAAATGAAATTTAAATATAAACACACCAAGCAGCCTTGCCCTTTTCGCAGGTAACATAAATCTTGTCAAAGCTGGTTAAGGTATTACCCGTCAGTAGAGAAATCATAAATTGCAAATGTTGTGTCGTTGGTGAAATGATGTCGGGTACCGTAACCCATCAGTCATATAAAAAGCTAAAGGAGCTTGAGTTTCATTAAAAAATTCCATGTGAGAAAAGAAAAAAAAAAAATAAATAAATTTTGGTAAATCTCTTTGTCAGTTTGCAGCAAGGATATCAATGAGCCAGCAAAACGTAGTACATACGCCAAAACAAACTTGGTAACCAACCAAGAAAGGCGCGCAAGTATAAATCCTTTTATCCCTTATTGCGTGGAGATGAAATTCACTTCTTAAATGAATTCAGAACAGCCAGCGCCTCCCCCTTCACATGATGGGTATGTCTGTACGTAGTAAACTTAATAAAGATTGTTTCAAGAAATTCACGACGAGTGTGCACAGCAGGAAGCCACTTGGCAGGGATATGCAATAGAATCCTTCCCTCTACGTATTTACCCTCATTGTGGTCATTTGTATTGGCAACAAGAAGGGAGACTTTTTGACCTTATCGAATCCTGCTGAGCGCTTCTTTGTGCATTCAAAAGAGAAGTATTCGACTTTCGTCAGATTTTCTGTTTTCAAAACAATCCTGGTTTGATCTTCTTCATGTGCGCCAAATGAAATTCCGTTCATGTTCCGTTGCGTTGGAATATCTTTAAGAAGGAATAGTAAGAACCTTCAGTTATGTTGTGGTATTGAAAGTAAAAGGGCGATGCGATGATGCACAACTTATGTTTGTGTATGTTGATTCTTTTCAGGAAGGAAACCCTCTGGGTGGATGTTTCTTAGATGGATATGCATAGAGTGCCATGTCACGTAACCAAGAAATTCACGTGCTTGAGTTTAGAGCCTTTTCAAGTTATCAGGTAATATAAAATTCTGATTTTCTCTTTCAATTGGTTTTTTTTTTTGTTACGACTTTCGATTAGAAGGTGGAGCGCCGAAGACGCCGCACGAACGAATAGTGCAAGTCTAAGTAAAAACTGATTTCGACTTTTTTTATGCGCCCTACTCCTCCGGACCTATAAATAATACGGGAATGTGTATAGGCTTATTACATTCGATACTAAGTTACACATTACATAGGCAATTTTTTCGAACTCGAATTTCGAAAATGGAGCGCGTAATGTCGAAAAACACTTTTTGAAAAAATTTAATATTTACGTAGATTTCACTATTCCGCATTTTTTGGTAGTATTCATTTTTGCGGGAAGGGTAAGCACTGGGAGGGGTGCGGGTTCAAAGTTTCAACATTAAGCGGCTATATTTTCTAAACCAAGCGTCGTAGATGATTCATTAAATGAGAGATATCAACTAGATGAATAAGATAGTGGATTTTAAAATTCATGGGGGAATAGGGGAGTGAGTTAAACGGGGCTGAAAATCATAATAATGAGGGGGTAGGTAATTCTCCATACATTTGAAAACACATAACCGCTATCTCCTCCGAAGATTACCCGCCGATTTTGTTCGGGTATTTTCTTTTTTTATTACATAATTGAGCCGTGCATTACATAGGCTACTTTTTTCCGCCCGAAGGATGGGGAGGGAAATTAGGGTCTTAAAATTCGATTAATTATAACTTTGACCTCAGAGTATAGGGGTGTGGGTATTCAAACTACCTCAAAAGCTATACGATGGTGTCCTAGATTTTTCAAATTGTACTAGATCAAACTTTCACTCACCGCAGTATATTTTCTAATTTTTTAAAAATTATATCACCGTATGTGGGACATTGAGATCTTTCGATGTGCATACTAAGTTTTTTAGTACAATACTATTTTCTATATTCGAAGTGTAGTACTAGATCATCTAATTTTCGAATGGACATAACTCGGTAGGGTTAAATCAGTTTTTTTTATTGGCTTTATCTAAGTGATGTTTATAATTCGTAGAAGATTATTTTTTTCGGACGGAGGGTATTTTCAGGGTGGGGGTGAGAATTCTCCCTTTTTTTCCTCTACCAGTATTTTCGTCAAATTACAATCGTTGGATATGAAACAGGTGATATAAATTTTTATTGAATTTTGTGAAAGGGGACGGAAGTGGAAGGTGTCAAACTGGTTAGGCATCAAAACCTTGATATGCTTGATATGCAATTATAAGGCGATTTGAATGAAATTTGTATATATAATACACATTTATGGTGGTCAGTTTTTGGCGCTTTTAGATTTTCGAATTTCGAAAATTCGAAGTACTAAACATGAGATTTTTCGAAAAAATCTACGTATTTTCAACTCCAGATTATACTAGATTTGTTCTCCTTGTATATTAGGGTTTTTGAGGATTCAAATTCTATCCTTATTTTGAAATTGATCCTTTTTAGAATGGATGGTTTCTATAGTTCATCAGTTGGCACACAATATCTTCAAGAATTTTCTAGAGTTAATGCAAAAATTGGTTTACAAAGGTCTGCACTCGCCATAGAAATGGAGTTAAAGAAACATTCGAATCCGCCAATCAATTATTGGCCCTTTCTCTAATAGGTCCAGTTATTACGAATGAACCGAGCAGGCTGATTTTTTGATTTTTAGATATTGTATCCTGGGGGAGGGGGGGGGGGGGCTTTGAAATTGTCAAGCTATTGTCGGAGCTCCATTCATTGTCATCTTCTACAACACAAAAACATGTATTTGCTAATAAATTTCATAAGTGTAATTCATAATGTTGCTGTTTTATTTATTTATATTGTACTTTAATAATTTCCTCTACAGTCTCTTCATTTTTTAATTTCTGATCCTCTCACATTGTGGAGCGGTAAAAATCGTAATTTTTGTCTAAAAAAAAACAATTGCGGGTATTAATATGCCAAACAAGTTTGATAAGGGACAGTTTTTCGATATGTATAACGAGAAAGAAGAAAACAGCCAAAAACAGGTTTCAGTGTCTTCATTTTTTACTTTATCGTCCGATATTTCAACAACCATTAATGCTAGGTGAAAAGTAAAAAGCGTAAAAAAGCAATAAAAAGTATATAATAGCAATTTTTGTATCAAGATGGAGAGCGAGTTAACACAAAAAAAAAACGCATGAAACGGTTTTTTCAAGGCGAAAATAGCTCTTAGGAAATCAATTTCAAGTTAGGCTTTTCTAAGACCCTCCAACCCCGCTTAAAAAAAAAATACCTAAAAATCCAGCATGCTCGGTTCACTTGCATTTTCGAAAGTCTATAATCACTGGACTATAACTCATACACACTTTTATGTAATTCACATTTTCTTCTGTGCTATCAGATTTAATAAATGGACAAACTCTCAGTTAACAGTATCTGTATATTTGGTCAAATAACTCTCTACCTAACCGATTCTGCCAACGACTCCGTTCTAGATATTTTTCTAATATCAGACTCATGGCGTTAAAAAATTTTTTTTTAATCAGATCAATACTCCATACCCATAAGTTTTTCTTCCTATTTTATCACCTGACACCAATTATGTTTGCCTTCAAAAAAGATTTTTCTTTCCGTGACTATTGCAAGATTATTAAATCGCAACATTTGAAGCTGATAGTCAACATCTGCCTTATGGAGACAAATACATAATTCCTTCCAATACTATCGGCAAAGACCGGTCACCAACGTTGCTCTTCACGGAATGGATGATGGTAATTCTAATGAGTTTTCGCATACCTAAACCAATAGTTACAGTTTTATAGATGCGTTAATCTAGCTGGATATTCTTTAAACTTTTTCCGATAAAATCACAAGTGTCGAAGGCTTTGCCATGGTTTCTTCTCATTTTCTCAAATTCATTGGTATAGTTCTATCCATTGTCAATGTAAACAGACACCCAAGGACTAAGTTTCATTCCATAAATATTCTTTGTGGATTAAGTAAATTACTAATAGAAAACTTCAGAAAAATTCGAGAAAACCTTTAGGAATTTAAACTGCTTCTACCTGTTAATCACGGGAAACCTCAAAGATCCCTATTAGCTCCAATACTTTTAAAATAATTAATAAATTTGAAAACTGCTGCAATTTATATTGTATGTTACCTTAAAGAGTAATTTCTAAGGAAATAGGGAAATTCATCAAATTAATGTTTATAAATATTTCCTACCTTGATCTTTATGACTATTAAATTTAGTGGCTGTATGCTTGCTTTATATAGAGCAAAAATTACGATTCGATTGATGCTTTCATCTTTCATAATTTTGTCAAAATCTGCAGGTATAATATTAAGTAAAACAACATAGCGTGGTGTAGCTCCGATAATAAACGCACTGACTACCATCCGCAAGAGTCCAGGGTTCGAATCCCTAATCGACATGGTCCTGAGCTTTTTCCTCCTTACGACTTTTATAGCTTTATACCGTCTTCTACGTATAGAACTCAAAAAAACATAGTTGTTCTAGGTTCTTTGTTATAATTTCACCTATTCGCATGGATTTTCGTGAGGTGGAATAGATTTCATGTCATGCTAATCAACCAAAAGCAAAAACCTAATCCTAAGGTCTAAAGTAATTATAAACCTAAGTAACACAAACTGGATAATTTGGCTCCTGCAACTTAAATAAAACCGAAAAACCTTATGTTAACCCATGTTTGGTTGAATTAAGATGGTGCTGAGTTCTTGAAGTCATTTTTGGTTGCATCAATAGACGTTGTTACAACCTTATAAATTAGTGATTGCAGCACCTTCTGATGCTCAAAGGCTGCTAGATTTATATAAAAATATGTAGCTGCAGCCTGAAATCAGAAACCTGTGCTACTTGGAAAACTCCACAGGAAAGGATAAAATCAGTCTCCCAAATTCAGAAAGGTTTTTTTAGATTAATCAGGGAAGGTCGGGGAAAACCATGATAGAAATTCTGAATGTAATTGAAAAATTATTGAAAAAATACGAATGCCTTTGGTAAAATATTTCAATTTTCTATGAAATGGCCACAAAATTAATAAAATGGAAATTATCGTCCTGTCGAAATTTCAGTCAAATATTATTGAGAGTATGTATTCACATACCTACCTATTTCTCAAATACCGTGAACGAGGTTGATGTTCAATGTAGTGGTAATCGTAATCATAGTCTCAGGGTCAGATACCTCATTTAAGACCTCCACTCTAACCGAGACCGGCGTCCTTACTAATGGTTTGACCTTGATTCGGATACTTTTAACCATCACTGGAGCATTTTCTCGACTTCAACATATATATTTCGATAGCTATAAGAAGATAATAGCCAATAAGGGCCTTAGACCAAAGGATATTTGGCTATGTATGGACTTTAAACAGCCTGCCATCTCCCCACCCACAATCCAACGCCATCGACTTCTACAGCCACTACAAAAGGATTTTATCATCAGATCAGGTAAAATCCACTCAATCCTAACCTTATGCTGGAGTCAAGGAAAAAAAATTTCTGATCTTCACTTGGTACTTCCAATATCTTAGCCAGAATTACATTTTGGAGTCATTTAATTTTATTTTGGTCAAGCATAGTCCAAATCCTAACACACTTTATACATTCTGTTAATAGGATAGGGTTTTAGAAATCATCACATCTTTGTAGAGCTCCTACTTCCTTTTATCTATCTCCAAGTTGAGTCAGCATCCTTTTCACTTTGGTTAGATTAAGGGTTGAGGCCTTAGAGCGATTATTTTATATAGGTACATATTTTTTTTGTTTTTATTCTGCCGTTCTAATGTCAGTTAGGAGAATAGGATCCCCATCAACTCAATGAACTGAATAAAAGATACAGAATGTTTCACGTTAAAGAAATGAATCTTTTTGGAAATGAAAAGTGGATTAGATGGGATATTGTTGCCCTTAGAACTAAGTAGTAATCTATTTTGTATACGTAGGTACATATATGTATGGTGGGACCGTTGTCGTAGAATTAATTATTCATTTCGAGTAAAATCTGAAGTCTATGTTCAGTAGCTATAGCGTGAGGAGAAACTTAAGCGAAATTGTTCTGTATTTTTTTTTTACCTCTTTCCGGTACGGTGTTATGAAACGAAAATTTACTTCTACTAATTCATTGGAATTCCCAAATTTTTGTATGTCTTCCATTGAAACAGGCAAGCAAGTGGATTGTGTTTATACGGACTTCAGTAAAACTTTCGACAGAATTAATCACAGAGTTCTTATCCATAAGCGATCTGTACTTGGGTTTCCACCCTTATTTATTTATTTGCTGAGTTCATGTTCTTTTTCGTGGCGCGCTTTCTAAAGAAATAATTAACACCTCCGGTGTTCCTCAGCGCAGTCATCTAGGTCCACTACTTTTCATTATTTACATCAATGATGTTTCTGTGTTCATTACTACCTCAAGACATCTTTATTATTCTGACGATACTAAAATTGTCCGTGTTGTATTTTGCGTAAATGACTGTATTCTTTTAAATTTTGACTTAAACGCCCTTCAGAGAAGGTGGCTCTATAAACTCACTTCCCTTTAAAATGAGCAAGTGTTGTGGGAGTTATGCTTAACTCCAACTTTACCTTCGGGGATCAAATTGATATTATCGTAAATAAAGCTAATGCACCACTGGATTTCGTTAAACGATAGTCAATGGAGTTCGATGACACTTATATAAAAAAGCACCTCTACTGTACTTTTGTCAGACCAAATTTGGAATATGCTAGCCCAGTTTGGTGTGCTTTCTATGCATCAGTTCACATAATTCACCCTTTGCGGCCTTCCTTGGATCTGCCATCTTGGACTATATAAATTATATAAAAATTAGCCCTAAGTCAGTCTAAGTATGGGGACTTTTGGACCGACTTAAGCTAAATTCATTGGAAACTCTTGAAGCCGGACGCAACAGACAGCTACAGACTTGTTTTTACTTTTGCTTACATACATGATTCAGTTAATTCACCTGAATGTGATCTTTGAATTTATCTGTATCGGATCATCCCCTTGAGAAATCAGTTTGTCACCCAGCTGTACAACTCAAGGTTATACATCGCGAAGTTGAGTGCAATCAAGCTATAAAATCGAAAGAGTCTGCTTCTCGCGCCTATTAATTGCAACATGTCTGGAATTGAGACAAGTCTATAAGACTGCACGAAACACCTGTAAATCCAAATTGGTTGCTGGTCTTTCGTCAAAAATATCAGAAACAAATTCACCAGTCCATCTATACCTTCACTACTTAACAATGGTGAAGTGATTGCTGACTTCCTGGATAAAGCTAATATTTTGGCTACTAAATTCGCTTCAAACTCTCGTCTTCCACCCACTTTAGAGATACTTGTTTTGCATCTCCCGTGTGGATATGTACAAGAGCCAATACATATTCGCACGAGATATATGTACAAGGTCCTTAAGGGGATCAACATCTCTAAGCCGCATGTCCTGATTTGTTTCGTGCCCCTGTTAATTAAAAGCTGTTCCTCGTCCTTGGCTAAACATCTGGGTAAACAATTCAATTCGCCTCATTCGACCGGAAAATTCCCAACTGCTTGGAAACTAGCCCACCTTCGGCTTATTCCCAAGAAAGGGTAGGGTAATGATTCCTCAAATTATCGACCAATTGCAATCGATTCTCTCAAAGGTTTTTGAATTTGTCATTAACTCAAAATTAATGAAGTATCTAGAAACTAATCAACTTCTCAATGAATACCAAAATGGCTTCCGAGCTGGACGCTGCTTTGGATACTTTCTGACTTTTCTTACAGAACGTTGGAGCCGTAGTCTTCACAATTTTGATGAGTCCAAAATCACTGCTCTGGATATTTCTAAGGCCTTTGATAGAGTCTGGCATTCAGCCCTTTTAGTCAAGATGTAAGCACTTGGACTCGCCCTTCCCTTTCTATTATGGTTTGAAAGTTTCATATCTAGTCGCTAAATACGTATTGTATTAGATGGTGTTACATCTGAACCTCATGTTATAAATGCCGATGTGCCCCAGGGTTCTGTTATCTCTCAAACTCTATTTTTAATTTTCATTTATAATCTGATTTCCCTTGATTTCAATCCGATTTATAGTTTCGCTGATGACAGTACCCTCGATTTCGTTTACTTCATTGACTCTATTGCTGACTCCAGATTGAATGCCACATCTGTCAAACTAGATTGCATGATTATCATTGAATAAACGATCCTGAAAATATCCTCGCTTGGGACAAAGCGAATCGCGTCGAATTCGACACATCTCAAACCCAAAGCTGTCTGAACTTTTTAAAACAAGATCATTACTTAACCACTCCCATTTCTTTTAATGGAGCATTAATTTTCGATTCATCGTTATTCTTGGCATTAATATTTCCCGTAAGTTAAATTAGACAGATCGCATCTTCTCTGTTGCCAAAGAAGCATCGAAGTGTCTTAGATTTCTAAAAAGTTGTAAGAAATATTTCAGCCCGCCAAATCTAGCGCTCCTCTAAATGTCCTACATTAGACCTAGAATGGAATGGTCGTACAGCCCTAGCTTCATTATGCATTGGCCAGAAGAGAGCCTTCAAGCTCATTGGTGATGTGACAATAACTTGTCATATAGACTAGCTCGAGCATCGCTGTAATGTTGGATGCCTTTCGCTCCTTTATCGCTACATTCATGGTCAATGTTCTGATGAAATGTCTAGTCTAATCCCTTGTAGAATGATCCTTGTACGCAATATTCGTGCTGCAAAAGAAGCACAACCTTTTATCCTTCAAATTACTTTAGACCGTACAGTAAAATTTCGTGATGCTTTTTTTTTATCCCGAACTGTGCGAGTGTGGAACAATCTGCGCAGACCTCCATCTTGGATTACAAAATATTGGTTTTTTCAAAATCATTCCTCAATGGTTGATGCTACGACAAAAATACAAATTTGAAGAAGACTGAATTCATACATTTTTGGTATAAACACTTTTTTAGTAAGTATGATGTGTAACCAGAGCTGGGCAATACTTAAGTAAAAAAAGACTTAAGTACTACTTGAAGTACATTTTCGTTACTTAAGACTTATTACTCAATACTTTTGAAATGCCCCTACTTAGTACTTGAACATAAGTACTTGCTTCTATTTACTTGTACTTAAGACTTAGTTTTGTAATTAAGTACCAAGATTTTTACTTAACTATTTCTGAGTCTATTAAGTACCTACAAATATCTAACTCTTCGTAGAAAAGAAAGCACAGTCTCTAGCGCAACTCCTTTGTTGAGTTTTAAAGCTCGCAAAGAACTGTCAAAGCTTGCTTGTTTTGGATAACATCATGGGTAACAAATTTTTGATTATTACTGACCAGTGATTTGTATAGCTTGCTATGGTCCTCGATGTTATTGCAGAAAATCTTTGTTCCAATACTGTAGTATTTTTTATATTGTATTCCGTGATTTCCAGAGAGGGCATAAGAGAGCTGATAAGATTACTATTTTCAACAATCAAGGTGATTGGGGGAATGCACTCCTTTTTATGAACTTTGATGTTATCTTCATCGATCTGTTTGAGTTGACTTAGTGAAGCGAACGTGTTAGAATTGCTGAAGTCCTTATGCCCCGGCATTTTGACTGCGCTAGATGATGTATGTAGTTAATGCTCCTCGAAAGCCGATTCGTCTGTAGTTCTTTTGTATGTAGAAAAAATTTTTTTTTCAAAATAACTGAATTATGGAGATGAATGCAATGCACTGTCACTATTAGCGAGAAAAACACACGTTCACTCAAGATCAGACGACCGATCACGAGAAAGGCTCGATGTGAATTATATACATATTATAGTTTTCAAAAGGTATTTATTTATTAATATCTATTAACTAAACTCGATAAACTTCACTATATTACTGCCAACGCTCAATGATTCTAAAAAAGTACTTAAAAAAATACTTCAAAAAGTACTCAGTACTTTTTATAGACTTAGTTACAAGTACTTTTCATACATGCGGTACTTGTACTTACGCTGAAGTATTCAGGCCTTCGGTACTTGTACTTATACTTAACTACTTTTTCTTTGATACTTGCCCAGCTCTGTGTGTAACGAGTTACAACGGCAAAAGCGTGAACATTCTTCCAAAAAAATGTACACGTATAGCACCCCTTATACAGGGTGTTTCATCCATGGTGGCCTTAGGATAGAAGGTGACAGTAGCCACCTAGTCAAACAAAGACTTTTATGGTAAGGAGGGAACGGCATCTCGACCGTTTCAGAGTTACAGAGTGTTTAAGATAATATGCAAGTCTATCACAAAATACCCTGTATATTAAAAAAATACAAGATGTACGATCACTTTCAGAGCTCATTGTAGGCAGAAGTTCATGGCTTTTCCAACGACTGCTGAACCAGCCCCGTAGTCCTCTCCGTTTAGGAAAAATAAATGTAGGGAATTTAGTCTTCTTCAAATTTGTATCAGCAACTTTTGTCATAGTATCAACTGTTGAGGAATTATATTGCAAAAAATAATTTTTGTGTTTCTTTAATCCAAGATCGTGGACCCCGCTGACCTCCTCCAATGGTGAAAACTTGGATTTTTTATCGGAGTCCGGAATTAAGTAATACACTGTATAAAAATCATAACTACCCCACCTTTTGTAGGTCAAAGACTTTATTTAGTCCCTATTGACTGGAGTACTACTGTGCCCAAAAAATAAGGTGATATTTGAATTTAAACTGCGCGCGTCAAAGGAGTTGGCGAATTGGTTTCTTTTTTAGGTTGGTAGGACTGTCTTTGACATACCTGCCAAATCACACGTCAAAATATTCATTAGTGTTTGAGAAACGCTTCGTTTTGTGAGCTGCTAAAAGTGAATTTCTCGTTTTTTGCGATGTCGAAATTTGTTGAGCAAAGAATTTGCATTAAATTTTGTTTGCGGAATCAATTTTCTGCTGCGGATTCATTGAGGATGGTGCAGAAAGCCTTTGGTGATGAGGCTATGTCGAAAAAAATGTTTACAAGTGGTATAGTGAGTTCCAAGCAGGCCGTGAACGTGTCGAACCGACGAAGCTCACGTCCAAAAAATTAAAGATTTGGTGTTTGAAAACCGTCGATTAACGATTAGAACCTTGCTGATGATATTGGCATATCCAAAGGCTCAGTCAATACCATTTTGAAGGATGCTTTGGGCCTCAAACGCGTCAAATCTCGACTGGTATCGAAATCATTGATTTTTTTGGAAAAAAGGCGTCGCGTTGAAGTGTGTGAAACACTGATCTCTGACTACATTGACAAATGCATGATCACTGGAGACGAGACTTGGATCTATGCTTACGATCCCGAAACGACCGATCAATCGAGCGAATATCGTGCCAAGGGTGTGCCGAGACCAAGAAAACCCCGCCAAATTCGCTCAAAAATCAAGGTGATGTTGACTGTTTTTTTCGATTATCGTGGTGTTGTGCATTCTGAGTTCGTTCCCCCGGGTCAAACAGTCAACAAGAAATATTATCTGAACGTTATGCGTCATTTGCGTAACGCTATCCGCCAAAAGAGGCCGGAATTGTGGAAAGACAACTCTTGGTTTTTAGACCACGATAATGCGCCGTCTCACACTGCACTCGTTTTTCGTGACCATTTCGCCAAAAACTCGACTCATATCGTTCCACAACCATCGTATTCACCTGATTTGGCGCCGTGCGACTTCTGGCTGTTCAGCAAGCTCAAAAGACCGCTCCGAGGACAGCGTTTTGAGACGATAGAGCAGATTCAAGCCGCCACAAGGAAGGAGCTGAAGGCCATCCCTGAAATCGACTTTTTCAACTGTTTTGAAGATTGGAAAATCCGTTGGCATAAGTGCATTGCATCGGGAGGGGATTACTTTGAAAGCGATGAAATTGATTTGGAAGAATATAGTAAATAAAGAATTTTCAATATAAATTCAATGTCACCTTATTTTTTGGACACAGTAGTATATGTATATAGGATGGTCTGTCGTTCCGCATCCTATATATGTATACTTTCCGAATCTTTCACCAACTTACTATATTTACCTACCAGTTTTATATGGAGCTACAAAATTGATTGAATATAAAAAGTACAGACACGGAAAGCGGTCTGGTCATCGAAGTGATTCTAGAAATTTTTTAATGAAAACCCCAAAATGGCAATAGGTCATCAGTAATGATGATAGGAGGTACGTCCTAGAAATAATTTTTATGAACAAATAAAAGGCCTTTTTTTTAACCAATATTAAATTAAGGACAGTTTCACTTTCAACATGATATCCTAAAAAAAAAAAAAATATAACCCCAATTTTGATTTATTTATTTTTATTTTTACTTAAATCAATCCCCATATATACATTTAGCAAGGTCAGCAACTTTAAGTGCCGATTATACCTAACAGAAAGCAAACTGAGATGTCATATTAATCATATGCCACCCTATGTATATCCATATGATTGTGAAATCATTCAACCGCCAAAAATTTCAAATACATTTATCACCAGACACAAACACACACACACACACACACACTTAGTTTTCAGGACTCGAAAGAGTATACAGAGTTAGTACCTATGCTGTAAGCCCTATTCCATATTGAAGTTGCCTAATCATCCGGAAATATTGCCTAATGGGAAGTTAACATGATTTTCGCTTCCCGAGCATTCACCAGAGTAACAGGAATGTGATAAGAGTATATGCCGCCATCCGACCGACGACGACGTCCACCGTGTTGACTACCATAGCCAACCCGTATTTAGTAGATGCGGTGACACCGGCTAACAATAACAACAATAACAACAACAACAAAAAACTAGCCCTTCTGCCTGTGTAAATTTTATACTGTTATCAATTCTTGCCCTTTGTAATCCCATAACTTAACCCGTTTTTGTTGCGCCTACAAGTTCATGTTTTCCCCGGGATATAACATATATAAAAGGACAATTTATCTGGCACTATACTACTATACAGGAAATGTGTGCGTTTCTATATAGGTAAACTTACGCAAGGACATAATCGAGATTGTTTACAGTTCGTTGATTTTTTTTTTCTGTTTTGTGATTTTTGCCTCTACCCAAACTTTGCTGCTGCTAATCTCCTTCAAAGAGGACACTTTAAGTGAGAATAAATTAATTAGAACTCATTTGACAACCCGCAGGCTAATTTTTGTTAATCCTAAATCTGTCTGATGGTATAAGTAGAGGTATAGAAGGACCCCAGTGCCTCTGCACGTGTATTCTAAGCACTAGGAATGAAAAAAAAACATCGATGTATAATGACTTTATAAGGTTTTAGATTGTGTATTATGTACATACATACCTTAAAGAAGGGCATTCATCACAAAAGCCCAAGAAGGACATTAGGCAATTTATTATGAAGGGATATGTGATTTCTTGAGCAAGGACATTACAGTGATAAAGCCAATTTCCCCGACTTAATCCAAAAGGGACGTTGCGGAAATTTTTTTGTTCATAAGCACTACACTACAAGTCATGCAATTTCCCATTTACAATGGCATGAGAGGGAATTACATACTAATACATACTTACATACATACATACTTCCTTCCTTTCTCCTGCCTGCTGGTCTCTAATGTTTTCATTTTTTTATATTTTCACAAAGCCATATAATGCCTCAGACTTTCCGGATGGTTGTTATCTTAGCAACAGCTGGCGTTCTGGTCCATTGAAAATGATTGAGAGAAGCAAATGAGGCGCAGGGACAATCGAAACGGTTTCCTTGTTCCGTTTTTGGTATACAATGGATAGTAAAATTTTTGGGACAATGGGACAACTTCTAACACGAAACAAACTTTGACCCCTCCCCTATATATGTATGTCCAACTAATCCGTGTGCCATCTATAATGTCAGGGGTAAAGTATTGTTTCTTGATGGAATTTTGAAAATTAATTTTCTTTTTTTTTCAAAATTTATTTTACATTAGTGCGGTTGTAATGAATTGAGATAAATGGTGATTTGTTAATAATATAATCAACTAGGAAACATCAGGTGGTGTGTTTGTGTGTGTGTGAGGATGTGGTTTAATGGCGATTTCCATTTAAATTAAGGAATAATTAGCATTAGTAAAACTATATGAAATAATGATGACAAATTAAAGTAGGGTGGTAGATGTGATAGGGATATGGATACATATCAAGAGGAAAGGATTTGAGTATCACACAGGTGTTGATGATAGGGCTAAGTATTTTGGAATGCTTTCATGTTGGTAATTAAGTTTCTTGTGGTACTCGTAGAGCTATGGTTCGAATGAGGAATAGCAGCTGATTGTAGACTTCAAGCTGTAAGACAGTGAAATCTTGCGATTTTTAAAATTTGCAAAAACATTATTAAAATTTGCAAAAAAAAATTATTCAAATTTGCAAAAAAACGGTCTTAGATGTAAAAAATTTTGCAAATTTTAATAATTTTTTGCAATTTTTTTTTGCAAATTTTAATATATTGTAAATGACTGGACCGATTAGGCGATTTGCGCGAACGATTTTAACTATTTCAATGATTACAACCCGACACGTCGATTAAAGGTTACAATAAAATGATGCCAACACAGAGCTGGACAATACTTAAGTAAAAAAAGATTTACGTACTACTTAAAGTACATTTTCGTTACTTAAGACTTATTACTCAATACTTTTGAAATGGCCCTACTTAGTACTTGCTTCTATTTACTTGTACTTAAGACTTAATTTTGTACTTAAGTACCAAGATTTTTACTTAAGTATTTCTAAGTCTATTAGGTACTCTGCATAGAAAAGCAAACACAATCTCTAACGCAACTCCTTTTTTGTTGAGTTTTAAAGCACGCAAAGAACTGTCAAAGAATGTGCTGCACTCACGTGTCAATGCAAAATCTTAGCCAAACAAATAACATACAAATAAGACTGGGCAATTGGGACAAAAACCAGTAACGTCTCGCTCGAATATAAAATCGACGATGCCGCGACCTGATGTAGGGAAGGCCTCAATTTTTTCTTAGAAATTTACTTGAAATTTTTTCCTTAGAATTTTTATGCATTATTGGAGGCGACAATGGGTACTTGGGTGGACCTCTAATAGTTTTTATGAGTGTAGCAATGAGAGGTGAAAGTTTTACTCAACGTTCAGCACCGAAAACTGTAAAAAGCTATAAATAGTAGCCGCTGGTTGCTATACATATTATAGTATTTAAAAAGTTTTGTATTTATTAATATCTATTAACTGAACTCGATAAACTTCATTATATTACTGCCAATGTACAAAGATTCTAAAAAAAAATACTTTAAAAAGTACTTCAAAAATTACTCAGTACTTTTTATAGACTTAGTATTTAGTTACAAGAACTTTTCATACATGCGGTACTTGTACTTACGGCGAAGTACTCAGGCCTTCGGTACTTGTACTTAAGTACTTTTTCTTTGGTACTTGCCCAGCTCTGTGCCGACACAACATTTACGTCGAAAAATTAATTGCTGACCTTATGGCAATACCATGCTGCTGTATCCAATGGCGCCGACCGAATTTGTTGCCGTAACCAGAGTTGGGAATTATTGAACTTTCGTCATCGTAATTTGAGTTTGACAGTTCAGATTAGGCACGTGAGCCAAAAAATGTCTTTCGAGGAACAAGTAATCAATTTATAGTACGACAAAAGAAATCTCCAATATAGAAATACGTATTTAAAAGAAGAAGAAAAAAATGTAAAGAAATTGGTGAGAAGTTGAAAATAAGTGATATTTTATAATCCACATAAACTCATAAATGGGGGAATTCCCGTGACCAATTTATAAGGGAATTGAGGAAGATGACACCACTTCTTGAAAGAATCAAGCTGTCCGAGAAAGTATTATCGCAGACAAGTAATAACAGATATCCAGCGCCTATGGGCGAAAGTGATGTTCTGCATTATATATTCAAGAAGAAGATTTCAAAGGGTGCTCTAGTGTCGTTTGCACTTAAAAGTTTCTGTTTTTGCTACTAAATGAAAAAATTGTATTGCTCCAATATAAAATTAATGATGTTTCGGCCTGATGAAAAGCTGGGAAGCCAGCGTGTTCGTTGTTTCACGAGCCGCGGCGAGCGAGCACAAACCAACGCGCAGTAAGTAGAGTCTGGCTCGAGGTGGCGCGAGCTCGCGTCCGATCCATTTCGAGTCGGTAACTTAAAAGGCAAGGCACAAACGTGCGCGAGGTGGCTCGAACTCATCCGCAGTAAGTGGCTTGGTTCGTGAGACCATGCGCCGTGGACAGGAAGATTAAGGAAGCCTTCACTTTTTTTCATAGTAATTTACTGGAAATATTTTCTTTAGATGTTTTATCTATTATTAGCTGTGCTCTTTTGTGTCCGCAGAACAGAGCAGAACAAAAGATACATCACAAACATTTTCATGGAAGAACAGTAGTTCCCTACAATCGACAGAACAATTTGTTCTCTCCAGTATATGGGAGTTCTAGAACAAGATACACAAAAGAATACAGCTATTGAAGGCCAACAACGGCACACATGAAAATATTGTATACTTGAAAAAACCTCCAGCTGGCCTCCAGACTGAACAAAAATTCTACGGAAACATTTGCTTATCATAATAATTGTTACCGGACCACCATTTAAATTATAGAAGTGCTTAAAGTAATTTTCTCATACTAAAATTTCCGTAAAAAAATTGATATCAAATCGAAGATTCTGTTTCATGAAAACATTTTAATACCTGGCTTCTGCAAAAGTGGCTCTCTGTAGTGCAGTGTAAGAACAAGAGGGCTTTCATTTAAGAATGTCACCAGAGGTTATCATCGAGAGCGACGACGAAGATAAGGCAATGACTTAGATGAAAGCCCAGATTCTTAGTGCGCAAAATGGGTTAGAGGATAATCCTAACTATTCGACGAACATACAAAGAATAAATAAATTAGATTAAATTATAAAAACAAAGGTGCTTACCTGCATCTGTAAGCACGACGAGCTGAAATAATAAAAAAAAAAAGAATTAATGATTGAATTTATAGTAAATTATAGTAAGAATTTATGGACTTAATTAATGAAATAAAAATAAAAAACAACAACAACAATTTGTTTTGTATGGTAGTAGGTAAGTCACCACACATTGCATACAAATAATAACAAATATAAAAAGAAAATAAACTCCATGTTTCCAAAAAAACACAAAACATAAAAAATAATTGGAATACCCCCATACAAAGGCATACAGCAAATCCCTTTTTTAAGAGATTCGGGGATACCTAGGTGAGCAATTAGCAAAAGATCACCCACCTTGACAGGTAAAGGGGGGGGGGGGGGGGGAGTGTGACTAGGAATTGGATGGGCGCGATCGCGTCGCGATATTTTTCACGCATTTCGAATTAATCGCGTATATTTGAATTTAGCTTTACACCAATGAGTGCGAAAGAGAAATAAAAGTTGTAAAATGGACATATGAAAATGAACAAAAATGGACATATGAAAATGAACAAAAATGAACGCTGAAAGGAATTAATTAAAAATAATAAAAAACATGGCAAAACGATAAGTTATGGCAAGATTTAGAAGAACTTATCATATATATGTCCAATTATGCATCAAAATTCAATGGAAAAAAATTTCCAGTAAATTTCCCTACATCAGGTCGATACATCGTTGATTTTATATTGGAGCGAGGCATTTCTGGCTGACTTACCTTTAGGTTACTTCAGCATGTCGAGGCATCGTCGATTTTATATCGAGTGAGGCATTGCAAATTTCTGTTCATTTCCCAGTCTTTGTGTGGTTAAGTTTGTCAATGCATAAAACCTATCCAACCAATCTATCCAACCTATACACCCCCCAACCGTTCCTTTCATTGCAACAATATGTATCAACAATTTACTCACCTGAAAACAAAAAACAAGTAATTTCGTTCTACGTCAGTTTACTAACGAAAATAAGCAAAATAAAAACGATTGCAGCCAATGAAATAGATTTGTCGATTCATTTTATTGTTCGAAGCATCGGTATAGTTAGACAAGACTTGTCAGTTAATCTTGCGGGTTAATATGAACTAAGTGGCATTATATTTGACTACGAGCCTTGCATATCTGTTATTACTTGTCTGTGGTATTATGATACAAAATTTTGATGGCATTTTTTTTTTATTTTTATATTTTATGCAGTACTAGTGGAAATTTTCCATCCACGGATGATTCCTAGACCTGAACAAGGATTGGGAGAAATGGAAAAGTAGATGATTTTTTTGAGTTGCCGACTGAAGCCGTATTGTCGGAAATGCAGAATGACAATTTCTTACTGACGGTTTTCGATTCGCCAGTGACCCTACACTTTAGTGTCGTTTGGCAATCTTCGTCGGATATGCGAAGACTCATCATCGACAATATCGCCAATATCAGTAATTAGACGAAAACGGTCCTCTGAAAGGTTTCTTCGAACAACTTCTGCACGAGGTAAAATAGGAGGATAATGAAGGTGACACATTTTTTTTTAAAAGTGCCGCACAAATAGTGAAGACTTCCAATTTGTCAAAAGTGGAAATTATAGAGCTGCAAGTTGATGTTCTTAATGTAATTAAACATAAAGTAAACAAATAAAATATATTGCTTTTATTTATATTGTCATCTTACAAAATATTTTCATGAAAAGATACTTTAATAGCTTACAATTGGTCTACGGATGCTTCTATTCTGAAGCCGACTTTCAATTAAAGAATGAACTGCTTCAAATAACTCTGGTGTCATTGTATTATTTTGAAGGATGTTTCGTAAAATCCATCAATATTTCTATTTGCGTATATTTCCCTTACCCAGCACGTTGTTTCTTTTCTAATTTAATTTTATATACACTTCGTATTTTTAACATATTTTTTTATCATTCCCCTTTTGTTAATTAACTGCAACAAACAATATTAGTACCTAAAACAAACATAAGAATGTCGCAGTCATTGGCGACCGTGTCGCTATAAATTCCATGTTGGCCCAATTGTACTTCGGCCTTTAGTGGAAGGTGGTGGAACTACATTTCATCTACAGTCGCTTTCTTCGCTAGTATCGTTGAAATCGCTTATACCGTTGATCTGTGACTTTCAGAGAGGTATACTAAGTTTGTCATTCCGTTTGTAATGCATAGGAATAATGATGGTAGGGCAAAATTGATTGATCACTCACGTATAATATTGAAAGTTATTTTAATTTTTGCATATCCGTCTGTCGGTCTGATTTGTTCACTTAGAGAGCTGAAACTTTGCATACAGCCTTCTTAAAAGAAATTGTATATTTAAGTTCGAAAATGGGAAAAATCAGATAACTCCTTATCTTTCAAAGTAAAGTACTCAAACTTTAGGGAATGCAAAAGTCCTAAAGACCGTTTAAGATAAATTTAAAATACATTTTGGAAATTAATAAAAATTATTTCCAAAAACCATTCAACTTCTGTAAAATATAAAGAAAAACATAAAAGTAACAAATTCAATACAAAAGAAGAGGAAATGTTCGAAACGCATTTAGAGTTTACTGTAATGCCATAAATAAGGAATAATTTATAACAGATCAAAAATAATAAATACATATGTAATTAACAAGTTAAATGGAAAAATAAACGACTTTATTAGTATAGGTATATCGTTACTCCAACCACAAATCTTTTATGACATTTCTAGTATGGTATAATTTTAACTTCCAATACTTTTAAGGCCTTCTTTCGTGAATGCACTCAATCAATTTTTTTCAAATCCATTTTTTCCGGTATAAGTAAAAATAATTTAACTTTTAATTAGTTGATAAATCCAACAAGTCAAAAGACCAATTCTACCTATATGAATGCCCGTATATATTTCCTTACGGTCATCCAACTATGCAAGTTTAATTTTTGAAATGGTTTTTCGCATATATTTCTAGAACAGTTCCTCGAACATCAAAAATAATTATAAAAATTTTCATGGGATTTCATATTATCAAGAACTTTTCAGTACAATAAAAACAACGTCCAGGACTGATCACAGCATACGTAAAATACAAATTTTTTTATGGCAACACCAAGAAAGGGCTGCCAGATTGAGCCCATTTATGAAATTATACTTGTTATTTTTATGAAAACGCCGTGTACAAAATTTCAGTTCTCTACGTTGACGCCTTCTCAGGCAGTGTCCAAATATATAGTAAAAAATAAAATTATCGTATGGCAACCCAATGAAAATTCCAGCACTGTTAGTGAACGCGTTCTCAAGTTATAGTGAGAATGGACGGACAGACGGACGGACATGCAATAATCAAAATAACTTTTAATAATATTATGCGTGGGTGTTCAATCCATTTTGCTCTACCCGAATTATTTCTATATGTTACTAACGGAATGACAAACTTGGTATACCCTATGAAAGGAAATAAATGGAAAAAGTGAGAGAAAAAAATTAAAAAAGAGTTGAAAACAAAAAACTGTTCTGAATTTAAATGAGATGAGATCAAGTTTGATCTTTTATCAAAGCATCTACGGCAGGCAGAAACCAGCCGTACTGATGAGTATAAGGTTTCTGTTATACAAAACGCCGGTTTTTCTGTCTTTTTTAGCACATACAATGCTTAAACAGTTTTAATTTATTTAAATTAATCTGATGTTTTTCAACTCTTTTTCTTTTCTCAATTTTTCCATTTTTTTTCATTTCCTTTAATTTTTCTATTTTCATTTGTTTTTAACGTCACTAATTTTGTTGTTGTTTTGGAACCTGTTGATGATAAATTATACCAAGAGTTCAAATTTTTCTGCCTTAAACCAAAATTTGTGTGGTAGAATAATAAATGATTATTTCTTTGTTTTTTTTTTTCGTTTACTTTTTTGTTGTACCGGAGACAACTATCAAAAACTAGCTTAGTTTAAAATTAAAAAAAATATGTAAATTTACCTGGTGATAAATCATATACAAAAAAATAATAATATTGGAGTTTGTTACCACAACTGGAATAAACTGATAAAATGCGAGTGGTTCAATTGGTAGACACGCAGAATCAGATAAATCAAGGTTCGAATTTCAATCGCTGGTGAGCAATATGTGTGTGTTTTTTAAAATCTGATTCCAATTTATCTGCACTATATTAGTACTAAGACTATGTAATTAGAAAAACAGATCTCCTCGATCTAATTCGTATTATCCTTCACCATCACCACCATCGATAAACTTTTAAATCTTTTTGGATTTTCTTTTTTCTCGGAATAGTCTTATCTCCAGTTATCTAAAGTTTCATTTTTAGATTGTCTAATACTAAAGATCGCAATAACGGATATCACTACTATAGTTATAGTTAGTTCAGTTAATATTAATGTTACTATAGATTCCATTAATACAATTTTTCTGACACTATATCGTTTTTCACAGCTTTTGTATGTAGTTTTTTTTTTTTTTTTTTTTAAATAATGAGGGTAAATTTTGTCTTACCCTAACAACAGGTGAAGGGTCAAAATTAGTCAATATAGGATGCGTAGAATGATCAATTCGAAATGTTTTCATTTTACTCGAATTTTTTACTCTGTATATACACTGGTGGTCAAAATAATACATACACCCATAAGTTTCATGTAAAATATCCATTTTTCAGCTGGCAATGCTCTTCAAGTGACGCAAACAACTGCAATGAACCGTTAGATTAGAAAGACAGTTGTGTAAGTAGCAAGCCTGTGCATATGATTTTTGTGGTGCACATACCAATTTGAATCTGATAGTCCAAGGACTACTACTTACACATGGACTTTAAAAAGTATTTTCGTGTCACTTTTTAACTTTTTTTCCAAAGTTATTTTCTTTCGAGTTAGTTTAGTGAAATCTTTTCTAGTAAGTTCCAATTATATGATTTCGTCAATATTTCTTTAGTTCAAACATGGACCGAAATAAGTCTGTTCCAAAGTAAAGACGATTGAAGTTCAATGCCTAAGGGACGCCGGCTACTCTCTCCGACAAATTACACAAATTTCTCACTGCTCTTTGGAGAATGGTCTAGAATGCCATGAAGGAGAATGCCGGCCAAGAAAACCATTCCATCATTGGATCGAAAAATTGTGTGCGTCTCTAAAAAGAACCCTTTCGTGTCTTCGGTCAAAATTTAGCGGGAGACAAATGCTAAAGTGAGTACTAGAACAATTATTAGAAGATTATTGGATGCAGACTTATTAGCCCGATCACCGAGAAAAGTGGCTCTCTTAAGTAAGAAAAAATACGTATATGGAACCGACTAAATTTTACAAGGGCCCATTTAGATTGGAGCGGAGAAGAAGGGTCGAAAAAATGGCAGAATGCAATCCTATTGAGAACTTGTGGAAGCAAGTCAAGTCCAGGATAAGATTTATGTACATAAACCCAGAAATAAGTTTGAATTGTAGACTGCAGTAAAGAGAGTTGCACCTGATTTCAAAAGAAAGTTGTGAACGTTTAGTGGATTCGATGCCGGCTCGTTGCAAACAAATTCTTAAAAAATAAGGTCACGCAATAAATTACTAATGTTAATGTTCAGAGTAGGGGCGACTAGGTCTCCAGGACCTTGCGGACACCGCGATCGTAGTTGATCTATTGTGCCTTCCGCTAGAGTGGTTAGGCAAAATCGAGTCTTGTAACAAGCTCGATTATTGCTTTTGGAGTTAGATTGCAGACAATATCTGGAAAGATAAGTTCTCTTCCAGTGATTTGCAGCCTTAGACCTGCAAGTGCTGGGCACTCACATATAGTATAACGTGCATCGAGGTTTCATTTTCCTCTTCACACAGTCGACACAGTTCACTGTCGCATTTGCCTATCTTCTTCAAGAAGTGACGGAAGGGGCCATGACCAGTGACTGCGTTAGCAAATAGTCTGAGCGACTATCTGCTAAGTCCAATAAGTTGACGCTACAGGAAATGAGAAGGATTGAAGAATTTCTTCGCCTGCCTCATACCGGGCGCGCTACGCCAAAGGAAATCCAGTTGCCTATTTTCCCACTTAAGCTTTTTGGTAGGCCAAATGTCGAATAGGGACCAATATACGGATATTCAGCTCCGCTTTTAGCCAGTTCATCCGCTTTTTCATTACCGTCCACTCCTTCGTGTCCAGGGACCCCAACCAAGGTTACTTGGCTGTCTCTAGACAGTAGTTGGAGTTTCGAGTAGCACCTCCAAACTAATTTCGACTCAAAGGCTTGAGAGGAAGGAGCTAGGAGCGCAGCTTGGCTGTCTGAACAGATGTAGATGTTGGAGTTCTAACAGCTCTTAGCTAGGCTTTCCTGAGCTCCAACCTTTGTAGCATAGACTTCCGCCTGAAAAATGGAAGGTGAGACATCAATCGGAATGGATAGTTCCACTTCTGGACCAACCACCCCTGCGCCTGCTTTCCCGTCCTGCCTTGATCCGTCAGTATACCAGACTTGGGCCCGTTGCGGGAGCTGGAGTCCTCTGTCTAGTATCTGGCTTCTTTCATTAATGGTTACCTTGTAACCTCTATCAAAAGAAAGTCTCTTGTCCATAGTATTTTTTGGAGCTTCTAGGTCGTTACTAAATTACTAAGTTGAAATTATAAAAAAAAAAACTGAAACCTTCTTTTGAAAAGAGTTTAATTTTTCAATAAAATTTCTGATCCTGTATTTATTTTTGTGCCCACTCTATAATTAGGATAATGAATCCAAATCGGAATATATTAAAAATCCTTAACAGGTAAGACGCTTTTTTTTGCTACTAATATGCTCTACATAAAGTATCGTTTTAATAGACTGGCCTTACAAGGTATTGAAAGCTGAAAAAAACATGTTTTTAAAAAAACGCAGGGGTGTAATTATTATTTCGACCACCAGCAAGTCCCTAGTACCTATTAACTTCGATCGGATTATTACTGTTTTTTATACTAGTGATGACATAAAGTTACGTAACGTATACATGCGTCTGTTGAACCGTTTTGGTTTGAAATCCCTACATGAAGGCCCCATAAATAACCAAATATATATGTTAAATAAATATCGTCTGCTATACATATTTATTTGTTCATAGACCTTCGTCTGTCTACCCTATCTAATCTATCAGTCCATCCATCCCAAAGTGTTCGCCCATCACTCCAATTCTGCCAACAAAAAAAAAAAAGCATGGGTCATAGAAATGTTGAATATTATGTATATAAATTGATGCAATTTATTATACCCCATCTACCTGTAAAAATAATAATTAATAAAATAAAAAAAAAGATCATTAAGTCAAAGCTTACCTGATATTTCCTGGGAACCAAAAAAAAAACCCTGATAAATAGGGATAAGGAGGACAATGTCAATAGCACACCACCATCACATCTCTTCTAATGTCAATAATTTATTATTGCTTATCTCACATTATATTACATATATAGCTACCTGCTTTGGCTGACTTATTCAGTAGTACTGTTATAAATAGGTATATTACATAAAACACATACTAAATATTCATAATCGCATATAGCTAACATATATTGTTATACTACACCGTTATCTTATATACACGCGCACTTTTATTTAAGTAATTTAGCATAAAAATAGAATATCCTTCTGGTAATAATATTGAAATGACTAAGGAATAGGACATACATAGGACGTCTTCCATCAGCAACAATATCCGGCCGACCTAACCTAACCACCCCTTAGGCACTCCACTTATCTACTTTTGAATTAATGGGAAATTTCATATAATGATTGGTTGTGTATGTGTGTGTGTGGGTTTGTGTATGTGTATGTTTCTATGTTCCATGATATCTGAATAATGGCTAAATTAAGTTAGCTTCCGTTCCAAGTTATAGAGTGTGAGAGGGGGAGAGAGGCAGCAAGGTCGGTCAGTCTTTGATTTATATACATAACACAGAAATTACACTTTCGAACTAAGACGTTCTGCATTTGCAAATAGTAGAAAAGCATCACATCCGTTCATCTTCGTAGATCACACATCATCCACCTGAGAATTTGAACTCATATAGCTAATAAGACTCCTATTGCCCGCAGAAGGGGCATTAATCACATCGCTACTATCGGCATCTTGTCGTCGTCTATTGCTACCATACATCCCAAGAAGACTGCCGCTACCGTTACAGCTACCACCTCCACTAACTCCACCACTACCACCGCTACCGTTTGAAGTCTCAGTGCTGCAATAATTATTGTTGGTCCCCGTCGTACTGCCACCAATAGCTTTTCTGTTGTACGATTGTAAACTGCGACTGGGGGCATCTCGCCAATTCATATAGCTGGTGCTGTTGATTGTGCTATTGTTACTGTTATCGGGAGGATTAGTTTCACCAACTTTTATATAAAGTTGTTCATCCTGTTGATTCAACAACAAGACTGATTGTGATGGTGCTGCAGGTAGTGGTAGTGATGGTGATGGTGGAGATGATAATGGCGGCTGTGGTGGCCGAGATTCAGGACCATTGCTACCGCTACAAACTCCATAATCAGAAACCGTAGAACTTGCAGACCGATGGGTATGATGATGATGATGAAGATGATGATGATGAGGTGTAGACGATGACAACGATTCATTGTTCCCATCACCTGAACCATCACCAAAACTAATATGAAAGTTTTGTGGACGTGCGAATTTAAAGCGACCCCTCCTTATCGTTCCTATGGGACTCTGTGGCATCGATATGCTGGGATTAAACTTAAGGCAATTTGCCATATTGTTCAATTTGTTCTCCGTTATGTGAATTGTTTCTTTCGGATGAAAATAGGATTCTGAATAGGCAGAACGATTCCCTACCATAGGATAAACTTCGTTTGATGACTGATAAACGTTTGATAGATTCCCACGATGAGAGGTCTGATGATGGTATGGCGCAAGACTGAAATCATTAAAACGTGATGTTCCCAGAATTGATGAGGTGGCGTATGGTGCCGGTGACCTATTACCCGTTGCTGTGCTGTATTCACTTGGAGTTTTACCGAATGTAGACACCTCTGCATAATCAGCCGGTATATTACAGTAATCACCCATAAATCTGAAATGAAATTAAGATAAAAAAGGTGTTGATGAATAAATTTACCAGCTATCGCGAGTAGCTAGATTTATGGTTAATGGGTAATGCGATATTTTAATATGAGAGGGGAGAAAAAGGCGGGGGTTGATCTATGGGATTTCATCAGTTGGAAAATTATTATTTGGTCTATACACAACGGTTAAGACTGGACGGAATTGTTTTTGTGATTCAACAAAAGTTCGAAAACTTAATGAAACTATTATGAATGAAGGCCCCGTTGTAGTGAGAAGTTTTTCGGACTGCGATTTCAGAAATTTGAATTATGTATTTTGTCGAGTTACATTTCGACCATTTCAAATCTATAAAGTTCGACACTTCTTGTAGTTCTTGAGCAGTTGTTAGGGCAAATGTCTATCCCATACTTTGTTATGGATGTTGATTTGAAACTTATATGCGTTGTTTTGACGGTCCTAACAGAAACGTATTCATCATGGCTGTCTACCTTCCTTCCTTCCAGGACCTATTAATTATTGAACAAGTTATGGTTTTGCAAATAGCTTTTTTCTACGAGGGGCTGAAAACACAGCTTTGACAGGAGTGGAAAAGATGTGAAGGTCCGCATTGTTCTACTTACAAGTTAAATTTTATGGTATCGACAAATTTGGCTATGAGGGTGCTGGGATGAGTTCGTGTTGAAGTTCATGTACATAGCACACATAGAAAGGGAAGATTCTACAAAAAATTAAGCCGGATTTACATTATGATGGCATCCATTTTTTACGGAAATTGTGAGGGACTTCTCGCGTAGAGTACCCTCCAGATTTTATGGTACAAATCGCAAACTGTCACATTGTCAAGTTGGCAAGCTGTCAAATTGTAAGTTTTTTAATCGTTTGTAATAATGATTGTTGTAAAAAAAATGGACGAAAAACTATGTCCGAAATAACTTCAATCTTTTCTATAAACAAATATGTAAAAATTTTCGATTTCGCAATATTTAATTACAAATAAAAAACTTATTTTTATTTTCTTTCATTTTTGACAGATGATTTAATAAATATTTTCTATAAAATTATAGTAACAACAACAATATGGCAGCACGAGTAGTCGAAATTGACAAATTAGAGTAAGCCAATAGCAATGTTTTCGTTTCAGTAACTATAAAAACTAAAATGCTTGAGAAATTTTTATGGTTCCAGACACGCACACTTTGACAAAAAACGAGGTCTGGAAAATTTGTTTCTCTCGTAAGTAATAAATAAATTTCCGTATAGTAGGTAAGGTACATCCTATTATCTCCCTCAAAATTTATGTAAAAAATGTGTGCCTCCTTTAGACTAGATATTTCGTAAAATCAAAAGCAATAGCAATAGAATTAGTGGTAAAAGAGTGAAAGATATCGGTATTTCACCGGTACTCTATGGAAACAATATTTGAAATTATCTTGTCCTCGCTAATAAGCCAAGCTCTAGAAACTATCGATAAAAACTAAAAACATGTTTATTCCATTACACTTAGACGGAGAAATTTGTCAACAATAAATTAAGGAGGCTCTTAAACACGATTACATCCTTATATTTTTGAGTGAATATAGTTGTTTTGGAACATGAAGACTTAAGGCTAAGGTGCCAATGTATGCCGACCTTGAACTTTGATAGTTTGTAAATGCGAGGAAAACGACATAATATCGTAAACTGTTCCTCATTCGCACAATTTGAAAGAAGAAATCGAAAGGCATCGAACATTGTAGCGGGGTACTCTAATGAATCGGGATGTTACCGATTCGTTGCTAAAATGTTTGATGATTTATTTTGCCCAATGACGTTTAGATTGTTCCTTACCATTACGAATTCAACGCAATTTGCGCTCTTCTTCAAGATAGAATCTCATAAAGGCTCATAAAGTTATTCAATACCTTTATCTAACATTCTTGATTTAACCTAGTCATATTCCATCTATATAGTCTGCATTAAAAATTAACAGAAATTACGGGAACAATACTGCTTTCAGCAAGGCTATGGATCGAATTGAGAATAATGGAAAAGAGACAATTTATGAACATTAAAAAGAGAAACGGAAAAATATTACAACCCTGGAGTACATTGGTATTAATAAGCTGAGTTTCGAACTTCACGCCATCTACGAGTAATATTTATAACCCGTATGAGACAATAAAAAAATATTCAGTTCATTTTAGAAGAAGAGGACGGAGATGAAGAATTTTTATTTTGGCTAATAAATGACTGCAGGCTCGATCGAATATTTAGGACAACGACTTTGAACTCACTAAATCTGTGGAACTATGATTCCAGTATCCAGATAAGTGTCCAGACCAAAAGCCATATTGGGGAACGTTGTTGAAGTCACTCGACAAGATGGAAATGGGCCGAAAGTTAGGAGGATTGGTATCTTGCCTTTTTTAGAAATAATCTGAAAGTGGACTAATTACCAGAAAGTTGTAGAGAATTTTGTCGAATATGATAAGTCTGAGCAGTAGTTTATTCGTCGATGAAAATAGATTTTTAATGAGTAGATGTGAGAAATCACAGGAACCTGCTGCTTTGAAGACATTCTGTTACTTAAGGATCTTGAGCACATGCAACGTACTTACGTCTACTGATCCTATTAAATATCTACACGGGAAATCAAAACAGGATTCGATGAAGTGATTTGAAAGCGTAAATATACCTAAATAAATTCATGTACCCAAATTATAAACTTCATTTTTGTAGTTGGCAGCCACTATACAGTTAAGGTATAGAAGAACTTATGGAATTAGATTAGATTAGTTTCATGGAGAGGTTTGCCTGCGTTTCGCACTCATTGCGATCTAAAAGATCTATTGTAAGTCCCCGTTCAAATTATTCCATTTCTAGATTAAAACTGTTAATAAAGTCCCAGAACCATACTGGGATTGAGATTCTACAGGTAGTTTGGTGGAAGAAAAACATGTTTGAGGTGGAGTAATATACGCTTAACCAATGCTTCGCAATTGCAGAGCAGTGCTCTGAGGATTCATGAGCCTGACCAAAGCGGCCGGAAGAAGTGTCAACCAAGCCCATCTTGTTTAGGTGATACCGCAATGAGCAGTGCCATCAGAAGATCTCTGTGATCATTTTAAACTCTGTTGGAATTATTATTAATGGTTTTGATTGGAGACTAAAAGCCTTTGATGCCTTTGAAAGTTGTCAAATTCTTTGCCAAATACTCTGATCTCAACGAAGAATTTTTCTCTCGTGATAATTAGTTTTCATATCTAAACAGTACGCACCCAGGAATTGGTTGGGAGGGGGGGGGGGGCATAGGTGTCCCAAGTCCAAAAGAAGTAGGAAAAATAGAATTCTAAAGACGCGTCCTACCCCCATCTAAGCACTAAAGAACTGCTATTAAAGGTTTTATTTTTTTTTCTTATTTTTTTTTTTTTGTCGAACTTTGTAATAATATACAGATTACATTTCATACATAATTTGTAAATTATGTTAAAAAACTGACCTTCTGGCGGAACCGCCCCCCACACGGTGCGTCACTATATCTAAAAAACGCAGGCTTAAAAATATGAAATTAGAATAAATTCGCTATATCTCTCAACGTCTGTCTTACCGTCAATATTACAAGGCAAGTCCTAAACTGGAGCAAACAAAGATCACGTCGGCCATACCTGGAAAACCAGAACTACTTAGAAAAGATCTATATGTATGTTTTAATGGAGTGCATTAGAAAAATACTGCTCTTGCCATATATGTATGTAATCCTCGAAAAGTTAAAGGAGCAATTCATTATTCCAACGAATTCAAGTCCTTAGAAATATTTATACTCCACAACAACTAAATGCAAAAACATTCAATCATTAGTCCATTTTTCGATATTTCGCTCAACAACAGAACACGTCTGACCGCACGGAATAAAATACAAAGTAGCAAACGGCATTAAATTACGAGCAATCACTAAAAGAGATTAAAATTTTTATAGCTTCAATTATAGAAAATTGACCTTAAACGAATAAAAGACATTTTGGATAAAACACCAATCCTCTAATTTTTATATCCGCAGCATATCAAATCCAATGAAATAAAACAGAAAACCCTGAACCAGCAATTCGATGAATACAAAAAACAAAAAAAAAACGAAAATATAAAAACTAATTGTAGCGAATCTGAATAGCAAAATGTCCTGTGTAATAAATCGTTTCACTATAGGTATGAGGGGCTAAGGGGTGGATGTCCAATAATGACCTCCAGGATAAAATCATCGCAATTCCATAACAAATGAAATTTCACAAAAATCAAGTGAAATTGGGTGAGAGCCAGTTGAAAAGTAAAGGTCGCAGAGGAGGAGAAGGAGTAAAACAATTTTCTGTCCATCGTAATTTAAATAGGCAGCACAACCTAATACCCCACTGCTTCCACCATCTCCCTACCTACCACCTACCTTTGATTCCGCTGTAATTGTTGTTGTTGTTGGTCTACCGGTAGCGTTGTTGTAATACATACAGGCGCATAGTCTGCTATCTGATCCTTTTGCATGTCCAATGTATTATTTCCAGGACTTACAGATGAGGTTGGTGCCGGCCGCCATACCATACCTCCTCCAGATGGATCCAGCCAGAATCCAGTTCCATTTCGTGATAAGCTTGGCATTTTTAGGACACTGCTTGAGTGAGGACCTGTGAAAATCATTATATAAATAGAAAATTCCACAGTTATTAAACAATTTTAAAGATATTTTCACAGTTCTAGAGAAACTTTAAGACATCTCTCTCTTTAGCACAAGAAATATATACACCAACAACATGCACAGACATTTTTCAAGTACCTTACCTACCTACTTACCTATATACAGCTATCTACCTATCTACCTACTAGTATTAAGGATATTAAGGATAAAAGCTCTGACAAAATTCCAAACCAAAGTGATTTACTCCCCCCCCCCCACCTATATTTGTCGTGTTACAAGAACGGAGAGAAATCCCTCACTTTAGAAAACCCTACTTCCCCCTCAAAGAGCCTCACTGTATATCATATAGATGTAGCGACCATCAGTTTTTCGCTCTACCGGGAAATTACTCGTGCAATATGAGTCGTGTGTCTGATGCCAGGAAGGACACACTGAAAACGGGAATTTGTCCAGTTTTTTTTAATTAAAAAATTTTTACCATCAAACAAATGAACTAAATAAATAAAAATTTTTAATTTGGAAAATTTATCAGCTGCACGAAAACTGTTCTGGACTTTCGACGACGACGACGGTACGGGTGCGGTCGCTTTCCGCGATTTTACCCAGAACTCCAGAAGTGCAATCAAAACCGCTGAAATATGAGACTTCACTTTTATTTAATTTTCCGGTGAAACTGGGGATGGCTGGCTGCTGCACTTTTTTTCCGGTCTCTTTTTTTTTTAGTTTTTTGTAAATAAACGAGTTCTCAATGACTGCCATGTGTGGGAATAAAAACTGTGGAAAAAAAAAGAATCAGGGAAAACAAAATAAAAACAACACAACAGCAGTAGCTGCAGTAGCTGCAGTAGCATCGCAAATGACACAAACAGAGCAGCATCTAACAATGGGAAATACAACCCGATGATGATGGAATGTTTATTCGGTGAAGTATGACAACGAAATTACATTAATTCACCCCTAATGGATGGGAATATGCTTCATAGCCTCATAAATGAATTTTTCTTGACAATTTCCGTATTTCATTTATTTTTTTTTTATTATTATTTAATATTATTGGGATTCGTTGATTTATTATCTGGTCTATAGGAAAAATATATGGTTTCATTATATTACGCAATTCATGGAGAGGATAATACAAAAGAAGGATCAACAATGTTTCGCGTAGTTTTACTTTTTCAATAATAATCCTGATTTGGGCTAGAGCAAAAAATGATACAACAATACTGAAGTAATCCCATATGAGTTGAAAGCGGGCAAAAATTTAAAAAAATATTTTTTTATCCCGCACACGCTACCTGTCGTGTGGCGTACTTCATACGACAGAAAATTGGTGCTAGAAAGGATATTTATCCAAGGAGGGCACCGTACTCAGCCGACTAAAAAGATGGGACGACTAAAGAGTGGGTGACTTGTCGAATCGACAGCGGTGTAGGAAACCCGTGTTTAAGTTTAAAGTCCAAAGGCCACTTGCCCCGCTTATTTCTAAATCTAAATCTAAAATATTAAGAGGAGTCAGTACCAAGATTTGCAAGTTTCATACATTTTTCAATGCGAATTTCTGGCAAACTATTTGTACCAGAATAATGATTTATATCTTAAATTAAAGATGACGAAGTGGCCTAGTAAATAACGTCGAGAAAAATAAAAAATAAATTGTTGCAATGGAGATATTAGCTCGGAAACTTGTAAAAAATGGTAAAAATAGATTTTTTCCAAATCAAATTCCTCTTAGTAGGTATTCCCCTTTGTTTATATTGTGACTATTTTGGAAAGATAAGGCCTAAACCTAGCAAATAACGTCGAGTTTTTTCATTTTTAGTGGCGCTTTTTTTAATTGTTTAACTTTAATGGTACTTGGTTTTTCTCTCGATATTTCACAGACGAGAAATTTCCATATTTCGTTAAAAGTTGTAGAAATATAAAGCACAATAGTATATTTAACAATTATGTGCAAAATAAAATTTAGGAGAGTTCATTCTCATTAAAAATTTTCAATTTCTTTGAACTGCAAATTTTCATTTTCGTCTTAAATTTTCGCATGTTTGGTTTCTGCCTTTTACGCTAGATGTCTCTAATGTGACTTATGGTCTAGGTCTACGCTAATTTTATATGAATTTTCATTCTTTCAGGACACAAACCTACGTATAGTAAGTTTTATTGCCTACAGGCTTGCTGGTATCTAAATTGAAATTTTTGCTGAGTACTGACTCCTCTTAAGTGTAAACGCGCCATAACTAATAGTTTTATATGTAGTAGGATTGAGGATATACTAACTATATCAGATCACAGTGGGCGTCTTGAAAATAATTTAGAATAATTTAAACATATTCTTAAATGATAGAGAATAGAAGAGTTTTTAATACTTTTATTTTTAACGATTGTAATTCAAATCATAAATCCAAAAAACAACTGCACCGTTCGGGGTTTGAAGCCCGAACCTTCCGCTTTCCGAGAGATTACTCTTACCATTAAGCTAACGAAACAAATGATTTTCCATCTTGTATTTCTTTCGCTTGGAAAACATATTATTATTTTTCAGGATAAAGCCTCCGTTATTACTATGGCTATGAATTTATCTTTCGACAGAAGTATCAAGAAAAGGTAGAACATAGAGGTAACTATAATAGACTCATGTGGCCTCTGAATAAACTCTAATTTCCTTTGGTGCTATAGTTATCCCTACACCTAGTCTCAAAAACACTATTTTTCCGAAGTCTTTAAATATGAAAGCATCTATATTCAACGCTAATTTAGATCACATGCGATGTTCCTCATGGTTCCATCAACGTTCCTTTAATATTTTCTTTTTCAAGTTTTTTTTTAAATTATGTTTTCTATGGATCAGAAGGAGATAGTCAGATAATAAATTCATAAGAGTGTTAGAATAACGAAAAGGAGTATTCAAAATTGGTGCAACTCAGAACTGAACGGTAAATTTATACAAACAAAATCGAATAATAGCAACAGTGTTACGCCTTTTGAATACGATTGAATTCACATCGCAGACGCTTTAATCATGCTTTAATGATTTTTCAGACCAATTTATTAAATCATTTTGTTTTACCGGTTTTACCGAATGCAAAGAAGGATATCGTAGAAATTTATGTGGCGGTTTGTTTGAATCAAGACTGAAGCATGATTAAAGCGTCCGATGTGAATTCAATCTACTGGTTTCCAACTAGCCAATTTAAATTTTGATAAATTATATTTATCCTATGCAGCTAGTAGGAATCGAACCATATACTTCAGCGAAAATTAAAATATAAATAAAAAGAAAAAAAATACCAACTGAATCTCCATAAACCCAGGCATAACACTGTTGCGGCTATTTGGTTTGCACATAGCCACATATGTATACATAAAAAGAATAAGAGAATTTCAGTTTCGCTAACAAATATATCCTTCTGTCTTTCGCTCACCCCTTTTTTCCACTCTACCAAAGGTCTGAAATTACAATAATGATTCTTTCTGATGTGCTTTGGTTACAATATAAAATTCAACTTTTTATATGTGGACACCAACAATGCAAGAGGTCCTACCCACCACAAAACATAGTTAGCATGCAGCACACATTTCAAATCTCTTAAACCCAACAACAAGAGTGTTTTTGAAATTCAAAATAACGGAAACGTAATAAAAACTAGTAAATGTAATCATTTTGGACGAATCCTTATTACAATGCAAATTCAGTGTGGTTTCCTACAGTTAAGAGTTCTTCCACAAGAATGCTTCTTCTCTATGCAAACTTAATGAATCGATTGAAATCTCTCCAGGAACATGATTGAAATTTATTCAATCTACTCGTGATGATGGTGGTGAGAGGATTTGGCCTTATTTCGGGTATAGCACGGCACACTGCATACATATACATACATTAAAAAAGGAATTATTTGTTCTTCGTGCATTTTATCAATTCCAAATTGCCCTGCTTTGGTGTTTTGCGAAAACTAGGGCATGTTGTTGCACATTTGAAATTTAAAACTTGCTGAGTGTCTTAAGAATTGAAATTGAAATACGTGTATGGAATGCATGAATGCATTTAATGGCAATACGAAATTTAACTTTTTAAAAACCATAAAACGTTTGCTTGCTGTCTCACGAGTTTTGAATGGATTTGCTTCTCGAATTTAACTTATCTGAGGGGACAATAATAGGAAGGACATAGGAAGTAGTTGGACGTATTACGATATAAAGAAACGTTTATAAAATTAGGAAAATCAATATACCTTTTTTTTTTTAAAGGGATGTTTTCAATATTTTCATGCTGAATCTATAAAATTTCCTGGACTGATCGATTCTCAAATGAAGAAATTTAAAAATGTTTAAGCAAAGGCAGGATCGACGTAGAAATGTAATAGTTTCAAAAATGCAAGACAGGTGTTAGACTGGTATCCATAAGAAGACTATTATGTATTCAAAGTAATGTACCTAATCATAGTCTCTTGCAGGGTCTGGAAATGAAGCCAGACAGACAGCATGAAAGCTGTGCAGATTCATATATAAAACCGTAATATGCTTTCATATAAAATCCACATTTACCATCTCCTGAAAATACGGATATATCCCAAGGTGCTTAAGACCGCTACGATGGCTAGTGTCTGCACATCGAACATTAATAGAATCTGAAAGTTTATAGTCAGACAGCACTCAAAGTATTGAGATCAGACTTCTTTGATTCAAAGTACTTAAATACGTTGCTGGGAAAAGTCAATTTAATAACGGTTATCTGGTTAATAAAACATCGCGGTAAGAAGGAAACTCCATAGAGAAATTAAATTCTAAGACTGGAACAAAAAGCCTTCAATTGTTAAGGTAAAGGTGCAGGAGCATATCATTCATTCGAAACAGAAAACCAAAAATAGTCCTCCCACCTGAAACTAGGGCTGATAATTCCAGTCTCTTGGCCCTGCCACCTGAGAACCACTAAAAATTCTTATTAATTTTTTGCGCAAAATCAAAATTTATTAAAATTAAAAAAAACAACAAAAATATTTCAATTCTTTGAAATAGTGTGTGCTTCTAGATACTAACTTAAGTGTTAGGTGAGTGTGTTGCACATGATGAGTTGCGGTGACACTTTCCATCTGAACTGCAAAAATCGCTGTAATCGCTGTATTTAAATTTCAGTTAAAATACCTTGAGAAGGCTGGCAACACCAGGGACTTTAGCTAGGTAGGCGTTTAAAAGGTTTGTATAGCGTGAAAAACAGTGCTAATTTTTCGAACCTCGACCTCAGAATAACTTTAAGAACCTCAAAGCTGACAACATTTCAACAGAGTAGAAAGTAGACCTACTCGAGTTCAACCTAAACCTGGTCGGCCTCACCGACTTTGCCATTGGGAGCTAGCAAGCCTATTCTCATGTATTCTACAGACCTGTCAAAGTTGGTGAGACCGGCTAGGTTGGAAAAGCTAGTACTGGATTTCACTCTTGAAGAAAGAAAAAAACAATTGTGAACATTCATAATGTCAATGGAAAGCGAATTAGCCGTTTTTTATTAAAAAATAAAATAGAAATTTTGGATGTAAAAAGAGTTCCATAAAATTGGATCAATAAAGATAATCAAGTCATCAAGAAAGATTTATTCGTCTCTAATTATCCCGGGATATCAACCGATGCCCCTTTTATGCCCAATTAAATAAACCTTAAATTATAGAATTCCTACCAGGTAACGTATGCTCACTGGACGACTGGAAGTGTCAATTGGGTCCCCCAGGCGACTGGAAGAGTCAAGTGGGTCCCCCAAGCGACTGAACTACGGGGCTACTGCTGTTCGTCCAGTACACTCAAGTCGACATCAGTTCCCCTTGAACTGAGAGTTGGACCTTGACTTTGCCTCAGCTCAATTCCCCGTTGATATTGGAACGATTGTCAGGTCGATATAGGGTCAGATTGATCTTCTAATAACTCTATCTGGACCAAAGGAAACAAGAATCATTTGCAGTTCCTGTGAAAATCACTCAAGTACCACAGTGGTCGACCGACTGACATCTTTGTTTGATTTGATAATTATTTTTTTTTTCAGTTCTTTCCTACTTAGTGGTGATACCTTAGAATATAGAAAGAACACTAAGGATCGATGCCTATAAAATTCGTGTACATGAGCGTGGTTTTTCTTCGAGGTGCTTGAAGTTGGCAGAAATGGAGAAATGCATGTTCAGCTGCCAACATTTGAAACTGCCGAGACCCTCACGAGGTGCTTGGCGTAATGACAGCGACTAAGAACATTTTCGGTGGGAGTAAACGCAATATTTTCAACCATATATCTTGTCGTACCGCTCTTTATGTTGATTATACTACACGCCTGTACTGAGCTCCCACACAGCGGCAACAGATTCTAACGCTACGCTAAATTGGGCTTATCACACTTCCTGTACTCTCTATACCAGTTACCATTCCGTTACAAACATCCACCCGAAGTAGCTTGGTTCGGACGTTATTGGAAATTCCGGCATCTATCCCGTTCTGGTTACTGAACATTTTGCTAATTTCATTACTTCATCGGAACGAGTACAGGTTTACGCTTTTCAGACATGCAAACACCACGTGCAGCTGAAGACGAAGCCGCCGTCGACAGTATTACCTCTTGTAGCGACTGTGCGGTATTGCTTCCACGTCACAGTTACTTCAAAAACCTCAAGCCGTATGGTTACAATTGGTATAGGTACTAACTAAATCCTAAAAACTTAGCTACTACTTCAACATCCGTCGTAATATTCAAGCTAGTACTCCATCAGCAGTCATCAAGCCATACTAGCTAAACTAAAGGGTTTTCCAATAGGGACGAGTCGATGTTGTCAAGCTGTGGCGGCCATTTTGTTTTGGCGGCGTCAGTCATATCTGTTGTTTATTATTCAGTCATTGATGCCAAATCACCATATCAAGTTGCACGATTGAGCAGCACATCCAAATTATAAAACTTTATCATGAAAATGAGTTTTCGTTAGTGTGTGAACGTTGCGTGTATTGTGCCCATTTTACGGCAGACGCGATGGCCCTTCAAAGTCGACTCTTCAACGTTTGGTAACCAAATTTGAACCAACCGATTCGGTAAACAATCAGCTAACATTCGTACGGCAAAGGAACGCCATTTGGTAGAGAACATCGAGGCTGTCCGTGAAAGTGTGCAGGAGAGCTCGAGGCAGTCAATACCTCGCCATGCAAGAACTCGGCGTTTCGGGGACTTCAACTTGGCGAATTTTGCACCAGGAATTGGATCTCTTCACGTATAAGATCCAACTGACCCAGGAGTTTAAAGATAATGACCATAGACAACGCCGTTTGTTCGCTGAATAGGCTCCGGAGAGTTTCGAATAGAACCATAATTTTGGTGGAAAAATCATCTTTAGCGACGAGGCGCATTTTTGGATGAATGGCTATGTTAACAAGAAAAATTGTAATATACGGGACAAGGCGAACCCACACGAGGTTCACCAGGTGACAATGCATCCACAAAAAATTTCTGTTTGGTGCGGATTTTGGGCCGGCGGCGACATTGGTCCGTACTTTTTCGAAAACGACGTTTGTGAGACCATCAACATTAACGGCGAGCGCTACAGATCGATGATAACCAATTTATTTTGGATGAATTAAACGATACAGCCGTGGACGATATGTAGTACCAGCAGGATGGTGCTACGTGTCACACAGAGAGCGCCATGATGGACCTTCTGTATGAACGATTTGAAGGTATGGCTATCTCTCGCAGAGGTGACGTGAATTGGCCACCAAGATCGTGCCATTTGACCATACTAGACTTCTTCTTGTGAGGTTTCCTGAAGTCGCTGGTCTATGCCAATGAGCCGCAATCAACCGGTGTCCTCAAAGTTAACATAACCCAGGTCATCACTAAAATTCAACCGGATCTATGCGGCAGAGTCATTGAAAATTGGACCTTTCGGATTCATGCCACCGTGAAAACCGCGTGCGGCGGATATTTGAATGATATTACATTTCATACATTACGGCATATATAGGCCTTTCGAATAAATAAAGAATACCTCACAGACAGCTCGTTTTATTCCATTTCAACATCGAGCCACCCTTATTGGAAACCCCTTTAATATTTTCCGGTCTACATTAGCACACAGACACAAGCGCTAAAAGTTCACTCAAATAAATGGAAGTGCTAAAATTAAAGAGAATGCATGGATTGAGCCTGAAGTAATCTGATGTAAAAAAAAAAAAAAATAAATAAATACCTAATTACCAACTATAGAAGCTATTCAAGAAGTTTTAATAGTGATGATCCTATAAGAACTCAGCTATCCAGCACAACTAAAAATTTGGCGTATTAAGAAAAGCGAGTCTACATTTATGTGGTACGAAAAAGTCTATTTCCGGGCAACTATAAGACAACGAAAAAATTCTTAATAATTTGTGCTATAGAAGGAAAGCCAATTGTGATCCCATCAACAAGTAGCTTGCATAGATATATGGGCAATGTTCAAAACAGTCCAAACTTATTACGCCACCAGCACTAAGATAAAATCTTCTCCACTTCAATATGAGTATGTACAAAAAGTTCTAGTAGCAGGATGACAGCTTCTATGTGTACACCACAAGTATGAGAGAAATGGGGGACCTGAAATTTTCAACTGAGCAAAATATTGGGTTTTTCCCACTGCGAATGTCTACAGCAAATCCACACACACACATAACAACAGAAACAACGATAATCCATTACTTAAGCAAGATTTGTCAAATTGTGTCCATGAACTTCATTCAACACCTTTTTTAATCTACCCACAATATTTGACTTGATGTCATTAAATGGAATCAATAATAACCCTTCCTCCATTGAGAGTTTAAGCAACCGGAAATAAGACGTTTCAAGAATTGTTTTTTTTTTTTTTCTGTTTCGGTCAAGGAATCAACAACCTCCGCAAATAAAATCGATTACTTATCTCTTTCTGAGTCGAAAAAGACTAATAAAAGTGGAGGGGTAAAATTTAGGGTAAACTTTTCTCAAATATTTGCCTCATTGTTGAAATTTACCAGTTACTTCCGTTCTGGCAGTAACTTAATTACCGCAACACCAGAAGATCCAAAGTCATATCTAGCCCTAAACGTTGTAGATTTCAAGTTTTTTTTCTTTTAGACATTTTTTTGCTTGCTTTTTGCTCCCCACACTGAACTAACCCTTCATAGGTAAATATCTCTTCAAACACAGCTATATGAGGGTAGAATGAAATCAATTGTGAATGAATAAAAAACAAAAAAGCACACTCTCACACACACACACACACAAACAGCAAAAACAACAGCAATCTACAATAGAAAACTAGAATAGCTCCTATAGCTCTTATAGTATTCATACATAGTTCCTCCAGGTTACTTACCTCGAATGGTTCCCATTGCAGATTGCTTCATCAGCATGTGTTTCCGTTTAACGAATACCATTGCTCCAAAGGATAACATCATTACAGCTAGAATGGATCCAAGTAGAGCAATAAACCATGGTTGAGTGAGAACATCGTCCATATGCTCGTGATTGATAGGATACCTGAGAAATAGCGCGAACGTTTTTAAAGAAAAAAAAAAACTGAAATCATCTCTCCAAAAAATTTACTATATAATACACACACATACCTCTGGGATGAAAAAGTATCTAATCGTTTGGTGATTGGATCTAAACGTAATGTCGCTGCTGAACTATAAGGACCAAGTCCAGCTTTATTACCAGCTGCTACGCTCACCGTATACGTGACACCCTCTGTTAAATTTGCAAGCATTAAAGTTGGTGAACTGGCATCGATGGTTACATTTGTTAGGATCCTAGACAAATTTAACTTAACATCTACCCCTCGGACTATTACATGGTATGTTAGTAGAATTCCTGTGTAATTAGAGAAAAAGAGAAGGGTTGGTTATATGAGATTATCATCTCCACCCACCACCACCACCACCAAGTATTATGTGTCGGTCGTTCAAAGAAATTACCATTATGCGCTTTGAGGGCTGGTTGCTTCCACTTCAAGAATACAGCTGATGAATTCAAAAGAAGGGCTTCCATATATGAAGGCGGTTCACTGGGTACTGAAATTTTATAATAAAAAAAAAAATGAGAAAATTAATTTTACACTGATTTAAATTTTAATCATAGATGGGCTCCTTCTTGTTAAATATAGAGGGAGAGGAAAAAAAAAAACAAAAAAAACTTTCCAACAAAATCTGTTGTCAATTTAAAAATTGTTGCCATATTTATTCTCATCAAACCATCATTGCTCCTCTTCATCTTTGACATCCAAGAGAATTCTAATATTCCGTTTAGAGTGTTCTTTACAGTGGGTGGCGCACCAGAGATCAGAGCTCCTTACACAAAAATATCTTATTCAAAAAAGTGAGTTGAATCTAAATAGAACCCAACTATGGTTGTACATATATACATATATGCTATAAGGATGAGGATGATGATGATGATGATACTACGTTTCGTTTGAAATGGAGCTAGAGTACAATTTCGGAATGTTTGTGAGAGCATCGTCGTCGTATCCCATATCTACTTTCAATTCTGCACATACGTCAATTTCACATAAACAGAGGTTGATGGGTAAATAGAAGAAAAAGGAGCTCATCGCATATAAAGCGAGTTTATCAGGGTAATGGGGTAACACTCCTCAGCTCCATATCTATCCAAATAATACTATATATACTATACTATACTATATACTCACCATCCTCCATGGTACGTGCAATCCTAGAATTGGATGGTTTACCCTCGACTGACTTATAGAATGGCACAATGAAAAATTCATAACGTGTGTACTTCATCAGGCCGGTTACAGTGCAAGTGGATGCGCCACCACCATTCAGTACTGTTAGCATTTTATATGTAGCATTGCTGTTGACCGCCATCATTGCTGCTGGAAATGATGATGCTGGCTCCAATTGGCGTGCATAGATATAGAATCCTTCTACATATTTTCCATTTATGATCTATGGTTGAGTTGAGTTATAAATAAATAGAAATAGAGAAAGTGAGATAGAATTAATAAATTGACCATAATTTGTTGCATGGTGATTTTGATTTATTTCCACACTTTTAATAATGCTTACCTGCCACGTTAATTTCATGCTTGTGGATTCCGTTGAAGTGGCATTGGTTAATTCAACCACATCACCAGATAGTAAACTAGCACGTGCCTCACTTAAATCCAGTCCATTGTTGAAGGCTTTCTGTAAAATTTTCAAAGATTCGAGATTTAAAATGATTTTTAATGAGGTTTCAAAATAAAAAGTTGTCTGCATTATTAAGAATGATGGTATGGCCTCAATTAAAGTCTTCATCCTTGATTTGGTATACTAACTAGTGATATTCAATTATGAAAGTTAAGTCGAGATGAATTGATATATGTTGGGTTATTTTGCGAGAATTAGCTCATTAAGTGATGAGTACATATTTAGGTATAGACTCATTCAGATTTTACAAGTTACTTGCACAATTAGATTGCTATATAGGAGCAAGTTTATGTTCACATTTCTCAAGTACTTTTGAGGGAATTTGCCTGAAGTGGAACTATTTTTGCAGGAATTTGCCTGAAGTGGAACTAAACTGGAACATTAACTTAAAAGAGCCTAATTGCCGTAAATGATTGTTATGGTCGTAGTATATTGCAGGCAGCAGTATGCTACACTGAGACTAGCTGCATCATGTAAGTGCGGACTGCTGTCTGTCATGATACAAAGATAATAAGATATGGCTGATTTGAGAGGAATTTTGTGTGTTGCTACATCATGAGGTGCCTACTGTCATTTCCAGCGAATTTGTTTTGAGTTTTTCGTATTTGATTGACTGAAATACGGTTTGAATATATTAAAATATTTAACAAAATATTAGTCTCTTCGTTTCGTTTAAATCACTTCGGGAAAAGTAATTATATGCTGGTGGGAAAGCAAAGAAATTTAAAAATAGAAAATTTTTTTCACTGTGAAAGGACGATTGAAATTGAGACGAACAAATTTTTGAAATTTGTCGCCAAAGGAGGCAAGCAATCAATTGACAGATTTTCCGGCCATACCTTGTTAATCTTTAGGCGCTTTCGGCAAGCACATTCTCAGTAAGACAAGTGAGATATTCTCAGTTGGCTCACTGAGACTGCACTTTCAGTGAACTGTCTTAGTTCCATATTGAGCTACAAAATTCGAACGCAACCACTAAGCAACTAAGCCAAGTGAAACTGAATTTTCTTGTCTCACTTGACTCAGTTTCGTTATTTTGTGATTTTAATTACTAATTAAAGTTTTGTGAGCTATTTGAATAAACTAAAAACACTGTCGTCAATTTATTTATTACTATCCATTTTCTGTGGTCAAAATTATTTAAATGTCAAAATTAGCAAATCAGCTGATTGGTTTCAACTGAGACAACTGAGTCGGTTGCTCAAAGTTTTGTCTCAGTTGTCTCACTGAGACAGTGCTTGCCGAAAGCCCCTTTTGTATCATGGCTGTCTGTATGGACGAGCGGCTGTACGCACCCAACGCAACCTAATTGACAGGGCTTTGATAGAGAAAAAGAGTTGGTTAAAAAAGAAGAAGAAGAAAATATTTGAGGACATCGAGTGAAAACGTCGAATGTAAGAAAAAAATCAAGTTTGTTTAAAATCTAAAAAAATATATAATCATCTGAAGACAGATGAAAATATTGCAAAACGTGAGGGCTCGCATTGTATTTATAGGATCATCTCACAATCTAAGTGGAAAGAAACTCATACGATAACCTCATTTAAGTAATCAATCCAGTTCTAATTTGCAAAAGTGCGAGAACCAAGAATCAAGATGGTGAAATCGAAACGTTAAGCGACGCTATCGGTATAAACGATTAAAATCTGGTAGGAGGATACCTGAATTCCCTGTGAGTAATTTTCATGGAGATAATATTCCCCGACGGCAAGGAAACTCCTGGATCTGACATCCATGATTTTACTACCCCGTTTGAAATATCGTCATCTCGATCCCCACGGAATCCCCTGAGGTCGGCCTGTCTCATCTGTGGAAATCACAAGTTCACCTCATGAGCACGCTTCTGCGTGTGCGGTGTCCAGGTCAAAAAGGAGCTTGGGACTAGATCGAAACAAACATCCAATACAGTTCAGTGTACAGTTTGAGCTTGAAAGAGATAAATAAATTTTATCCAAAATTTGTGCCATTTTTGACTATAGGAATTCGATAGGATGGCTCAGTCCATTCTTATTATATGTCAGTGAGCAGAACGCTCAGTCCATTCCTATTGTATGTCAGTGATACCAATGCTACTGACAAGGAAATTGATTCGGTCATTTTGAAATTGTGAAATTACTAATCGGACGGCTGTTCAGTTCTTCTACCTGTGATTTGAGGTGATAATATAATAATTTAATTCTCATTATTGTTTATATCAAAAACTGTAACTTGTTTCAAAATGAACATAATTAACTCCGGTGTTCATTCATATAAAGAACTATAGCGCAGCAAAATTATTGCGACGAAAAATCTGGGCACAAATCGGCATATAAATACTAAGTAGTCGGCGATTTGCATAACTGGGGATTGTCTCAAAAAATGTGTCAACAGAAGCCATTCACATCTGATATTTGCCATTCGCACAGTTGACAACATTAACAATTCCCTCAAATTGGCAGCCATTGGAGTTGAAATTTGCAATTTGATCATATCTCAAGTCAGCTTGAAGCTGGCATAAAAACTTAAGCTCTAATTGTGTTCTTATACACTGATTGACACTGTCAAGCTGGCTTAAAAGCTCCAATTGTGTTTCAGGCCTGAAGCTTTCACTTGATATGCCGGTTCCTTGTTTGTTATTTATTCAATTTGTGAAAGGGAGAGTTCAAACTGGTTTTACACTCTATTATTACCAAAAGTCATAAAGAAATTATAGAAATTATAGAATAGAGTAGTCCTCTTTACTCCTCTGACGAGGATATGGATCGAAACAGCTATCATTCTTTATATAAAGTTTATTTTTTGTGAAATAAAGTACGAAACAAGCTCAACTACTCTTTATAAAGTCTTTTAAAAAAAGTTTCACAAATCTGTCACAAATGATTCCATCAAATCTATTATTACCAATTTAGAAGTTGTTACGGATGTCATCGAGCCTTTTACAACAATTTGGCTATCTGAGCAAATGAGACAATCTTCTTGTTTTCTTTACCATCAGAGTTGAAGAGATACCTTTACGCTTCTAGCATAACTTTAATTTCTGTTCAAAGACCTCGACATGGTTTTCAAAACGTATATCAATTTCTACACCTAAAACTTTTCAGAAAATGTTTTTTTCAGTATTTTCTTCCTATTTGGTTTCGACATTGGAGACATCATCCTATGTCAGTGGTTGAATCGAAAATTGTAATTCTCGCTCTGCTCTCGATGGTATATTCACCTGTAAGTTGACGTCTACCATAGTCTCAAGGAGGTAATTGCTGTTCCTCTTGATGTCAGGTACCGACTGCACGAGTTCGTAGATGAACTTATGTGGAACTATTACTCTTTTTATTGAGAGCAGATGCAATTTAAGACGTCTCCTTCTTAACATGTATTTATATTGGGGTTATTTTGAGTTTTAACTCAAGCGGTTGAGAGCTAGTTCAAGGCATAATGGACTAGTATGATATCCATCGACCAGGTGACTTTTCTCGATAAGGAAAGTAAAAAGAGCTGAATTTTTCTGGTTAGAGACGTGTTCAAATTTGACCAGACTTACTTATTTACAGAATGATGAAGACATTTTCATGATACCTGAAATGTTAGCACAACATCAGCAAATGAACAAACCCAACACCAAGCAAAATATACTTTTCAAAACTTTTTGATTAAAAGATAACGAAGAGGTGAATATCGGCTGCGTCGCGTTTGTCTAAATTAAACTTACAATGATATTTCTGGAGAAAAATACACAAAGACTACAGTTGTCTGATTTCAAGGATTGTTGATAATGACGGTATGGCATCAGCTTGATTCTTAATATTTGCTGATTTTGCAGGCCAACATTTGTCATAGCAAATAGAATAGAAAAATGAAGAGTTGAAAACTCTAAAAATTCATTAAAAATTTATTGTTATCAATGAGAAAACTTGCAGCAGGGTTAATAGTACAAAAAAAAAAACTTTGTTAAAGGAAAGGCATTTCGTAGACCTATGAAAGATTTTTATCAAAATTTTTCCAAAAAACAAGTCGAACTTATCTTGGTGCAATAAAGGCTACTAAGAGTCTACCAAGATATAGGTAGCCTCTAAAAATTCAGGGCAATTACTATGTTTATTTTGTTTCTTTTGAAAAAAAAAATATATATATATAACATAAAAACCTCTCTACACCTCAGAAGCAGACCCGGAATATATGTTGAAATGACTCAATAACTTGTGTATACAGAGGAAAGTCGACGGAAAGTTTTTTCTGAACAAAGGAACAAAGTAGTGAGTATCCTCAAGAAAAAGGAATACAGATGATAGAATGAGTGTTTTCCTCTAGATTTAAAGGAACGGGGGGGGGGGGGGGGGGCCTGGTGTAGTGAATTCACCAGATCTGTCGAAAGAAAATATCTTCCTTGTCATTCAAATAATTTAAGACCTTCTGCCTAAAAGAATGAATAGTAAGGAAAATTTGAAAATACACTATTTGACCGTATTTTATTTTTGATATGGTATTCCGCAAAGTTCGATACTTCGACCATTGCTGTTTAGGATTATTTTTAGTAATCATAATTGCAGATAGTCAAAATAATTGCAGATGATCAAAATTTTACATGTGCTCACACTCTGTCGATGCAAAGATATTTCTTAACCGAACAATTATTTTTATGAAAGACGCTTTTATATCAGCCCCAAAGATAACCTAAAATAGAAAATATAATATAAATCTGCAAACTATGATATACAGATGAATTCACCAAATTCGCATTAAATAAGTAAAATTTTTTCTGTTGCACCAGTGCTAGAAACGCTAACTATGAGTTGAACTGCAATGTCACTAGCAATTATTACAAGATAAAAACGATAATTTCGAAATTTCGTCTGCATCTTTCTGTTGTTATAACAATTATTATGTCTTCACAGCAATTATAAGAGTTAGATAAAAGCTAGCCTAATCTGTACTAATTTGTTCTAATAATTGTTTTGTATAATAGAAGTGACATAATAACTATTATCGTAATTCTTGTTGATTTGAAAATCAACTGTTATACTAAGCTACATAATATACTAACCCACTAACTGTTATACTAAGACTGATGACTAAGATGAATTTTTGGATAATAAATAAAAAAAAAAACAAGGAAGAAGAAAAAAATTCACTTACCACACCAACTGCAATCGGTTCAGACATTGAACTTGGCAAAGAAATACCATGTGAATTTTCACCACGTATTATAAAAAAATAATTAAAACCGGGAATCAATTCAGTCTGTGTATAAGTTGTATTCTGTAGTTTTGTTGCAACAGTTCTCCAACCATTTGTATAATTTTTACTATACATTTCAACAATATATCCGATAAGACTTGAAGCACCAACTTTATTACTACGTGTCCATGATAATGTTATACTATCATCAGTCTTCTCTGTAACTTGCGGTTTACCTTTTTTGTATTCAACATATTTATTATTTACTAAAGATTCTCAAATCAAATAAAATACACACATCTTACCTGGTGGTCCGGGATACGTTGACAATTCTGGAGCACGATAAAATTTTATATTCGGATTTGTTGGTATTTCCAATTTCAAATAACCACTCCATGATGATTTACCAAATTTATTAGCAGCAACACATGTATATAGACCAGAATCGATATTTTTACTTAAATCTTGTATCGTTAGACTACCACTTTCAGATATATTATTTCGATCAGATGATATAATTGGTATACCATTACGAAACCATGTTATAATTGGATTTGGTTTACCAATTGATCTACATGGCATTGTTACAACGGATTTTATAGGTAATGTTTGATTGACTGGACCTTGAGCAATTAATGGTGGTGGTAGCTCATCTTGAGTATCAATTGATATAATTGTTCTACTACTAACACTTCCAACAATATTAACAGAACTACAAACCATCACTTTGCCAGAATCTTCTCTATTTACTTTGTGTACTGTTAGAATACTTCTTCCTTCTGGTGTCATTGTTATATCGACTTTTCCATCTCTGTAACCTGGCAACAATAACGAACTGTTACCTTCGATAGACCAAAAAAGTGTTGGCCTTGGATATCCATTTGTTTGACATTCGAACACAACTTCTGATCCAAGTTCGACAATTTGAGTTTTGGGTCGAACAATAAATTTCGGTGGAGCTATAATATAAATTTTTAATTGATGTGGTCATCCATCAGTAAATTTAAGGAGACACTTATATACAAATATAATATAGATAGGTAGGCATAGTAAATATAAATTACTTACAGTACACAGTGAGTATTCCTGTTGACGTAACTGATCCAACAGCATTATCAGCTTCGCAACTATATTCTCCCATATCCTCTAGTATAATGTCATCCAATCTAAGGCTTCGGTCTTCGAGAATGTGTACCCGTCCTAAGCAAATAAAACTTTGTAATTGCATTCGAAAATCACCCACAAAGAGAAAACTTGTTGTGTTTGAGTTGACGAAAATGTTTTCAGCATTTCGTTTGGGCAGAGGATGAATATACAAACAAACATACATAATACGAACATATATAGAATCGAATAAAACACTATACTATAGATAGTCCCGAAATTCTCTTTCTATCTTCTTGAAATAATCAAAGCGCACAAAAACAGTTTGGCAAATATGCCAACCAACGCAACGTATAGTCAGTACAGAGAATGTCAATTAACGAAATTAATGCAATGCAACTTTTGAGGCAACTCTATGTAGTAATTGACAATTTGATGAGGGTGTCGTTTACTTACTTAATGGCATATTCCCCCCTGAGGCGGATCTTCTCCATAGCACATCTGGAAGTGGATCTCCACCAACTCTACATTGAAGTATAACTGAGCTACCAACAATTGCTGTCTGATTTTGTGGTCCACGTATTAGAAATGGTCGAACTGGAAAAACAAATTTTGTTTTTTGTTTTTTATTACAGAATTTACTTGAGTAATTTCAAAATGCAATACTATAAGTAGTAGATACTATGTATTACATACACTACATACTTACCATGAACTTTTAGAAAAGCAACAGCTGATTCTCGTACACCAGCAACATTTCTAGCTACACATTGATATCGACCATCATCTGATTGTCTAGCATCTTGAATAGCAAGATTTCCTCCATCCACTAAACGAATACGTTTAGTTGAACTTAAATCCATAGTTTGACCATTTTTACGCCAAGTAATTACGGGTTCTGGTGAACCACGGGGCGGACCACATTCCATTAGAACTGTTTCACTTTGAGCAACTCTTGTATTTTGTGGCTCTAATCGAAATTCATCCCGCAGAACTATAAAAGGATCAGAGAGAAAACAGACATTATATATAAAAGCAGAATTGAAAGAGGAATCCTTTTAAGAAAAAAAAAAAAAAACAAGATAAAAGGAAAATAAAAGCAAAATCCTCATCGTTACATTTTATGATATTACTTCAATCCAACCTACCACATCCTCCTCTTACTTATAGCTAGCCTCTTATACAAAATCTAGCCTTTCTCGTTTTATTTCGCCTTTTTCTATATGTGTCAGTTTCATACTGCAACAAATGTTCACTATATATAGTTACTATCCTGAAACTTTCTACTACACCATTCCGCTATTCATCATGACTTAGAGTTTTTCCTAAAGAAAAAAAAGAAAAAGGAACGCTGCACGTTTAGCTAAAACGACAAGGAGAATATTGTCTGGGGATAGCATTTCTCTGGCTCGTAAATCGTTAATCCCTATATTAAGGCTAATCCTTAATAATTGCAGGTAGAAGTTGTAATTTAAGAGAAAAAGGACTCCCTAGGTCTTTTGAAATCATTCACATGCGGCTACTGAAAATGTGTAATTTGTAGCTTTTCACTCCTTATGTCGCCTCAGCATCTTTTTCTCGTCCTAGCTGAATCTGAATATATTCTTCGGAACATTTAAAGAGGGTTGGGCAGGATACTGACAGACTACTGCCCCTGAAATCTGATTCTATGAGGAGGAGGAAGTGTATGCAATGTTCCGTGGCGGATAGGTACCTAGGTATGTATGTATGTTGGTACATAAGTACTGTGCACGTTTACATGAATTTAACTATTAGGAAAATTTCCAAGGATTTTGGCTTAATCTCTTCGAATCATTGGGGAAACTAAATATTAAGGAAGAACGTCGAATATTAATACCTCGGCTCAGTTGGTTTGGTACCCATATATAAAGTATGTATGTAGTTGATAGTGATGGAAGAAAAATTGGTCTACTGCCATTTGTTCTAAACGGAAATCAGATGTAATCCAATTAATAAGGATTAGTAAGAAGAAAAAAAAAACGAAATCTAAAAGAAGAGAAAATGACAAATTAATCGTCCCCTGACGGACGTGGGCGAAGCAATTTTTAAAATTCAGAGAGGTAATTAGAGTGCCAGGGATGAAGACGTTTTTTTTTTAATAGTAGCCACTTAAAAAGTGACTGTTTCGTCTGCCGTAAATTTCTATTGAGAAAAAACGAAAAAAAAATTTAAATAAATCTCAAGATTTTACTTGAACCGAATCGAAATTTTTAGATTATATGAAGGGAAGAAATATTTCCAAAGCCGATTTTAAATGTGAACGTAAATTTGCCTATACTACTTTACGTGGTGAATTATTATTGGAAGGATACTTAGGAAAATTTCAGGTAATGTTCATATACGACGAATAATTATACAAAATATGATCGGACCTATTTCCATATGATTCGTTGCCTATGTACGCGCGTTACTGCATATTAATTGTCACACGATTTTCAGTCGTGCATATTACTTATATTGAGAGTTTGCAGAAGAAGCGGCAACGTGTTGCGTAATGTTATCATTGTCTTGACGAATAAAAGGCTCACCAGCTGTGGCAGTTTCGAAATAGGCGTAGAATAATTTTGCTAATGGTTACAACACGATATGAGGTGTCATTTCTTGTAAAGACTTTCATTATAAATTATTTCCGAAAATATTGTAATTTTACATTGATCGCAGCATGTGACGCATACGAATTTATTATTTTGTATCTAAGTCAAAGCGATACGTTTTCGCATCACATCATTTCTACCAGGGTTGTAAATGAGCGGACTCATTTGTCATATCAACTCATCGCTCAACTCAGGACTTGAGTCCGCTCAACAATTGAGCGATGATTTATCACTCGAAACTTGAGCGGACTCACTAGTTGAGCGGACTCAATCTTGAGCGGATTCACTGCTTGACCGGCTTGAGCGGACTCACTGCTTGAGCGGACTCATCATTTGAGTTGAGCGGACTTAAATCATGTTTTAAATAACATAAGGAAAATCTGATTTAATTTAAATTGATACTGAAACTGAAATTTTAATTAAATAATAAAAGCACACAAAAAAGTCATTCATTATATTATATTAATTTAGGTTTTTCTATTTTTCTTAGCCAGCATTTCTTTTTCTTCTCAATATAATTCACAATTGTACTTATTCCATAATGTGTAAAGACTGTATAAGTTTTGAACCACCCTATAGATTTGGGTTATTGTTGGCTTATTAAATAGCCAAGAACGGTAGCTGTCGAAAAGTGTATTACTCTGCATTTTTTAATTAAGCTTCTTTAAATTATTCTCAAATATTTCCAAAATTTTGATTTTTTTACACACAAAAGTTTTGAAATAAATAACGGTATTTATGAAATTTGTGTGTAAAAAAAATCAATGTTTTGGAAATATTTGAAAATAATTTAAAGATGTTTAATTAAAAAATGCAGAGTAATACACTTTTCGACAGCTACCATTCTTGGCTATTTAATAAGCCAACAATAACCAAAATCTATAGGGTGGTTCAAAACTTATACTCATTTATTCTCACGAATATTGGAGAAATCGTCAACTGGCCACAACTCCTAAAGGAAGGTTTCTAAGAAGTTTTTGATCATCTTACCTCAAGGAATCAAGTGGTATACCGGAAGGTATCTTCATCTGATATTATTTATCCTGTATATTATTTATATTATTATTATTACAAATACACCCACACCCCCACTAAAACACATTTTTGTTACAAAGTTTCGAAAACTCTGAGTCTACTTTTAAATTTAACCTGTTACATTTATGTTCTATCTGTGACAATTAAGGAGTTATTAACTTATAACCTATTCAGGTCACAGATAATAGGTTTAATCGATGAAAGCACCGTGTAAAACATCGTGAAAAATTTCCCCTTACCCAGGGTTTTTGCGTTCAGGGAACAAGTTTTTAAAGTACGGGATAAACGTAGTGTAATGACATTTCTCTGACAGTTCTCCTGAGTATAATTAATTGTAAAAGGTTATTTATAAAATGGGTGAAGACAAATAAAATGAACTATTTATCTACTTATTTCTTTTCTTCTAATTTTCGTTTAAGAAGTAATTTATATGCCCCAATCAGCAACAAATTGCAAGTGACAGTTCTCAAGAGACAAATGTCAAACCATTACCCCAAGAAATTTTTAGTGCAATCTCAGGGTAGCCCTAAGTTTTCCAAAAAACAAGATAGTCTAGCCCGGTGTAGCCCTAGGTTTACCCTTAACCGCCACAGATAGTACATAAGAGGGGTTAAATTAAAAAGAACACTCTGGCCTTTCGAAATTTTGTAACAAAAATGTATGTTAGTGGGGGTGTTTTTTAAAAAATAACGTAAAAATTAAAAAAAAACAATAAATTTAAAAACCTACATTTTGAATTAGAAGCGTCATAACTCTGGAGTTGGGAGGTTGGGAGGGGTACGTGGGTGATTTAATATTCATAGGACAGACCCTACGGCTCTGCATACAATGCCGTCTTAAAATAAACCGTATATCCTGTACTTTTGAAGATATACGGTGTTTAATGAAAAAAGATCATAATTTACTAATCACCCTGTAACTCGGTAGAGTAACATTTTGACCCTCCCCCTGCCATAATTTTTTTTTTTTTACTTATTTGAACGAGAGGAATCATTTGGCAAAATATAATCATATTGGGACATCCTATAATTGCGTCGACGAAGAGAAATTTTGTACACGACGCGGCATTTTCATAAAAATTGTAAATAAAGTTTTTAAAATGGATTAAATCGGATAACGCCTTCTTGGTGTTGCCATATATACATTTTTACGTATACTGTGAAAACGATCAGTCCTAGACGTTTTTATTGTACTGAAAAGTTCTTCAGAATATGAAATTGCTTATAATCATTTTTTGTGTCCGACGAACCGTTCTAGAAATATATGCGAAAAACTCTTCACAAATCAAACTTTCACATATGGGTGACCATACGAAATTACATACGGACATTCATCTATGGTATCATAAGAATTGGTCTTACAACCATTCTAGCTTTTTTACTTGATATTTCCATAGTTACCATTTCACCAGTTCATGTTTATTCAAAACCACCAAATTAAATGCATATTTGAGGAGTGTCTTTTCACAAGGGGATATTTACAATTTTCATTTTTTTTTACGTTAAGTATGAGATTATATTCTCTACTCTAAAATTCAAGATTTCTTCACTGTAAACCGAAACAAAACGCGATAAACTCATAGGAAATCTTACTTGAAAACATTTGTTCCGATCAAAAGGGGATATTTACATTAAAAAATATGACATTATTACTGTTACTTTGGTTTCATTTCAAAAAGGGATATTTACAGTACGATTTCAATAGTCGAAATAAATTTTTAAGGGAGAAGTTTCTGTTTTATATTTTTGAGTAAAAATAGAAGTAAGAATTAAAAAATAAAAACTGATAACAATACTCAAAATATGCTTTAATAATTTTATTCTAGTATAATGTACAAATCAAAAGAGGATATTTACAAAAACGTACAACACAAAAAGGGATATTTACAAAATGGTACAGAACAAAAGGGGATATTATAAAGATTTTTATTCAAAAGGGGATATTTCCAAATTTTGCAAGCCAATATTACCGGAAGTAATAGGCAAATTTTTTTTCAAAATAATATATTCTAGGTAACTTATCATATCCTTTCCATATATTCCTCCTATTATTCTGTAAAGCTGTTGGTATTGCTGCAGTCTGTTTTTTCGATTTTATGAATAAACGATTAGGACGTAAATATCCTCTTTTGAAAAGACACTCCTCATTTCTTAATTCTAGAACGATGAAAGAATATTAAAATTTCAACATTCTAGATGCCAAACCGAAAAATACTTTAAAAAACTTTTTTTTTAAGGTATTTTTAAAGCGCGCTGTTTTTTTTCTCGAAAAAATATTTCCATAATCATCTATAAATAATTTGTCGTTTCAAAACTGAGCACTTCGAAGCTGAGAGAAATAGTTTTCAATAACTCCATCATTTCTATACCTGTATGCTTTCAAAACTTATTTTATTAAAGCAATACTTTTCATTACCATTCAAATTAGATTTGTGGCTTTGTACATAATATTTACATTATCTACTAGGAAAATTAGACACACATAATTCATAGAAAAAGAAATTTCTTCTACATTAACACACAAAAGTGTGTTAAAGAACAAGGTAAACTGGGTAGAAAATAGTTCGAGATTAAGGAAAATTTAAGTAAATTCAACGTGAAATTTACATTCAATTTACCAAATCAGGGGAATAAATGTGTCCTCTTCCCTATTCGGAAATATTCCCCAATTTCCCATATATTTATGTCAATACGACGTCTTCTCATCTTCAGTTACCTAAGTGCGACGTAAATATTAGGTAATCTCCATTTAACCACAATTAGTCGCTGCCCCGATTTACGTCGAATAAACGTATTTGGACATCTCTACTACCAAGTTTCACCCCCTTGCCTTCTTCCTTTCTATCACCCCATTTTCAACACCCCATCGGGTAGGTTTAAAATAGCCAGTTCACCCTGTTCGAATAATGTTGTCACTATAAATAGATGTCGCAGCAGTAATTTTGTATTTTTTTTTTTTATTTTATTAAACAAATTGTGTTCTTTTCATTTTTTGTGTTAATTATATAAAAGCCTATAAGAATCTTATTAAATAAAATTTTAACTGATTTTTTATTTAAACTATAACATACACCTATTATGATTTTGTTAGCTCTTCTGTATTGGTGCCAATAACAACCTATGCATCCTTAAATTTTATTCATTTTTTAAACATTATCGTATTCGAAATATCACCACACTTCCTATCCAAAAAGCTCAATTTATTGTGTTTTTAACATAAAACAAACAAACGAAAAACAAACAAAAAACCAGCTTTGAATGACAAATAATAGACCCCCCCCCCCGTCCATCCATTCCACTTCAATAAAAACCCCACAATTCATCGTAAATTCAATAAATTCAGTTCAAATCCAAATCTGAATAGAAAAGTAGTGTAAAAAAAAACTGTGACAAGACATTTGTAAACTTACAAGCAACTTGAAGGGTGGCATTCCTGCTCCTGACAACCCCAAGTTCGTTTTTTGCTTCGCACCAATAGACGCCGGCATCGCTTTCACGTCGAGAATGGGTGACCTGAAAAAAATTAATTTGGTTTTGTAGTATAATAGTAGTAGTAGTAGTAAAAGCAGTAGTAGGGTGTAGTAAGTATAAGGAATAATTCATAGGACTACTCGACTGCGGAGTGACTTCTGCGTAAGTTGGGGAGTCTCTACACCACACCACCAATTCTTCAAGCCAAACTGAAAAGTCTTCCATATAAGTACAGACCTACACAAATTTTAGTGGCTGTTGTGGCAACGACATGCCCCATCGCCATAGGCCACCCTGGGACAGGACAAAAAGAATGTCCCTATTTGAATGCATAAAACAGAGTCATAAGACAAAAAGGACGCAGAAGAAGAAGAAGAACAAGAAAGGGATACCTTCATATGTACCTATATAAACCCACCAAACCTAACTCAAAGGCACACAAGGGTCATGAGACACTCGAGTGCAGGCACACTTCTAAGTGGTTTCATACCATATGAAGATTCTTCTTCTTCTTTTTCTAGCTTCTAACTTTACTTTCTGATCTGTTGAAAACCCTAAGGGTTAGAGGCTATACTGTTGGTCCTTGTGTGTGCAGTTATACCACTTTGAGCCGTTGTTGGCTTTAAAAATAAACATAAATATGGGCACACGAGTGATGCTGTGCGTGCTTTTTTGTAAATTTAAATGAAACAAATCTCAGAAGAAGTAAAACAGCAAAACAAAAAAAAAAACTCACAAAAGTCACCAAGTGCCCTTCCTGACTTCTTCTCTTGGCAGTCTTCTCTGGATGTGCATGAATTAAATATATAGGTATAGGAGAAAAAAAAACAAAAAAAAAAGGGAAAAGTCGTAAACAATTTCGAGTGGGACAATACAATTCAATTTCCTCTCCGCCACCAAAATAAAGGGAGAGAAATCAAATGCAGGATGATGGGTGCTGGTTGGTTTTGTTTTACTTTATATATATATATATATATATATATATTGTGTATATATTTACCTTCAGAAAGAACAAGCCGCCAGCTGGTAGTAGAATCCGATGAGATCCTGGTTCTATTTTCAGCTCTTCACTATCTTTATACCATGTCACAGTCGGTGAAGGATGGCCCTCTGCCTTACAGTTTAATGTCACAGGATCATGTTTTGGCACCATCACATCCATAGGATGTTCGATTATTCGTGGGTTCTCAAGACCTGAAAATAGAACAGGAAATGTTATAAGAAAATAATGTAATTTTACTTAATATCCTTATTGTTTTTTTCTATTCTATTAGAGTAAGTAGATATTGCAGAAAGCGATAAAAAACAGTAATATCAACTTCCAAGTCTATTCGCTAAGAAAAATGTCACATGGCGGTGTGGCGGGCGTCAAGAAGTAATTGAGGACGAGGATAACTGCCCTTTAAAAATTTAATCTGCTGTGCAATTACCACAGCTCTCTTAATTACTACAGATTGGTGTGGAGGTTCAGTTTTATCTATTTTAATGAGTATAAAAGCGTTTTATGTAGCTATTAATTTACATGTGATGATAATTTCGAGCATATTACAAACCAGAGAACATGATTTTATCACATAGATTATAACGGATTTTTTGTTGCATATACATATGTATAGTATACATACATATGTACACAATTGTAAATAAGGTTTTCACGTGACAAGGTGATAATATGATAATTGAGGATTTTATATGTAATAATAAATGAAAGAAAAAAAGATTTTAGAGATTATAAAAATGAAATAAATACTGTTAAATCTGTCATTCACAGAACGACATCTGGTAAGATTGGGGATGTTGTATTTGGGTATTGGAAATGCTTCAATTTAACATAAAAGAATTGGGCAGGGGAATTCACCATACTATCACCGAATGAAAATCATTGAGGGATTACAATATTCTGAAGGTTTGGAGATAGGGTAAACAGGGTGTTCTATTCAAATGGTTGTCAACTGAACATCTAACCAGGGGATTACACGAGTCAGTAGAGCTTATTTCGATACGCACACAGATTGATGTCATACTATCAAATCTTTTCAACTGTCTACTCCAGTGGTTCCCAACCTGCGGCGATTAGGGTTATCAGGGGGGCAATATATAAGTGGTGGACGATTTGGGGGCGATGAGTATTCAAATGGGGAGAAATTCAAATAGGACTGTACAGTGGAAGTTGCCGAATTCACTGCACTCACCCCTCTCCTCACTCTCCACTAGTTTTTGCTCAGCTCGGCTGACTGGTGACTAAACCCCCAAGCAAGCAACCGATCTTGACAAAAGTCACCTCGCTTCTTACGAGGTGTCTTTGATCGCTAAATGTGGTAAACCTCAGCCTCATACAATTGGCGAAACTCTTGTTTTACCGGCAACCAAAAGAAATTGTTGAAACCATGCTAGGCGAGGGCCCTAGTAACAAGATAAGTCAATCGGTTCCTTTGAGCAACAATACTGTTTCCAGCCGAATTGACGAAATCGGACGTTGAATTCAAACTCACCAATTTGTTGAAAAAAAAAAAAAGTAAATTTGCATTGCAGATTGATGAATCAACTTTGAATGATAACAAAGCAATTTTATTAGCTTATGTGAGGTTTATCAATGAACAAAATGAAATTACCGAGGAAATGTTCTTTGCTAGACCTTTGATCACTGATACGAAGGGATTGTCGATTTTTAAAGTGGTGCAAGATTATTTTGAGGAAAAAGAGATTCCCCTAACAAGCGTGACCGCTTGCGCTACATACGGTGCTCCTGCCATGTCAGGTCGTCATGCTGAGTTTGTAGCCCACCTTACGAAAGAAGTGCCACTGGTCCTCACTATTAACTGTGTCATTCATTGTCAACACGTAGCTACGAAAAAATTGAGAATTGGTTATTACTGGTGTCAACAAGATCAAAGTTAATTATCTCAATGACCGTCTGTTCCGATAACTTTGTCATGAAAATGATGAGAGATTCGAACGCTTGCTTCTACATACGGCCGTGAGGTGGCTTTCAAAAGGAAACTGTTTGCGCCGTTTCTTCAAATTATTTGACACGGTTACCGAGTTTTTCGACACATGTGATCCTGTTTTAAGTGAAAATTTGAAGCAACGCAAGTTGGAACTTGCGTACCTTACAGATATTTTACAAAAAATTAACGAAATCGATATAAGGCTTCAAAGAAACAAGATGAACCTTATCAAGGCTAAATGAATTATTTCATCACCAAGTTTGATATTCACAACATGAATATTGGCCATAAAGAGCTGATTCAGTTTCGATCCTTAAAAAGTGTTAAGTGTCAAATAACGAGACTCCTAAACTCCCAGAAAACAAAATCATAATTTTTACTGATCACTTTGACCAGTTAAAAATTGACATGAAAACAAGATTTGAATATTTTCCCTTACAATTTCCGGATTGGATTATTTCACTTCTTTGTTCTTAAAAAAAATCTGTAAAAATTGTACATTTTAAACGTTTTTTATTGTATTTAAGAGTAAATCGAATAAAACTGGTTTGGTTGATTCTATATACGGTAATAGAACTGATTAAAATAATAAAACTGCTTTATTATTTACACTTTACTTCAAATTAAAATTGGGCATACAATGAGAATGAAAAGGGGGCGATAGGTATTAGTCAACCTCCAGAATGGGGAATTGGGCCACAAAAGGTTGGGAATCACTGGTCTAGTCAATACTGACTAGATTTCTGGCCAGTTAGTGCTGACTATTAAAAAAATTGTCAAACGTAAAATTTTCCCGGGGGTTATATGTGGTAGTACAACTTGCATGCAAGCCTCCCTTCCAAAGCGATGTTAAACTTGACAGCAGAAGACAGTTTGCTTGATGTCTTATCATCTTGCATGCAAGTTCATTTAAAAAATGGCATTAGAAAATTATAACAATAAAGGAAGTAGTAAAATAATAAACACCCAAGAAAAAATTAGGAGGAAAGTGTAGGGTAATTCAAATGATCACAAAAAATCTAATTTTTCCAGGATAAATTTATCAAATTTTCTCAAGCATTTCTTTTCCGCCATCTTGAAAACTGCATAATGTCAAATTACTATCACCTCAGCTGCCATGATTTTTCATCATGCAAGTTCGCTGAAAGCTGTGCTGCCAGGATGGCAGTAGAGTGTACACATGCAAGAATTATGGCAGTGCAAGTTGCATGTAAGCTGTACTATCTCGTGTAACCCCCGGGTAAAATAGCTGAAACTGAAAATAAAAGGTAGATCCTAGTGGAAATTTGTTCTTTTTTTTATATTTCTAATCTTCTTCTTCTCTCATTTGAGTGGAAACTGACTGAAAAGAGTATAATATACAATGTAATCTCAATTTTGTAGAGAAAAGTGACGAAATAAGGCAGAAATCATTATAAATGCATACAGAAGACCGCTTGACAACATTTTTATATTGAATTGACAAATGTGTCCGTGGTATGTTACTGGGAAATCCTGTTAAGATATATAAATTGTCCGTGGGAAATCCCGTCCGGTCCCAGTTAATAACTTAGGCCATCCCTGGGAGTGACAAATCTCCAACGTTGGGATGTCTCTGGTAGATCCCATGCCCTTTCCACAGGATTTCCTGTGGTTGTACTTAGGAATAGATCACACATTCAATAATATAAAATTCCCGCTACAAGCGTACCTAGGACGTCCTACGGAAATCCTAATTTGCTAGCAAGATGTACGGGGGAATATCTGAGGATATTGTTTAGTATTTTCTGGGACTGTAAATTTTTTTTTATGGGTAGGAATTTTTACAAAAATTAAAAATAAATACTAGCTGGAAAGTCTATGCCAGAGGTGGATGCACTTGCATAAAACATAAATCCAGGCAAAGTGAATTCCTATGACAAAATTACTAAAAACTCAAGTTCTGAAATGTACATCTAAAAAACTTTGCCAAAACAAGAAGAAATTTTCAGAAGCGAATAGATTTCTAGTATGGCTTCACGCATATAGCTGGCTTCAACAACTCAGTTCCCAAATGGCCTCTTTCAATACATACTTTTTTATTATATTTTTGTACACATAAAGCAACAAATTAGTGCTTTCACCAGAGAGCCACGCGAACCATCAGAATCAGAGAACATACCGAAATAAATTCTGGAAGGGGGAAAACGACGTTGCCATGTTTGCCCCAAAATTGTCCTGCACATCCCGTATGTATTTGTCTGTAAAATACTGAGAATGCTCCCATAGAGAGTAGTTGTGGGATATCCCAGGGAAACTTTTAATAACTCCTAGAAATAAGGTCTTAAGTACATACTGAATACTTCCTGTTTATCCCGGGAAAGCAATGGGATCTGTGGGACAAGAATGGGATGTCCCTGGGTAATTTTGAGCTGTATGGGTACAGTTGATCGAGCGCAAAGCGTTTTTTTTTTCTAGTTGCTGTCCATCTGCTCTACTGACTCGTTTTATCGCCGGGTAAGGATAGGTGATATATGAGAGAAGTATAAAATTTGATGGTTTATAAATAGGGTAAAACCTAGTTGGTTATAAGTCAAAGAAAATAAATATCTACCCATAGTTTTATTTTATGAGTCACCCTATAACTTCTGAAAGGATACACCTTATAATAGCTGTTTAAAATTTGTCGATTGAAAATAACTATTGGAACATTTCGAAGTCTCATAATCCTTTTTCCTTTCCTTCTATCTACCTTTTAGAAATTGTAGCTCAAATATAAGCCAAAAATGTGAAACTGGAATTCAATTTTTCTAGATTTTCGAAAAAAATAATGCGATTTTAACATTTTTCAAATTAAACTTTAGAAGGCCATAGTTTTCACGTCAAAATATCTTATCACACTCTGCACCCAAAATGCAACCATTTTTTCGTTCTTTTTTTTTTTTGACATATTAAAAAGGATCAAAAAAGAATCATTCACATAGAAAAAAGTATCCCACCCTGAAAGCTTTTATTGCAATTTTTGCTGGATTTAGATAAAAAACAAAAGTAGGTGAAAAAAGTCAAGTGAACGAAACCATTCATATTTCAAGACACTACGAGGCGCCGGATTCTGTAACACGGAGCGTTGTGAAGTCGGACAGATGTGACTTCTTTTAACATTTAAATCTCCACTGGGAACTCAGGAACTCCGAGAATTTGTTTTGAGAATAAACCAAATTCTCTGTTGCATTCGACAAAACTCTCAATTGTTTTATTTGTAGAGAAGTAAGAAGAAGAGTTCTCATCTGACAGTACTTCCTTTTTGTTGTATTTAATGAAGGTAGCTAGATACCCAGGAATTTTTAAATTATGGATTCACTGAATATCCTAGCTAGATTAAAAAACAAAAACAACTTATGAAAATCTATGAAATACTTACAGAGAAGATGGATTTTGGTGTCTCAAGTACCTGCTAAAAATTTAAATTACGCGATAATGATCAACTTGGTCGTCTTCCAGTACAATAGAGATAATATAAATATTATTTCAAATATGCACGTTAAAGCGTGTATGTAGGATGAAGATGTCTATATCTACATTTTGTCTCCAAATTAGTAATTAGTTTTTGAATAAATGGTTTTGGAGATAACTGAAAACAAAGTTAATCAGTCCATTTTAAGGTGGAAAAATCAACGTTTTTTGATACAAAAATGGATATATTTTCATTGTGAACAACTTATAAGTCGTAGAAACTCACTTCTTATTAGATATATATTCACAACAGAGCACTAATGGATGTCAAGGAAAGAACGACAGAAATATATTTAAATTATAGCAACTGGGATGTATATGACACATGTGCAAAAAATCCGTTTTCAGCGATAAAATGTCAAAATCAAACTACACCACGCTATTCCCCTCTCCTCTCTCTTCAATATGATATCAAACATCACATATTTTGGACAACCCCTATGGGGGATTGTACGGACCCTACCCAAAAACCTCCTTCCCCAAAAATTTGTTACATATATTTTTTTTATTTTGGACTATAAATCAATCCATTGGAAGAACCTCTAATGTTCTACGACTCTTCCATACACAGTTAGGTGTCCGTCAATATTGCGGTAGAAAAAACTACCGCCGAGGACCCTCAAATCTCCAAATTACCGTTAATCGAAATAAAATAGGTTATATATAACACCCATATATGCCCCGATTACCTAAGCAATTTCACAGTTTTTTTATTGATCATACAGGTCCTGAGTTTAACCCAGCGACTTATTGCAACTGCTGATTTTTTTTTATTTTTAAATTTCGGTTAATCCGCCCCAATTTTAATCCCGGCAGCCGCCCCGTTCATTCCCTACCCTGTCATATTCATACCGAGCTCCCATTTCTTTATACCATATACATTCCTTTCTTTCTCTAGAATTCTCCCATTATACTGGAAAAACTCGAAAACACCTATCCTCATATATCCCTCAATAACTAGCCTTATAAAAAAAAAAATTGAATTCATCTCGACCTCGGAAAGCAATAGAAACATGTACCGTGAATATGAAAAGAAGTTCAACCCTCTACAACAAAAAGTGATACCATTTATTGTCCTCGGGGACTTGCACTTTTTCACACTTCTTACGTTTATCCTAACTGCCCAAGTATGTTGGACAATTGTAAATAGAGAGTTAGGGAGTTTTAATTAGAGAAAATGAAAATTCCCATATCCGAAACGCCCAATCGTGTTAGAGAATCCGACCACAGATGGCGCTGGGACATTTAATACCTCGAAATAATTTTCTAGTTTTTCAGTATATAGAGTAAAAACGAATAAATTTACATACTCACAAAATTTACTCTATGTATATCACTATAGTATTAGCAACTTTCATTTATTATTTCTACGGAATTCGAAGATATAAGAGGAGACCTAAGTGTATCCACGCTGCGCCAAGATCGGACAAGCACACAGAAAGTGTTCGGTTGTCTTCAGCTCTCCTTCCAGATAGTACAGACATACTGTCACCTTTGTGAGGTGGGCTTGAAGCAGGCTGTGGTCAGTGATGATACCAATCACGCGGCTCTGCATTGTTTCCTTGCGAGCCCCAAAAGAAATTCAGTGAAATTGATGTTGCGAACATCAAGAAAAATTATATCCATCTGCAAGTATTCAGGTTCACCCATCGCTGTGTGATGTTAACAGCCGCTTTAATGAGATACCTAATTACTGATATGGAAACATTTGCAGCAGGGACAACTAGAACCGGACCTGACTAGCAGGTCCAATCTCTAGTCTGTATGATCCCCATTTGCACAGGCCCCCACTGTAAGTACGCCATTTTAAGGATACACAGCTTATCCAAAGACGTCATACAGTCCCCCAGTAGCTTAGATGTTATTCGAGGGTCACTCAGACCCATCAAGACTGCCTGACTATCTGAAAGGATAGCAGTGTCCTTTCCCTTGATATCCATATTAAGGGCTAACTTCGCTGACATTGCGATAGCGTAGATCTTAGCCTGAAATACAGTAGTGTGCCTCACAATTGAGTACTCTAACTCAATCTCAGGTTCAAGAAAGTAAATACCAGCACCGGCTACCTTATTAGTGAGGGAGTCATCGGTGAGATTATAAGAGCGGTACTAGAAAGATTCGATACGGCTCTTCCACGACTCCCTATTATGAAAACTTACAGAGAGCCAATGTCCAGTCCGGTACCATCGCATCAAATGGCATGCAGCCAGATGGATTCCTGGTTCGAGCCCACATGCTAAGGAGCAATAGGAAGAAATTTTGAAGACTTAAATGCGATTTTTTTTATTGTTATTTTTTCTACCTAAAAAAAACTTTGGTTTATAATTTACTCTCGAGCAAACTTCAAAATTTATAATAATTTGACAATTTTGTTTCCTTACGATAAACGACATCTGTCCCTCAATAAAGAAACAAAATTTTTCTTGTGCAAATTTTTAATAATTAAAAATTTTCTTGATAATTTTTTATGCATAAGTTTCAGACAGGAAAAGAAATTTAATGACTCATCGAGAATCCAATAAAAAATTCTTAAGAATAAATTAAACAACTCAATGATAAAAATAAAATTAGATAAATAAACTACACTAGCAACAAAACACTCTACAATTAAAAAAACAAAAAAACAAAAAAACAGGAAAACCGACAAATTTGTTAGGCCAAGAACAATTCTGGAGGAAAACCTGATTTTTGAGAGCACTCGCTTCTTCTATCTTTAAAACCGGTGCGTTGTTGAGGGTGAACAAAATGAACCACAACACTTCACTACTGGTGTTAATTTTTTTCTTCTTGCTAAAAGAGGTCCTTGAGATGACACATAATTATACTACATATGTATGGAACAACAATGCTCTTCCATAAGGTTGATACCCTTTTCTATGATATCATATAAGAGAGTTTCCTTCCGCATACCAGAAAAATTATTGTTTTTTTTTTTTGTTTTTTTCTGAAAAAGGAGACTCGTCGTTTGTTTATATTGAGAAGTCAGTCACTGAGATTTTAAGATTTATATTTCCCACCCACAATAACTGAGTCATATTTTTTTTCTCCTCTGGAATGTTTTAGATCTTTTCTTATTATGTATTCAGTTGCAGTACTTCATACCAAGTATTCTAAGAATGTATACTTAAGATCAAGGGTAAAGAAAGAATAAGAGATTTTTTTCTTAGAAAAGTATATGTAGGTGCGATGGATTTTTTCATCAGTATAATACGGATGAAAATAACAGAGGATTGATATAGTAGCAATTTCAAAATACCTACTGTACATATAACAGAAATAGACACTTTGATATACCTACTTCTGAAGTAAAAATATTTTTTTGATTTAGCAGACTTCTACTAGTAGCACAAAAAAAAATATATTCTTATATAAGAAATAGATGTCAGTTCTGAAATTTCAAACTACGCGCTCCAACGAGGAAAATTTCCCGGGGCCATATGATGTCATCACAAAATAATGGCGAAAATATGTCAAAAAAAGAAGAAATTATTTTGTAAACAAAATGTCACACAATAGTTTGACATTGTGATGGTAGATACGTTTTTATTGACAAAAATTTCACTAGAAATTGTGATCAAAGTATACCAAAATTTCCATGTGTGATAACTAATACCGTGCGATTGATTGTGTAGAAATATAATCGATGGGAAGAGTATTGAAATTTCCATCTGTCGTGTTATTTACTAACTATTTGTAATCAGCATTCAAAAGAAAATAAATTTCACTAGGAAAAATATAGGTAAATTCATATTATTAATTCCTCTTATAAATGTTTTTATTTTTCCGTTTTTAGCTATCGGCAATAAAGATATTGTTGAGAATGCTAGACGAGATAAAATTGTAAGTTTTCAGAAATTTGTGTATTTTTTTACAACTTCAAATTTAAAGACCTATTGTTCATGTGACATATTATGTGACAATCAGCGTTAACCCTGGCCACAGTTCAAAAATCATATTTGTCACATAATTTTGCCGACAAGTGACAAAAATTTTTCGTTGTTTTCTCGCTTATATGTCATATCTGACTACCTAGGCACCTTCTGTGTGACAACACCTCCCAAACACAATCAAAAGAACATCGATAAATTTCCCTCCATGTGACAACACTGAGAGAAGCAATTAGAAAAAAAAAACAACAAGAAGGCGGGTGGCGGACTTTTTTGGCGTCTTGCTGCTGCAGATGGGCTAAGGATCGGTGTCGACTTAGGGTTCATTTTCGAATCGTGAAAAAAAGTAAAAATTTAGCAAGCAAAATATAGAAAATAAGAACGAGCGAGTGATAAAAATCTAGACTAGACCAGCTCATGTAAAGGAAAATAATGCAGTGGAGAACAAGGAAAAAGATAATATAGAGGCGAACAAAGAAAACAAAAAAACCAACGTAAAGTTGTAACTAACTACAATTTGTATATTATAATTTACATATATAATTGTGGCATTTTTACTTGCCAGATAGTAGGGATTAGAAAAACAAAAAAAAAACAAGAAGAGTATATTCTTTCATTTGGTTAAATAAAAATTCGCAAAGCGTTAAGTGGTTATCATTATAAACCAGTGTAGTCACAGCATTTAAAACTTTAACATTAGAGAAATTGCTAACCGAGGTCAATTTAGAGGATACTTTAGAAATATAAAGATTAGTTAAACTTCAACACATGGATCAAGTGGTAAGTTGGTATTGTCAGAAGAAAAAAGTTTTTTTTTCATCTAACACACTTTTCGAAATAGCCTCACATATTTTTCCCTATTTTTATAGATCACCCTGTTATTAATTGAAAATTGTTACAGACTTATTTAATAAAGACGCGTCCGCATATAATAATCATTCTCCAAATGTTTGACAAACATTTGACAAACACTTGTCGAACATTTGTCAATTGTTTGTCAAGCACTTGTGGAATATTTGATGTATGTGGATGCAAATTTTATAGTTGTGGATGTTTAAAAAATTGCCAATTTATTCCAAATTAAATGCAAAATATTAGATGTTTTTTGATGTTTGTACAGTACTTTCAGTCAGATTTTAGCAGATGTGAATAGTGAAAATTCATTTTGGAATTTTTTAATAAAAAAGTCTTAATCAGAATTGGGAAATGGGGCAAGATAGATATAATATAATTGATAGATTTATTAGATTCTTTCGAAATTTCGAAATCCGGAAAGATTGTCAATTTATCATTCAATAAATCACGATCACGCGATCACTAAACTGTAATCTTCTGTGTAAAAATTGTCTGTTCCACCGTCTTCTTTTTCAAAATTTTTTTTTTCAAATGTTGAGGCAAGTACGACGGAAGTTATATGATTAAAACTAAACATTTGGAAAAATTTGTTACACAAATATTCTATCAGATGTTTGACAAACATTAGACAAACATATGACAAATATTTATCAAACATTTGTCAACTGCCTATAATTTTTTTATCAAATGTTTTTTCCAATGTTTGTTATGTGTGGATGCACCTCAAGGTAAACACTCTAAGGATTATTATCAGCATGCCAACCATGTTTGGTTAGACAATCGCCAATTGCAGGAATCTTATTATTTCACCTCGCATTGTTCCATACGGTTTGTTTACAACAAAAAAATGTTACAATGACAATGAACATCATTTAGAAGTTATAGGATGATTCATAAGAAAAATTACGAAAAAATCTACAATCAGATACACCATTATATACGTTGACATATATCCTCTACTGTACCAGAATTTTTTTTATTCAGTTCATCATGACAGGGACATTATATTGTTGACTCTAGCTTGGATATCTTGTGTTTAGGAATCTTCTGACTAATCTATGTAAGCCTATGTAAATAAATGAAATAGAAATAAATTTAATTTCTTTAAAATTGATGATAAAAATGTAATAATGGTGATTTTGCCATACATGGAGAAAGCTTTCTAGACTGTTGACCCCCCAAATTCTAAGAAATAAACTTTATGAATATGTTGTAAAGGGGAGAGTATTACAATAGTTTAATAATTCCTTAAGTGATATTAAATGTCAACGAAAATGAATAATTGGCAAAATTTCAAGGCCTATGAGAAACAGATTTGTTTTAAAAACCTATTTTGAATGGAACCAAAAAAGGACCAAACTAAATAAAGATTCTGTAAACCAAAACCAAACCAAATCCGAACCAGCTTTAAAATACTTTAAGTAATAAATAATAAATAATAAAAAATAATAAATTAATATAACCAGTTTTCTGAATAAATTTAATATATTAATAAAAATTGTATGTAGATTAAAACTAAGTTCAGAGGAGTATCTGATCATGTAGCGAAGAAATACTAAAAAGCGATTCAATCTTTGCTTTTTTGGATTTGGATTTAAGATTACAATTTTTTTGTAATTTAATTACATGAAGAAGAAATAAATAATTTTTTATTCAATTTACTTACTATTTATTTAAAACATTTTAGAGCCAAAACCAAACAAAAACCGAATAAAATTTAAGTTTCAAAAATCAAAACCTAAACCAAAACCAAAACTTCAAACTAAACTTGAACCAAAACCGAATCACAACAAAAAAATTGGGGTTCCATCTGACGGTATACAACAGGGCTCGGTACTGGGACCTTTACAATTCTTTCTAGTTATACATATATCGTGCATAGAGTTTGATAAACAGAGAAATTAAGTACGTATGTATTAGTAATAGGCTAAATAGAAAAAGTGTAGTTGATGTAATGTATTCTAATAACCTTATTATACTTATGCAAGGAAATCATACCTGGTAAATGACAGACTTAGCCTCAAGGTATATAACTTTTAAGGTTATCGCGATTCGCAAAACTTTGCACAAGAGCCACAACAAATGCAACAATCAGAACAACAACAGAGGCACCGGTACAATCTGCATAGCTTAAATCGTAAACTTCAGACAGTTACCCGGTGAGCACGCTCAATGTAATTTAAAACGAAACGTTCAGCGTGAATACATGATTTAGCACTCAATAAATAATTTATTTAATACGCGGCTAATCCGGTTAACCTCAAGGTTCAACCACCATATAATTTAGGGTTTGAGGACTATGATTTTCGAAAATTGTAAATTATTCTTACACAGATTTTCGAACATTTATTTCTATCGCATCTATACTGTATGCTGATTCAGATTTTCGCTCCTAGCCAGGGTGGGGGGGGGGGGGGGGGGAGGTTTGTAAATTTCCTAAAATCCATCCTGGTCTTGTTATTTGTGTGTGTGAAATCAAAAAATATGTCCAAAGCAACTACATACAATTGCTGAAATTGCTGCCAAGCTTCAGCTGACTTCCTAACTACGCGTGTTAGCAGAAGGATGCTGGAGCTCTCTGATAGAATCTTAGCTCATCGGTTGTATTTGGTTATACCCTAGACACATAGCACGATCTAATAAATCATCAGTACTAACTAATTCATTAAAATGCCGTGTGTCACACAGTATACGTCATTATGGCTCGAAAATCAGCTGATAATAAAATACACTAATGAAGTGTTTTCTTCCTGCATTATAGCTATAATGAGGAAAAATGTGCTAGATTTAGCATATAATTTAAGTATGGAGCGCCGCTGTGCATCTGATGATTTGAAAAATAAGAAGAAGAAATGCAAAGCACAAAGTTTTTATGTCAAAATATTTTTTAATAAAATGTTTTTTCATTTCTCAATCGTTAAATGAAATAAAATAAAAATAAATAAAAATTAAAATTAATAAAAACAAAGTTTATCGCGTTAATTCGAACCATATTACTTTTTTAATGTGATAAGTTTATCAAAGCCAGTTTGACAGAATAACTTAATTAAAGAAATGGCTGTGTGTCTGCAGTTTATAATGAATCATTATAGACTAATGAGTCGTTAGTTATTTCTTCATTAAGAGTGCTGTGTGTCTAGTAGGGCATTACGATTACTTCATTTTTCATCATCAGCTATAAAATTAATTGGCAGCTTTCTATCAAATCGCTGCCAGATTGTAGGGGTACGAGGTTCTCGTTCTACTCCATCTTTCCTTCATTCTGGTGTTCCTCAACGATCAGTCCTTGGTTCACTCTTATTCAGCCTATATATAAATGACCTTCCGCAGATTGTAAAGAATTCATCTATACATCTGTATGCTGATGATGTTCAACTATACCTTAGTAGGCCAATTGGATTGGTGGATGATTGTGTGTGTCGCATTAATGAGGATCTGCAGCGAAGTTGCTTTTAATGATATGGTGCGCTACATTTACAAGTTTCCGCGGGACGCTCATGTATCTGAATACGCAACATCACTACTTGGAACCTCTATTGAGACTTATCTTGATCATCGTATAATATTATTACATAAGCTAATTAAAGGAAAAACCCCAATGTATCTGCATAAGAAACTGCACTTCCTGCAGTCGGTCAGAAATCTTCAACTTCTTGTTCTGAGGTGTGCCTCTCGGCATAGTGAGCGTTCTTACTTTGTCCAGACTATCCGAAAGTGGAACTTTCTTCCATGTAATATTCAGCGCATTGGGTCCAGCAGGGAGCTTGCCAAGTTGTTAAAAGACTTATAGTTTGGAAATGGCCTTTATATTTTAGAACAGTTGTAGTATTTCTTAAATCTTAATACAGATAGTTTAGTAGTTTAGTATATTTATGAATTTAATTGAATTAAAGTTTTCTATATTTTTATTTTTTATTTTATTTTATTTTGTTATTTTTTCTATATATTTCCTTGAGTAGTACTAACATAAGATATTGTAATCTTCAGTACGGCACCAAATAAAGTATTATTATTATTAGGCCCTGTTCAGTGTATAAGAGGAATAATTATTGGGCGATTTTAAAAAAGTGAAACACGTACTTTACTGATCGAGCGTTTATTACAGTCTGATTAAAATCTCTCTCTAATTTTTCTTGTCGCTGAGGCTGAATATTCAAAACCTGGTGATACGGGTACCGTTGGCTACCGATAACAATGCAGACTAAATATATATATATCCAGTTAATGCTATACATACAATGCGAGTATTTGTATGTGCAAATTGAAAACAGAAAATAAATTAGATTATTCTTTTGCATTGGTACAACAATTCCTACAGATTCGGCCATCCTGATATATAATCGACCCGATTATTTTAAACGATCAAAAATTTCAATAGCCAACAGTTTACAAAATTAACACATAGTATCATCAGCAACTGAATCACAATTAAAGCCTGTAGCTTAATAATCATATGAAAATCTACATATTACATGAATCTTGACTAACAAGAACAATCAACGAACGTCATATACATGACTACATAATATTGGACTTACCAAATTCACTTAAAGTATGAACATAACATAGTTGAACCTAAATCAGATTTACGAATATATACAGATCTCTTGAGATTAAAATTACTTTAACATTTTATTATGGTATACTTTCAAAATCTTTACTTATCTTCTTTTAGTTATCATAAATATAGAAACATATTAGTTATATATGTACATATACTATCGAAAATGTTTCATTTTTATATTATCAATACTTCTCGAATCGGTTAATTAACCTATCAACTATTTAGACATCCTATTTTCTACATACGAATCTGAATAACATAATATTAAAAAGATTTAATTTACAGCTCTTAAACATTTCATTCTAACTCTTCACTACAATGCTTGACATCCTTGGTCTCTAAAGTTACGTAAGGCTTCATGTTTGCAGGAGAGCACACTCCTTTATAGGGTATTCTAGTTAATTGTAAGCCATCTATATCTTTAATAACATATCTGTCATTACTCAGTACTTCCACAATCTCATATGGACCTCTATATTTGGGAAGCAACTTCTTATTTATTCCTGGAGTGGTTACTACGTTTTTTATTAGAACATAATCGCCTTTCCTATATATCCGAGGTATTTTATGCCTCTTGTCATAGTAAGATTTATTATAAGTTTGTGACTTAATAATTGCATCTGCAGCATCGTTTCTTATCTTATCCAGGTCACGAATGCTCACATTATTTTCGGAATTTTCTAGATATTCTATAATCTTATCGCTATGAACCCCCTTTTGATTTACACCAAACAGCAATATACTAGGTGTAGTGCCTACACTTCTATTTACAGTATTGTTTAAAGCATATTCTACCTTAGTCAACTTTTTACTCCAACTACCCGTTGACCCTTCGTCTGTCTCCTTTGCTAGCATAGGTGTTAACACTCGGTTTATGCGCTCTACCTGGCCGTTTGACTGAGGCGAACAAGTAGCTACTCTAACGTGCTGGACGTTATTTTCCGTTAAGAAATCTGAGAATTCCTTCGACATAAAACCTGTACCGCGATCTGAAATTATTTTATTGGGCCTGCTGTATGAAGCGAAATATGATTCCAAACAGGCTATAACTTCCTTAGTTTTCGTACTGGCAACCGGGTATAGCTTGGTAAACTTCGTGAATCCATCTACAACTAAAAGGATTTGTGTTTTCTTAGTTTTGGTTGGTCCTAAAGGGCCAAAATGATCAATATGTAAAACGTCGAAAGGTTTATTGCCTTTGGGAATATTATGAAGTACGCCTTCTACTTTACCAGATTCTGGGGAATAGTACACGCACTTAAGGCAGCTTTCGATAAATGTTTTAATCTTTGCCTTCATGTTAGGAAACCAATAAGATCTCTTAAGGTATTCATAACACTTAGCAGCTCCTAGATGGCACAAGGACTCGTGATGGGTTTGAATTACCTGCCTTTCCATTTGCTGTGGAACATAAAACATTACCTCATCGTTAATTTTTCTATATAAAAGACCATTAATCATTGCATACATCTGACTTTCCGTTTTCTCTAGATCAGCCGCGATTTTCGAGATAATTGGATCGCGACGTTGTGCTGCGGCGAGTGCGAATTCAAAAGTACCCTCTTCAACAATTAGAATTTCCGAGCATCTGCTAAGAGCATCAACATGACCCATTTTGTTTGAAGACCGATGTTCGATTCTATAATCATAATTTTGGAGTTCTAATGCCCATCGTGATATTCGCGGGTTTAACAACTTTTTCTTTAGTGTTAGAGTAAGTGACTGACAATCGGTTATGATTTTAAATTCGACGCCTATGAGGTATATTCTAAATCTTCTTAATGCATATATGATAGAGAGAGTCTCCAGCTCATAGCTGTGATATCTTGACTCTACATCCGATGCTCTTTTAGAGAAATAAAAAACAGGATGAAATTTCCCGTCACTTTGCCGCTGCAGCAATATGGCACCAAAACCGACGCTGCTTGCGTCACAATGCAGCTCTGTCTCATTACTAGGGCTATATATTGATAAAATCGGTGATTCTAGCAGTTTTGATTTCAACGTCATAAAAGATTTCAATTCAACTTCACCAAACTGAAACAAGTTGTCCTTTTTTAGCAAATCATAGAGTGGCTTAGCGAAAATTGCAAAATCTCGGATGAACCTCCGGAAGTAAGATGAGAGACCAAGAAAACTTTGGACCTCTTTCACACACTTTGGAACTGGAAATTCACTTACAGCCCGTAAGTTTTCTGGGTTGGGACGTATTCCCTGTACATTCACAATGTATCCCAGATAACTTATTTCTTCATAAAGAAATTTGCACTTGTCAAATCTCAGTTCCAACGAATTTCGCACAACTAACTCAATGACTTGATTCAAAATATCTAAATGCTCTTCTAACGTTTCACTCGCAATCAAAAGATCATCCATATAAGAAAACAGCTTATCGGCTCTTATTAGATCTTTAAAAATATTGTGCACGTATTTCTGAAAGATAGATGGAGCATTTTTTAACCCGAAAGGCATTCTAACGTATTCATATTGCCCCAGTGGTGTTACAAAGGATGTATATTTTATAGACTCGGGAGCAACTTTAACATGGTGGAACCCACTACGTAAATCAAGTATAGAAAAATATTTTTTATCTCGTAGTCTATCTAACAGGTCATCAATTAGTGGCAAAGGATAATTATCGCGGACAGTATATTTGTTTAATTCTCGATAATCGATACACATTCTTAGTTCACGGTTTTTTCTTTGCACTAAGACAATAGGGGAAGCATAAGGCGAATTACTTTCACGTATAACTTTTCGATTTAAAAGATCGTCAATAATTTTTTGTAACTCAACCCTATGAGCGTAAGGTAATCTTCGAGGAGTGCAATAAAAGGGAATATCTTTTGTAAGCTTTATATGCATTTGGATATCATTATGAACATTCGCGACAGGACTATCTTGGAATTTAACACTGTGAGCTGCATATACAATGTCACAAACTTTTTGTCTAATTTTATAGGGCAATTTGTCATTAATATTTATGTTCAACGCTCGATCAACATCATTGTTTTCAAAAATGTTAATATTTAAAATTTCTCTATTAAAATCATTATCATCTATTGAATGTCGAGCATGGTAGTGAGGACCTATGCCACTTAAATTGTTATTTTTGTCATGCTCATTTATATTTAACTTAAAGCTTATACCACATTTTTTAAAAAAATCTCTACCTAAAATAGCAGATATTTGCATACTAGAATCCTTGACCACGAATAAATTCAAATTACAAGATACTTCATTTAAACTAACCTTACAATTTATAGTACCTACAATCTGCAATAAGCTGTTGTTTATTCCGCAAAATTGGTAATCCTCTGAATTAACCCTTGTCACAAAATATGCTGGAACAAAGCGTTGTTGCAAAAGGCTTATAGAGCTGCCGGAATCCAAAAGTGTCAGCAGTGAACAGTCACAGGTTTCAGAATCGTCTGTATTTTTAAAAGTATACCTAGTAAAATATTCAAAATTGGGATTAGAATTTAATACGAATTCATAATTATTTTCAACTTCTCGACGAACTGGTGTTGTGTCATTCCCACTAATAGTTTGAATATGCGTTGCAGGTGTTTTCGACGAGCATTCACGCTGATTATGTCCAAATTTGCCACACTTGAAGCAAGAGCCCTTCATTCTCCTAGATTTAGTACATTGGTTGCTCATATGTCCGAACTCGTTGCAGTTGAAACACTTAATTTTATTTTGACTGCTAGTATGATTTGAAGAACGATGTTTTTGTTGATCATATAACGTTGAAGAATGAGATTTAATTTTTTCATATTTCCTAAGTGCATTTTTGAGCTCAGATAACGAGTCAGCTCCATACAACAGCATCTTATTAATTTGTGTGTCCTGGATGCCATTTATAATATATTGAATCAAATCACTATCGTCCACGCTTGATAATGCTGCAATTTCCTGCATGATAAAGACGTACTGTTGGAATGTTTCTTCTTTTTTCTTTTTCCGACTTCGCAATTCATTGTGAACATCTGCAGTTGTAACATTTCGAGAAAATTCCCGTAAAAGTGCATTCTTTAACTCACACCATGATCTAACGGACACAGTTCTCAGAAACATTTTTGCGGTACCTATCATTAACCGCTTGGCATATACAAAACGCATTCTTGTATCCCAGGACAGAATTTCTGCTGATTCCTCGAATGTTTCTATCCACTTTTTTATACACAGATTATCATCGCCGGAAAAATTTATTAACGATTCCTCGACGTCCTTAAATTGAAACACAGATTTAATGTTCTTGCCTCCGCATTTTCCGTTAGTTCGGACAATTGTTTTCTTAAATCAGCGATTTCCTTTTGTTTCTGCAATTTCTGCCGTAACTTTACAATTTCTGCATCCAAATCTTCATCGCTTCCACTTTCCACTGTATTTTCAGGACTCATAACTTCATCTCCACCACCTGTCGCAAGGAGCACATGGTTTACTGGGAAATATTGGTTGATTTGGTTAGTTGTAAGCTTTCTAACAGCTTCTTCCAATCTCAATCTCAATTCATTTTTCACTCCTGTTGAAGAAAGCTGCAATTCACTTAGCTTCTCTTTAAGTTGGTTAACCGTAGCGTTTTGCAAAAAGGTCTCAACACGTGGTTCCATTTTCTCAGATGGTCAGAAACACAAAGATCAGACGATCACAATATAAAAACTTGCACTTATACAAAATCTTCTTGATCACTGAGATCTGTTTTATTTGGTTTTAAATTGGATCACCTATGTTCTACAATTTAATCCCGAACAAGCTTAACACGTGCGCGGCTGAATAACTTATTATTCTTTTAATCACGCAACAAAAACTACCAGATTCACAAAATCTGTATGCAAAATACCAAAACTCAACAATGTAAAAAAAAAATCATAATTATTTCGGATCAGATCCCACTTCTGATAATTATAAGAGGAATAATTATTGGGCGATTTTAAAAAAGTGAAACACGTACTTTACTGATCGAGCGTTTATTACAGTCTGATTAAAATCTCTCTCTAATTTTTCTTGTCGCTGAGGCTGAATATTCAAAACCTGGTGATACGGGTACCGTTGGCTACCGATAACAATGCAGACTAAATATATATATATCCAGTTAATGCTATACATACAATGCGAGTATTTGTATGTGCAAATTGAAAACAGAAAATAAATTAGATTATTCTTTTGCATTGGTACAACAATTCCTACAAGTGTTTACTGTTTAGGACTGAGTTCAAACGAATGATCGATGGATGACTAGTAAAAATTCACATTAAATATGATTTTCTGATTGCAAATTTTCTAAAAACTAACAAAAATATGGCCGAGAATTTTTCTAGCGAATTACTATCGTTTGATGATTTTCTTTCTATTTTGTCTGTTTATTGTGAGAAATATTTGATTTCAGATCGTAGAAACATATATTGGACAGCTTAGGTTAGCGATTTTTGTAATCGAATTAATTACTGATAATTTTAATAACGATTCATGTAAGCATTAAACAATTTTTGGACGAGGCTCAGAAGGAGCAATTGATCCATTTCCGCCACCTTGTATCTGCGCCTGAGTCAGTCCGAAAACTTTTCAATGAAACTATTATGAAACAAATTTTATTTAAAACGTACGTAATATACATACATACATACAAATACTTTTTCTAATAAAAGTTTTTAATAAATTTGTAAAATTCTCCAGCAGTGTTGATTGCCAAAATGATGCAACTAACATCAGATTCAAAAACCACACATTGAAGAAGAAAACTTTCAATGAATCTTTTGAATGTTTCCCTGAAAAAGTTCCTGTGCCGTGAAGGGCGAGAGGTATAAATTCATGAAAGAAAATTCTTTAAATCCGAATAATAGAGAAATATACAAAAAAAAAAAAAAGTTTTAATATAGACCTTATAAACTAGGGCGATTGGCCATCGACATTCACTTCAAACATTATACATACATATGAACACAAACTTTGATGTTTGTATGAATGAACATACGTTATATTTATATGTATAGTTTTGTACTATTCATCCATAAAATTCTCTTCTCTAGTTTTTATTGCACCGGGAAAATTTACATTTTCAAATACATAGCAGAAACATAAACTATACATACTATACATATGTAATGGACATACCTACCTACATATGTATGATCTGAATACCCAACCGGAAGTATCCCATAAGCTATCACACATATATGGAGGAAATGGAATTTCAATAAGAAAACAGCTCTGGTATATTTATTCAAACAACAACTTTCAGTAAATGCAGTTGTATTAGGAAATTTCAACAAAAATTCACAGGTAGGTACCTACCTACATATATATTATTTACTTAGCTACTTCAGCTTTAATTACCCAAACATCCTTATAATACAAAAAAAAACAAAAACAAAAAAGTTTAAATCTACTTTACCTTTCGACTTCTACTTATACAACAACACAGTGAAAGGTAAACAAAAGAACAAAAAACCAAAAAGAAAATTCCCAAGTCCCGGATAAATAATTTTCTCATCATCTGAGAGTGCTGGATGCAGTAGTAGCAGCAGCAGCAGCAGCAGCAATAACAGCAGTATTAAAAGCAACAGCAGCATCCCTTCAAACAGACACCACTCCAGACACGTATGAAACCGCACAATAAACTCATTCCCATGTAAAATATTTGTTTATAGCAATGTGAACGTGAATTTATGTTTGCATACCTAGCAGCTAGCTAGCTAGAATGTACATATATATAGTATTACCACCACCGCCGCCGCCGCCGCCGACCGACCTCTCAAAAGTGGGAAAGCTTTTTCCTGTTTTAAATTTCCATCAACGATTTAAACAAAGAACAACACTTCATTCCCCAATAGTAGGTATATAACAAAGTGAAAGTACCCGAAGCAGTGAATTGAGGTTCTGGAGGCGCTGTCGAGATGTTCCCCCCTCCGACATTTTATATTTACCGTGATTAAAAGCAATCGTTTTGAAGTCCTTCAGACAATCGCTATTTGCACCTGCAACCCTTATAAGAGAAAGAGTGCCATCCTTTTTACCTTTTACCACCAAACTCTTTAGCCTATACGACGATGTTTGAATATATATGAAGATTTGCATACATTAATATATCACCACAGAGCATAACAACAGACGACCTCACACGGTGCTTGATGAAATAGCATATGAAGAAAAAGGAGGGGGCAAAAATAATGGCAGATTTTATATTGAGCTTTAAAAATTGACATTGACAGTGTCCTTCCACTATCTCTATCTCTCTCTTTATCTCTCTCTCTCTCTCTCTCTCTGTTCTTTAAAAGTGAGCTGAAGTCTAATTACAGAGGTCGCACCGGTCGGTTAGCCATTAATTTTAAATTAGCAATTATTGGTCTCAAAAGCATCATGAAGACCATTATGGAGAAGGACTTGGAACACTTTTGACAGTATAAAAATAGAAGAGAAAAATACAAAACGTGCGACTTCAGATGTTCTTAGGATATCGAGATTTCTAAAGAGGCACTGTTCCACTTATTCTTGGGAATTTTAGGGTGAATGCACCAAGACAAGAGAGGTTCGTCGTATTGTCACGTTTGCCACTATGATCAAACTTCTCTCCATATGTATATAAATATGGCTAGATATAGATAGTTAGTGTCACTTCAGAAATTTAGTTCAATCGTGGTTGGTTGGTTGGGTTGGTTTAGTTTGGTTTGGTTCATTGGAGAGCACCGTATACCAACCTGACACCACTTAATGCAAAAGTGAATTGTTTTTTTTTTCTGATATTTTTTTTTTTTTGCTTACTTTTTATTCTCTTAAGACAACAACAGAAAATTCTTCCTTTGTTGTGTCGTTGGAATAACAACAACAACAAAAATAATAAAACAAAGTGCAAATTCCAAAACAGGCAAATTATTAAGGCATAGTCAAGTCAAGTACGTACGCGTAAAGGTATCTACTATTATAGTCTCGCATCCACACACTTTTTTTTTTAACTGGCACGTGACTAAGACTTAATTAAGACACTGCCGTTCATTGTGGTGTTTGCCTCATTGACATTCACAAGCTTCCCAAATTGATGCTTTACCTCGCTTGGGGCTACTATCGAAAGGGGTAGCTGATATTAACATAATTTACCTCATTGCCGCGCCGCAGGCAGCTAAAATTCACTGAGAATCAAAAGATGTTTAGAGTGGATGAGATGCTGTTGGCTGACTTGACTGGTTGCAATCGGTTCATTCTCACTTACATACTCTACATACATATAGTGTATATAGGTACTCGTATCGTACGCCATCCTATCCATACATTCCAATCCAAGTCCTATATGAAGAATCCTTCCATGCCCATCATCATAAGTGAAATTTTAGCCAGTTAAATCATGCAACGATTGCACAGAGTTTGAGGTTTTTGGAAATTGTTTCCCCAAGTTCAATTCAATTTCTGTGTTGTTGCGTTCAAGAGAAACTTAAGCAAATGAAAATCATTCGAATATTGCCTGAAGCTATATTAAGGAGGATGGATACATGGGGAGTTCGATGATTCCCAGACATACTCGTATAGTATATCCTCCGTTGCAAAATTATCTTGGGAGGATATCCTCCGTATTATAAATTGACTTAATTTATTTAGTTATGTCGAGAGAGGGTAAAATTTATGTGAGGGTTTAAATTATTGGAAAAACTTTATCCACATTGTTTACTTTATATACAAATCTATGAAATGGTTGAAAGATTGTGAGGGAGGAGCGAGTTGGGTGGGGGGCTTTTGGGAATTTTATTGTGGTTTGGTGAAAGAAAGTTTTTTTTTTGTACTTTTTTAGTGTATTCTTGTAGAAATTTTATATGTTTCTCCCTCAATAGTGAGAAACTTTAATCGAATTTGATCTATATAAGTAAGCTGAACTCCAAAAAGAAATGCTTAATGTGTTTCATACAAGAAAAAGTTGTTAACAGTGAATATAATCTGTATGTGCACTCTTGAAAACTCGATTCAATCTGAAGATGCTGAGTGTGTTATACCCTAGACAGACTGACTCCATAATGACTTAATTTTTAATTAAATCGAGTCAAATGTGCAGTGTGTCACATACAATTGAAGTCCATCAACATTTTGCTTCATTTTCAAATGGACCAAATTTTAATCCATTTAGTGAAATTGCATTAAAAAGTGCCACCTACCGTCATTAAAATGAGCTGAATTTATTGGAAAGTGGAAAGCTGTTTCAATAAAGTTAGCAAAGACAACCACCAGCTTATCATGAAAGTAATTTCTTTGTCGCTTTCTTCTCTTTTTGGTCTCTTGCAATAAGAAAAGTTGTCATCTACTAAATGATTTGCAACTATAGAAAATATTCGCAAATTTTCTTGATAGCATTTAATTAAATTATTGAACTCTGCCATGATCTTTACTCACATTGAAGAACTGTCAATGACATTGCAAATTAAATAATTTTCAAATTCAAATTAAGTCATTATAGACACAGTCTATCTAAGGTATATAACTCTAGAGATGAATGAAAAGTTAGACAAAATTCCTTGAATTTCCGCAGTAATTTTCTGGATTTTTCCTATCACATTTTTAATATTTGCAAAACAAAAAACGTCTCCAGAACTTTTTATGTTACTTCCGAATTTCTTTAGGACTACTTCAATCAAATATCAGTTTGTTTAGTTCGATCTTCAAATTCTACCATAGGTTGTTCGAACTAAATTTTCGAAAATGTCTATTCGAAAATTTTTGGGCGGTTTTTAGGGTTGTGGAGGTTAAATAAAAATGATTTTGCCGGAAAACCATTGGTTTTATACCCTCTAGATGTTGAAACAGTAGGGTATACCAACTTAGCTTGTCATTCCGTTTGTAACGCATAGAAATAATGATGGTAGAGCATAATGGATAGCAATCTTAAAAGTTCTTTTGATTTTTTCATGTCCGTATGTCTGTCTGTCCACACGATAACTCAAGAATGCGTTTACTTAGAGAATTGAAATTTCCACATTTCGAAAATGGGACAAATCGATTAACTCTTTCGTAGCATTGCCATACAAAAATTTCGTTTTTTCACTATACTTCTATTTGGGAACTGCCCGAGAAAGAAAAAGTTCGACGTAGGGAACTAAAATTTGGAGTTTTCATAGGAATAGTAAATAAAGTTTAAAAAATGGATTAAATCGGGCCACCCGTTCTTGGCGTGCCATACAATCCTTCGGTATTTCACTATATATTTGGATACTGCCTGAGAATGCGTCGACGTGGGAGCTCAAATTTTCTACACGGCGTTTTCATAGAAATTGCAAATGGAAGTTCAAACATGGACTAAATCGGGCTACCTTTTCTTGGTGTTGCCATACAAAACTTTGGTTTTTCATTACATTATGTGGACACTGACTGAGAATGCGTCGACACAGCGTTTTCATAAAAATAGTAAATAAAATTTTAAAAATGAAATAAATCGGGCAACCGTTTTTTGGTGTTGCCATACAGAACTTTAGGTTTTTACTTTATTTAACTTTTTTATCATCTAGGGTCTAATATTATTGGTCTTAGACCAATTGTCACTTTTTCCCTTGTTTTCTTTCATTTTCATGGAATATTCCCGGGAACGAGGATAGAGGGGGAAATATGTACATATGCTTTTTCGTTCTTTTTTTACAACTTGCATAATTCGATCTCGAGTAGAATGAGATTTTCACAGATTATAGATATTTTGATTTCATGTTGTTTGCTTTCGAAAACTTTCGAAATTCAAAACTTAAGGGATCACGTAAATTATTTTTTTTTTTTACTTTATTCAAATGTATTGATTCCTATAAGCACGCTGTTAAATTTTGGTCGCGAAATTTGAATTATTTCGGCAACTACAGATTTTCTTAGAAAAAGGGATTCGGCTGCATGAGACCAAGGGGCCTATACTGGTTTCAACTCCGTTCGAATGAATCGAGTTGTATAAAGTCATATATAAAACGCACAGGAATGATATTTCTGCTGACAATGAGGAATATTGTTAAGACTTGGAATCGCCGATTGAACGCAAGTACATACATAGTTCATAGGAAAGTTTCCAACTTAAAACATGAAATGCGCTTTTCTCGAAATTTTGTTTTCAAATTGGCAGAAGCTTTCAAGAGAAGAGTTTTCAAGTGCTTCAGCCTTATGGAAGTCGGCGCGTGTGAAGTGAAGTGCTGAATTACATCAAGTGTTTATGACATATGTGTTATCGCCGATACTCCGATAATTAAAGTAAAATTCAAAATATAACAATAACATATACATAAAACGTAATCTGATGGGCTAATCAACTAACATAACAAAAAAAAAAAAGAAAACACAGAAACTTAAATTCGAAGATGCACTAACCTATTAGCTTAATATTGTAGTTGAGAGCGGCCGTATAGTATAATTTATTATAGAATCACTGATATGTATACTTTGTAAAGAAGTTTTACTAAATTATATGGATTAATATATATATCTAACCTTTTTTAATTCACTCCTTTCGAATTTTTTAATTAAAGGCAGGGAACGAGAGATCTGAAGCACGGAGACCACAGCGGCCCATTGTATTGTCCTGCTAGAAACCCCATCACCAAACCTTACAGTCCTCTTAATGAAGGGCTTGGTGAGAAGATTTTTCAGTTCATCTACAGATAGAAAGGAATACCTTAGAGTATCCAGCCTGCCCCGAGCGAAGGGCGGACAAGCACACAGAAAGTATTTGATTATATCAGGCTCTCCTTCCAGACAGAGAACAGATACTCAGGGCTGTCAACAACTCCCATCTTTGTTAGATAACCGTGATGCGAGTGATGGCCAGTGATGATATCAACCACAATTCTAGATTGTTTCCTTCCGAGTCTCAAGAGAAAATCTGAAATATAGGTCTCATCATGGGAAAGTTTTGTGCACTTGCAAGTATTCAGGTTCGCAAATCTCTGCTAATGCTCCTTATGAAAATCCGCTTTGATGGAAGACCTGATACTTGAAGTGGCTAGTGGCTTAAGTATAATTTTAATGATACAGTTTCGAATGAACATTTTCAAATTTAAACTACGATTTTCTTATTAAAGAATCTCGAACTCATCTAGAAAATATTTTTTGGCTTGTTCACGTTACAACAGAGCAGTGTATTTTTAAAACAAAACAAATATTCTTGAGGTAAAAACTCTCTGAAATTGCTTACGGGGTGTCTATTGTCAAAATACAGCTTTAACATTTCCCTATCCGGAAATGTGTTTATCTAATGGAATCCAGTTCAAAAATAATATGCAAATGAAAGTTTTATAAAGAGATAAGTGCATACGAATAAATATAAATATTTACAAAAAAAAAAACACAAAAATTCTCCTTAAAAGCATTCATCTCATTCATCATTTGATATTTTATTGTTTGTTTGGCACTAGTCATGATATCTCGCCTCACTAAACTCACTTTCCTATCGCAATCATCATAATCGTTATCAATAAACTCATTAAAGTTGATGCGTTTCACAATTTTGACGCCCCTACTCCTACTACCACCATCCCACCATCTCATCCCATCTCATCTAAGACTGGCCTAATGTTGCAGCAGGGCAATGAACATCATAAAAACTCACAAATTAAAAGATCAAACTTTTATTGCGGTCCAACCAGCCATTTGGAGACTTTTATTATGAGTTCGGTTCTTAGCTCTAGCTTCATCAGGGGGGGTGGAAGGAAAACAAAAAGTATACTCCTTGCTGTGAGCGCAGCAACAATTCTGAACAACTATAGATTCTATATGGATGATGCTGATGTTGATGTACCTATTTCTCTCTTTCTCATCTCCTCCGCACAATTTTTAACGAGAATTTTTCACTTTTTCTGAAAATTTAAACAAACATTTGGGTGGTCTTGCGGTGGTAAACACAACAGCTACAAAGGCATTTCTCTTTCCTTGAAATTTTTCTTATTTTATTTTTTCTTATATATTTTTTTTATTTTCGTTTGATCTTTTTTTATTGTTTAGTGCAAAGAGATGGAAGGAAGGAAGGAAGGAAGGAAGGAAAGGAAATAAAAGACATCTCTTCCGAAAAATGTACTCCCGTCTTCGTCATCTCCATCGCCATCGTCGTCGTCATCCCAGACCCAGGCCCAGTATGTTTACCGAAATGGTTTAAATGTAAATAAAAAACGACGACGACGACGACGTCTTTTCAGATCACCACAACGCCGCCGTACTGTTTTCACTAGTTGTATGTACAGTAAGTGTACTAAGAACATATTCTACATATAGCTAGCAGTTAAGTTCAAGCTTAAAACTTGAGATCCATCCAATCCAGAGTCAAGTCCTAGCCTCCGGGGAGCATCTACCTAAATCTAAAAGTATGTGCTCAGTACTTAAGCTAGCTTTAATGCGTTTATCTCAGCTGCCCATTTTATTTCTATTCCGTATTTTTACTCATCATCCACCATGGGGATGGATGGTCCTTTGTCAATGGACGACAAAATTGACAGTTTTTCAATGACATAACAACTCACCAAGGAAATTCTTTTCTTCCTTATTTTTTTTTTTTTTTATTAAGTGCGGTAAAAGTAGATACAACAGCTTGACACTGATGTTGAAAGGTGGGTGAAGTGTGATAGTGCAGTTAATTAAAAGTAAACAAATGAGATCGATTCCATAGAAAAGAGAAGCAACCAATCCCAAAAGCTAAACCAAGTCTAGACCCTGCTGTAGACCCTGCTAGTTATATATTGAAAACTCAATTAGAATTGACACGCTCGAAAGAAGTTAAGGAAATAAAAAGCCTTTTCTATAGTGTGCTCTTATAGCTCGACGATGCGGTGACCGAGGTGTCGAGGTGTTTGACTTCAATTCACACTTTGGTTAATTGCCGTCTTGGCTGGAGAGCAGCTGGTATCGGGATACGGCGGCGGTGATGGTGATGGCGTCGATGGCGGCAGCGTTAAAAATCCCCCTGGAACCCGATCGAAAGAGGTGATTTATTTGAACACGATTATCATCTTAGTTGCTGTTATATTGTACCTATATATGTAGAGTACCCTATACGTGCACCCTTTTTTCTTTATCGCCATTCAATTCGTCCTTTCCTTTTGAGAATATATTGAAAGAAGACCACCATGAAAGGGTACAGTACAGAAAAGTTTGTGTGGGTGGACTTTTTAAGAAGAATAAAAAAAAAAAAACAGGAATCTGAGGAAGATATTGAACAGGTTACCAAAAAAAGATCTAATTAAAATAAAACATTTTCTAGAAGGGCTGGCATTTTGGGTATATATTCCCGTCTTCAATTTTGATCTTACTTGATGGTAATTTCTTTGATATTGTTTTTGAATGAGGAGGGTAGAGGATAGCATTCGATTGCATACAATTTTCTGGCAGAGATTCAATAGCTTGTTGAGTTTAGTATAGAAGTTTCCTGGATTTCTACTGACAAATTTCAATGTGGTACTCCTAATATGTGTGTAGGGTGTAATACAATAGAATACGTTTATTGAAGGAAAAGTACACAAAATTTTGAAATCTTTTAAGATTACTAGTTACTATAATTGGCACTAGATAGAACGTACTCAGCAAGTATACAGGGTGTCCCAAAAAATAGTGATAATCGGAAGCATGGTGGTAGAGGGTCCCTCGGGGAACCCAAATCACCACCATGTATGTTCTACGATTTTTTGTGGTTTTCGAGTTATTACAAATTTTCGGGATTTTTCGCTAATTACATGTTGTAAGGTAATTTTGGTCACCATTTTCTCAAAAAAGGTAATGTTGAATTTTTTCTTTTACCAAAACAAAAACTAACTTGAATGTTCTATGGCAATTTTAAGATAAACGTTCCATATTTTTTTTTTTAGAAACTAGTTCAAAATCTTCCTTAGTTCACCGACTTTACATGGCGCAGATTTTATCAAGTTATCTCAACGGCATCATACTTAAATTTCGATTCAGATTGTACTAAGTGTAAAATTTAGCAATTTTAATTGGGAAGTAAAAACAAGTAAAACTGAAAATTAAATAAAAATAATTATTATATTGTGAAAAATTACAAAAAGTTTTCAAAATGTCTACCTTCCTTTTCGACACACAAAACCGACAATGGCGGAAAAAATTCTCTTTCAGTCGATTGAGTGCTTGTCTATTTCTTTTGATGTTTTCTTCAACCGCTCTTAATCTACTCGACAAATCTGCCAAATTTCTGCATTCTTTAAAATAAACCAGCTCCTCGTAGTAGCCCGAGTATTTTGTTTTGCTTACGAACTTAGATTTTGATTAATGCCGTAGTGAAAATACTTGGAATTGTGACCTTGGCGATAATTCTGGACTACGAAATCATGAGCTATTTACCGAATGAATACGCGGAAATGCACTTTTATTATGGCTGGGCAAGACGGAACGCTTCGGAAGCAGCAAGACTCTACAGGGAACATGTAGAACGCAGAGGTGGGGCTCAGCCTTAAAATTTCCCGGATTATCGTATGATCGCGAGAGTACATAACGCCTACATGGAAGTTCGTAACCCTGGAACCAGACCTGGCCGACCGAATGTAATTAGAGACCCTGAGATAGTGGGTGTAGTTGTTGAGGAAGTTGTCAGAGATCCAGATGTGGAACGATGAACTGGAATTTCGAAATCACGAGCACATCGTATACTCAGAGACGAGGGATATCTTCCATACCATATTCAAAAGGTGCAAAAATTGAAACCAGAGAATTATCCCAGAAGAGTGACATTTTGCCAAGAAATGCTGAGAAGACAGGCCGAGAACGAAAACTTTTTTGATTCAATTTTGTGGACTGATGAATCACACTTGCAACGCAATGGTATTTTCAATATTCACAATTATCATTCGTGGAGTCTTGAAAATCCGCAACTAGCACGTTAATCAAATTTCCAAGAACAATTTAGTGTAAATCTTTGGTCTGGAATAGTGAGAGGGGAGTTGATAGGCCCGTTTCAATTACCAGATCGTTTAATTGGTGCGTCCTACCTTGAGTTTTTGACAGAAAACTTTAATGAATTGTTAGAGGATGTTTATTTAGAAACACGATGAAATATGTTATTTCAAAATGATGGTGTTCCGTGCCATTATGCCAACGCCGTGAGAAATTAGTCGAATCAAATATTTGAAGGAAAGTGGATTGGCCGCGGTGGGCCCATCGCGTGGCCTCCACGGTCACCTGACTTGAATCCAATCGATGGTTTATTGTAAAGAATGCAAAAATTTGGCAGATTTGTCGAGTAGATTAAGAACAGTGGAAGATCAAAAGAAACAGACAAGCACTCAATCGACTGAAAGAGAATTTTTTCCGCCATTTTCGGTTATGTGTCGAAAAGGAAGGTAGACATTTTGAAAACTTTTTGTAATTTTTCACAATAAAATAATTATTTTTATTTAATTTTCAGTTTTACTTGTTTTTACTTCCCAATTAAAATTGCTAAATTTTACACTTAGTACAATCTGAATCGAAATTTAAGTATGATGCCGTTGAGATAACTTGATAAAATCTGCGCCATGTAAAGTCGGTGAACTAAGGAAGATTTTGAACTAGTTTCTAAAAAAAAAAAAATATGGAACGTTTATCTTAAAATTGCCATAGAACATTCAAGTTAGTTTTTGTTTTGGTAAAAGAAAAAATTCAACATTACTTTTTGAGACAATGGTGAAGTGTACTGAAATAAATGTTTTTAAATACAACACATGCACTGTTAATCTATTTCGGGAAAAAAAGCCTATCTCACTTTCTTCGACCGCTATTCCCAAAATTGCCTTACAACATGTAATTAGCAAAAAACCTCGAAAATTTGTAATAACTCGAAAACTACAAAAAACCGTAGAACATACATGGTGGTGATTTGGGTTCCCCGAGGGATGCTCTACCTCCAGGCTTCCGATTATCACTATTTTTTGGGACACCGTGTATATCTAATCACATAAGTTTATATTAATGTATGAATTTTCATTAAAACTAGAAGAGTTGAATGTAACTAAATTACAGAAATTACAAAAATACAAAATTGCAAAATTACGAAGTTGTAAAGTTTTGAAGTTTGTGCTTTAAAAAGGAGATAAAAAGGTATTAAAAGAGAAGCGAAGATACAAAAGCAATTGATGGAGACAACTAGGCTAGATGAAATTTAATAAGTGTCCTGATTGCACCGACAGTACTCGCAGATCTAATATTGGACAGTAAGGCGTTCCATAAACGAATGGTATAGACCACATAAGAACTTTCCATAATAGATTTCCGAAAATGAGGTATCACTAGGTATTGATTTCTTACAGACGTTGTAAATTCGAAAAATACTCTCAGATAATCGGTTTTGCCTGACCTTAGGAGATTATATAAGAATATTAGCGCGTTTTGGTTTATATAACCGTTCAACGTGTAAACCCAGTACTCGGGGTCGTAGATGTGAGACATGATCGAATCTGCGCAGCCCAAAAATGAAAAGCACACAATCGTTAAATGCCACATCTACCTTGCGGTGACAGACACTATTTAGTTTGGGAAAAATGATCCTACCATAGGTAAAATAAGGGAAGATCAGTGTCTTGACAAGTTTTAGATTGAGCTCAGTTGACAGAATATTAGCTGAAAGCCAGAGTCTTCGCAAGCCACTATAGACTTTTCCCAGCATACAGCTGATATAATCGCAGCAATTCATTTTCGCGCACTCAGCTCAATTTCGAGGTTAGTTACTTTCCTTGAAACGGGTATCGTAAATTCGTTTAACTCGACCAGCTGACCTTATGTCGAACTGGATACGGCGGACGGACTAGTTCTATATATTGAAACTAGTTGAACTCGTCCTATGACCTTTTGTGAATGGTCAGTTAGAGGTGATACTAATCCATGTGGCACATAGTCCTATGTCCTTCGTAGATGTTCGGCGGGAGGTTGAGCTGCTTAAAGTGGCCCTTATCTGGGGCAGACGTGAGAAACTGACAGCTTCGGTAAATGTCACCAATCGTCCATCAGTTAACTGCCATATTGTTGTAGCACGACCGACTCGAATAGAGGCTGTCCTAAAAGGAAAGCACTTGAAAAGAGAAGAGAGGTACCGCTATCTGAGCGGTCATGAACATACGCCTACTAAAATACTGCGGCGGAAAAATAAAAATCCTTTGTTGCTGGGTGTTTTGAACTCGTCTTCGGTTCTCACTCAATGCAAATATATTTTCTTTTCAACGAGATAATTATAGCCTCTATTAAACAAACATAATCTGCCTCAATCTGACATCAGACTGAATTTCTCTATTTTTATTTATTTAACTCCAAATCGCAGACTACTATCTACACCTTTTCTAATTCGCTCTTTCGCTGAGCTTAGCGCAAAACTTTATAACTGCATGTGGGGTACCCGAGGGCGTTACCTTGAACGTATCGGTCTTTTAGGAGCATAAATATTAATTAAGAAAAGCAATTCGGACGATTTTATTCTAAACGAAAGGGTATGACTTTCACAAATAAAGCACAGGAAGCTTCACGATAAAGTTTCAGACTTGACAGACCAAACAATTTACATCTAACAATGTATGAGGTAACCTGTGCCACCCTACTTCTCCACCTACAAGTAGGTTTCTTTGGCACTATAAGAATGCTGATTGGGAAAGTCTCAATCAGTATCTTAGAGAAATTAATTGGTCGGTCTGTTTTGCTTCGAGGGATGTTGATGAATGCACATTAGAACTTAGTAACATACTAAGTCTTGGCATGAGTGAATACATTCCGTATTCTTACAGCAGTTCCCAGCAACAGCAGCAAATTCGATCTTGGATTAACGATAAGTGCAACCACGCCATAAAAGCGAAGAAGTCTGCTTTTCGCACTTATCAATTGCATGTCCGAAACTAAAACAAGTCTACAAGATTGCACGGAACACCTCTACTAGAGAAAAATTTCTTTTTGACCAGAAGATCAGACAAAAAATTTTTGCAAGCCGCAAAGGTAGCAAAGCTTTCTGGTCCCTGGTCAAAACCATCAGGAACAACTTCACAAGTTCTTCTATAATATAGAATCTATACCCACACTACTTAATAATTGTGAAGTGATTGTTGACTCCCTGGATAAAGCTAATATTTTAGCTGTTAGATTCGCTTCAAATTCACGTCTTCCACCCACCTCACAAACACATGTTTTGAATCTCCCGTGTAGTGGTATACAGGAGCCAATACATTCATATTCATATTCAATGTCCTTAAGGAGATTAACGTCCTTAAAGCCACAGATCTTGATGGTTTCTCGCCCTTGTTAATTAAAAGCTGTTCCTCATCATTGGCTAAACCTCTGCGCAAACTATTCTACTTGTCTTATTTGACAGGAAAATTTTCAACTACCTGGAAACTAGCCCACATTCAGCCAATTCTCAAAAGAGGAAAGGTTAAGGATCAATCAAACTATCGATCAATAGCAATCACTTCGATTCTGTCATAGGTTTTTGAATCTATCACTAACTCCAATTTAATGAAGTATCTAGAAAGTGGACGCTCATCTAGCGACTTGCTGACTTTTCTTACGGAACGTTGCAACCGTAGCTTTCACAATTGTGATGGGTCCAAAATCATTGCCCTAGATATTTCAAAGGCCGTTGATAGAGTCTGGCCCCTTCTCTACTATTATGGATTGAAAATTTCCTATCTAGTTACCAAATACACTACAACACGTATTTGGCGTTACATCTGAATCTCATCCCATAAATCCTGGTGTGCCTCAAGGCTTTGTTACCTCTCCAACTCTCTTTTTAATTTTCATAAATGATCTGCTTCCCTTACTTTCAATCCAATCCATAGTTTCGCTGATGATTTCGCTGACTTCTTTGACACTCTTGTGGACTCCAGGGGGAATACCGGATATCTTAAACGAGATTGCATGATAAGATCATTGAATAACGATCTTAAGAATATCCTCACCTGGGGCAAAGCGAATCGCGTCGAATTCAATGCTTCTAAGACCAAAAGCTGCCTCATCTGATACGTCCGGCAGAACTACCAACTGTGAATAAACCTAACCCACAACTAACGAATAAGCTATTGGGACAAAGCAAGCCAACCCTGAGAACTCTAGTGTCAATTCACACAGGATATTCTTTTCTCAGGGGTTACCTACACAGTATATGATTTGTTGATTATCTTGTATGCAGGGGATGTGGAGAGGAATTCGAAACGGTTGCTCACTTTCTTTGTCACCATCTAGCCCTCTCAAGAAAACGATACGGAATCCTTAGCTCACACCTCGTAGACAAGCTGTATGAAACCGGCAAAGAAGGTTGGGCTTCACTACTGAATTTTGTAATAACGTCCAGTTAGGAGCTATGAGCAATTGCTCATTAGTCTGGAGCTTGAGCAATAGGTTTTGTTGTAGTCTACGTTCCAGGGATCCTGTTGTCGTCGGGGCCTCAACCCCTCTTCAATCCATCCACACAAAGTTATTTCTCCCATTGTAGTATCGTTTACGCTCAGATCTGTCAATAATACCACATAAACATCTTTCGACACAACTGTATTTTATAAGAATACCTACCCTACAAAGATTGGTTTCTATGACGAACCTTACATATGAGCAAGAGTCCGATAGTAGCTTAAACTAGACACCACTTTACTGTATTCCCTCTCAAGTAATATAAATGAAAATGACAACTTCTTCATACTAATAGATAATGTCAACAGATGGCGACAGTGGACCTCAACACTTTTAACTGATCAAATTTCTATGCTTGGAATTTTAATTGCCATATTAGAAATAATCCTAAATCCCAAAGACTATTCCAATACTATTGTGATGTGACATGAAAAAAAATTCTAAACATAAAAAAAATTATTCCAAATCAGAAAACATGTAAAGGACCTCCTCATTTACACCTACATTTACACACCTACTTAGAAATGAAAAATTACAGTATCAAAAAATTAGTCACCGAGTTCACACTTCATTCCCTCAAACAAAAGAAAACATAAATAAAAATCTGTTCAACACTGAGGCGATGAAAATCCACTTTCATATCTTTTGTAAAATGTTTCTCGAAATTTCACACCACAAATTCACAAACACATATACCTTGCCTGAAAGATGTAGTTATATATGGTGGTGGTGGTGGTGGTGGTGTTGACTAAAAATTTCTAATTTCATAAATTCTGACTTTTGAGGGATAAATTTATTACTCCTAATGGTCCGTAAGAAAATGAGAAATTTTGTTGTACATTTATATAAGAATGAGCCCCGCACATGGGAGCCCCCATAAGACAATTCAACTCAAAAACCTCATTCCAAATTCAACAAGAGAAGATTGCTTGTGCTTCTAACCGCACATCCTCTAAAGAAGAACGCTATTCCATCTAGAAAGCGTCTTTCTTGGTTCCAGTGCGAGTATAAAAATAGAAGAAATAAATAAGAAGATAACAGAAAATATAAGCAACGAAGTTTTTTTTTTTTTTTGTATTTGTTTGTTTGTTTTTTTGTTTTCCTAACCCCCACCCCCACCCCATCGTACCCCCCCTCTTCTAATATTATTTGAGATGAGTATTGTGGAATACTTTGTGACATGCCATCAGACAACATATAACAAAGGATACATCTTTGGAAGAACTTGGTTCCCAGATGTATCTAAGTTGAAGTCCCTAAGCTCTGGAGTGGATGATATTCTTTTGAGCTTCCTTATACTACACACACATATGACAATGATCCTGTGAAAGGGTAAACTACAAAACTTGGATAACTTTGCAGTAATCATATTTTATCGTGTGTTTGCTTAACGTAAGTAACTTGAGGGAGGATATACAAAGTTGTAGATACTAGATACAAGTTGCACGCTAAAACTGCAGAAACACACGTTAATGATATTCTCTGTCTCTATCTCTCTCTCTATCTCTTTCTTTCTTTCTTTCTCGAAGAGTGAAATACCATACACACTAACATTGTTTAGTTGAAAATGCAGACGTCATGCAACTTTCGATTTGATTTTACCCTCTCCTTATAATTTGTTTATCCTTAATTTCGCCCCTACTACTAAAAGAGGATCTAGATACTTTTGCTAAGTCTGAACCCGAAGGCAAGGAAATGTGCATTCGAAAATTACAGGAATATAAAAAAAAAAGTTTTATTTTTTTGGGGTGATTGCTATCGCTGCTGCTGCTGCTGCTGCTACTTCTGTTGCTGGTGGTGCTGCATGAATAGGGTCGCCTGCGGAAAAATAAAGTTCTGGCAAGAACAGAACAGAATCCATACACAAAGAACTACTAGGGGTGGATAATGAAATTTCGATCCTTGCGATGATTGATTTCACGCCAAAATGGTTTCAATCAGTTTTTTTTTTTTTTTGTCATCATCGCTTCTATTCAATTCTCAGGACATAGAGTGCAGTTTAAGACTTGAGTCCTTATATGCTACATATCTATCTAGATATGAATACAATATATACACATATTTCGCAGGAAGAAGAAACATTTTCCATATGGAAACACAAAAAGTCGTCACCGAAAAGCGAATGAACCTTTTCTCCCTATATATAAGGAATATATCAGCAGGACTGAAATCATCTAATAGAAGAAGCATGAGACAATTTCGGTAAAATCCCGAGGAGTCTGGTTAAAATAGGATAACGCTTGCCAAGAAATTCTTTTATCATATATCCTAGAAAAATATTCACACACACATACATACATATGAGGATGAACGACATATGCGTTGTGTCCTGTGGTGGATAAGAATTATAAGTTTTTGTTGTAGACTACCACCATATACTACTATCTACTACTATTACAACCAATACTGCTAATACAACAACTACTACCATTAAGAATGCATATGCGGAGACACTTTGGCCGCCTCGACGAACCCATAAATTATGACAACACAGTCGGCATCATTCCATAAAACTTGTCATCGCCTAAATGGGAATTTCTTGTCTGCAAAAACAACTCCAATTCAACTCTAGATGGAGACACAAAATTGGATATCTTCACGAATTATCTAATCCTTAGATATTAGGATGCTATTCACCAGCCCACAATTGAGTTGTTGTTGTTGTTGTTGATATTGTCGCTCGTTGCTCCTGCCCGCCCGTGTGGAGTCAAAGTGTGGCAAATTCATTTCATTCAGGATTTTTTTTTTTACTTTGCTTGCCTCCCTCAGGTCCTTTTACCCCATCATCTTTCAAGTCCTAAATTACCGCCTAATTTAGATCGTCGAAAAACGGTTCTTCCTATTTCTGGTGTGTATGTATGTGTTTTTTTTTTGTTTATTTCCTTTTCCGTTTACCTTTTTTGATTTTCAGACTATCTGTGGGCCTTTCATGTCGAAAAACTGTTAGAGGAGTAATTGCTGTCATTATCGACAGGGAGACAAGAGAACAAGAAATCATTTTTGCCAATGATTGAAATAATTTCGACTTGGACTTGGACCTACATATGTAGAAACATATGTTTGCAGAATTCAATTCACGCACATGCTTAGACTGATTTCTGTGCGGAATATATAGATAGGCACTTATTGAAAATTAGTTCCATTGATTGAAGAGGATGAATAAAAAAAAAAAAGATTTGAACATTCAATTTTATTCCATGGTTTTCTAATAATGGGAGTTTGAATGTTACACTAATTTTTTTCATGGATATACGGCCAAGATCATCATAGAAATAAATGGATTTTTGTAATTCCTCATTTTATTTTTTCCACTCATGTGAAGTTAGCCGGAGTGACGTCAGGACATAATTGTCACAAAAAAAATATTAAGCATACTGATAGAAGAAAAAGGTAAGGGACACATCCGTGTATACATCATCATCTTCTCCGCTTATATGTGTCATTCCATAGCAAATCGCGAAAAGTGTGACTTGACCATCACCAATTTTTTTGAAATTTTACATCCTTAAAGGGTTTGTAAAAACAAAAATACAAATTAAAATTTCTCCTTCTACAGTGCGTATTTTGCCAGTTATGGCATTTTAAAAATTTCGAAAATTTGCTGTCCTGGGTCTTTTTTAAAAATTCATATATATTTTTCTAATTACGCTAGGATAGCGAATTATGGCTCATTTGAAAGATAGGATCTAAGCTATCTAAGAAAAATATAATATTAAAAATATACGCGAAAAAGGACATTAAGGATAAGGATTTTATCCTTGAATATCCTGGAAGACGTACTTTTGATTTTGTTCACTTTTTTTAAAATTTTATACCTAATATTATCCACTAAAACATATTTTAAAATTTTTAACTTGGGATCTCAACGGGATCAAGGAGTAAAAACTCAAGAAAGCTTCACCAAAATACATCTATAACTACTTACAAATAAAAAAAAAATAGTGAGAGTCATGCTGCCTGTTTGAATATGCGAAATGTTTTCCTTGCACTTTACATCCATATCAGAAAAAGATCCGAACACTATCTTTCTCCCCTCTCCGGACACATCCAGTATAAATATAATGCTAAGGTTTATTCCTTCAGAATCAGTTTTTGATGTACTTAGCAACCTTGACTGTGATAAAAATGCGGAACCTGACGGGATTTTAAATATATAGCGCAACCGCTTAGCAGTTTATTCATTCTTTCAATCACTAATAAAATTTATCTAATAGCTCTTAAAAATTCCTTCGTTATGCGCATATTTATAAATCTGGTGAACCTAAACTCGTTAGTAATTTAAGACCCATTTCTATCTATAACGATCTTAAACTCCATTTTGAAAAAGTCATTTACCATCAGATCCTATTCCAAATAAAACCATTTATCTCTGAAGAACAGCACGGATTTTCATCGGGGCGATCTAAAATCACCAACTTATCATTATTGACAGACAAAATCAATCTCGTTCGCTCTCGATGAAAATGTACAAATAGATTCTATTCACACTGACTTTGCCAAAGCATTTGACAAGATTAATCACAAGCGCTGTCTATCAAAAATGGTACTGATGATATTTCAAACAGACACCAAATTTTGGTTCCACTCCTATTTAACTAGCAAGGATAATATCGTTGTATTTAATGGGCTACAATCCTCCTCATTCAAGCAAAAGGGAATGCATATTTTACAACAGACACCTCCAGATATGACAGATGTCTTAAACGATGCATTATGATACTCTAAACATTTTTTATTAACAATGTTTATTTCTATCAAGCGGGGAAAGCTTGGGGGGAGGGGAGTGAAAGTTTGATATAGTACATTTTAGAAAATCTATTACATAACCAAATTCCTTAGGTCTTGAGAAGAAGTTTGAGTACCCACACTGCTATACGCGAAGGCTTCAATAGATATTTATTAGCCATCCCAATACTCAATTTTTTTAGTATTACCAACTTTTTTATTCGAACTGAGATACTAGATTTTTCGGACTTTAGATCGACTCTAACTCGGTAGGGTTATGTCCGATCAAAAAACGGGTTTCAACGTTCACCTCAGCTCATTACCAGCTACAATTCGTGGAAGAAAATTTTTCTTTGCATTCTTTTAGGGTTGGATGTAGGAACCCCCGACGGAGGGTGGTTTCAATATCGCATGTTGCATATCGAATTAAAGGTCTCACCGAGTACTATCGGGTGGTGTAAATTTATCCCGATTCAGACAACTTTCTCGGGGCGTTTTTGCCGCCATAAAACTCATTTTCATGCACTTGGGTCACATATACAAGGTGCTTCCTCCATGGTACATAGAGCGGGAGGTGATAGTGCTCACCTAGACAAACAAAAAATTATACGGCAAGGTGGGGGGCCATATCAACCGTTTCGGAGTTACAGATTGATTAAGAAAAAAACGCTAGTTTTTCACAAAACACCCTGTATCTCAAAAAGTACATGGCGTACGGTCACAGTTAAGCGCTCATTGTATGCAGAATTTCATGGCATTTCCATTCCTTAACTTTGTTTTTTTTAGCTACACGGTATTTTTGTTTTGTTTTTGTTTTTCTTAATCACCCTGTAAGTCCGAAACGGTTGACAGGGCCGCTCATGTCATACAGCATTTGTCTAGGTGAGTACGATCACAGAATCAGGACTTATACTTGAAATTTTTTTAAGTATCTGTACCGGTACTTGTACTTAAAAGATTTTAAGTCCAAGTCCTGGTACTGGTACTTGGAATTGGAATTTTATAGGTCTGCTGGATCTACATTAAATCACACGACCTCTGATTTAGTTCAAATGCTGCTGTAATTTAAGCGCTATCGTGGAATCTCTTAAGAGTTTATTTTTTACCACAATTAAAAACAATACGATACAAATATTTACTCCGGAAAAGAAAATTCCACACTTGGTGAAAGAGTTGTGGAGAAATTAACCAGATCAATTCGAGATACGAACATAGTTTTATGTTTTGACCGATTTTTCACCTCAATCCATCTTTTATATACACTACCATATGCTGCCGTTGGAACGTGCATAAAGACTAGAAAAAATGTTCCAAAATTTGAAGGTAAACTGCAGATAGGAGACAGTAAAATGATGTCATGTAAAGAAGTTATAATTTCTTGGTAGTAAACAACTGTCACAGTGGCAGTATTGGTACTATAGAAAGAAAAGCAAAAGATGGCAGTAAAAAAGGAATTGCTTGTCCCGATTCAATTATGTTTTATAATGAATTTATGGGAGGTGTCGATCACGCCGATCAAATGATATCACAGTAGGATTCGGATCGAAAAAGCTTCAAATGGTGGCGAAAGGTTTTCTACAAGCTATTCATGACTGCAATACTATATATAATGCATATATAATATACAATGAAACAAGACGTTCAAAACTGCTGTTTATAAACTTTATTATTATACCAGTAGCAGAAAATATGATAGCCATTGGCAAATTCCAGCTGGGCAAGAAGAAAATAATGAAGAGAGGATGTCCCTAAAATAGAACCAAATTCATGGATAATGTTGGGGATAATCTGCCTATTCCGGGAAATTCAAGAAAACGATGTGTACGATGTGCTGGTTTCAAAAAAGAAAATAGGACAAAGATCACTTGCCAAATGTGCACAGTAGCGCTCTGCAATGATTGTTTATCTAAGTATCATTCTTGATGACCTTGTATATATTCAATAAAAAATAAATGTTGAATTACAATGATGTTTTTTTTTTTTTAGTGCAACATATATTTTATATGTTCCACTATTTTACTATCATAAAATACTGTTGGGACACATACGACCCACTCACCAATACTATTGGGACAATATGTCCCAATTATTATTTTGCAATAATCAATAAATGATATGATCATTTATTTAAATATTTGTTTTTCCCGTCAAACTAAATTAGCAATAAATATTTTGTGCTAAATATTACATGAATTATTATAATAAAAAAGTCGTATTGAAATGGTTAAATAATTTCAAAACATGAATTTTACCAAAATTACTGGTTTTGAACCAATAAAGTTATGAAAATTGAGAATTGTATGACAAACATGGTATTGATCGTAAATTTTATTTTCCAAAGAATATCGTTTTTTTCGGAGTCGATATCGTTTAGAATTGCTTAATCCTTCCTGTTCATATTGGGTCAAATTTAAGCGACTGATTTTTTTTTTTTTAAATGGTTGCCGTATGAACAGTATTCATCCAATTGGGTCCAATATTTTTTGGAGCATACTATGAACTACTTACGTAGGAAATAAAATGATAGTTTGTTAAAGAACATAAAAAAAATTGTAGAAGAGTAGTTCCCCAAAAAATTAACTTTTCCATTAAAAATGCAGAGGGTCAATGTGACTCACGATGACTACGAAGAATTATAAAAGAAGGGAAATTAAAAATTTCTACAATAATCCTGAGAATTCTGGGTTAAAGCCTAGAGAAATAAGTAGAGCATTTGTCTGACGAGCAAATAAAATACACGGAGGTTCATTTTTTTGCAAACCGTTTTTATCAGAATTTTTTTCTATAAATTTCCATTTAAAACAAATACGTCGATATTGGGATACAATTGTTCTGCAATAATCAAACGAAGCAGCTATTATCTATTGAAATGAGTCTTGCTTCCATAAAATTCAAGTAACTAACTAATGGGGTGCGAAGTTCTTAGGGGCATACATTTTCGACCAAGCTCAAACGTATCCTTGAAAAATAATTTAGGGTGATGATGACCTGTGCTACAAGTCGCTACAAGTCTGATTTTATTTTTTTTAATTTGGTGCGATTTGGCGATTATAAATATGCGCTAGAAAATAATATTCATAAAATGTATCAACAAATTTGCATCGCTAAAAGAGATCAGTCTTACCATATGCCATTATATTTGAAGAGGTCCACATGAATGATTTGATCAAAGGTACTAAAGTTGATCAAAAACGTCCATTTTGAAACATGTATTGCCATTTCTAGGTGTAATGAATCCTTCAGTCGTTTAAGTATGCAAGAATTGTGGAGTAAGAACTTGAATTGGAACGAACAATTACAGAAAATGCTTGCTGGGCAATACAGGGCCGTTCTTGGTAACTTATCAATGTCAATAAACTTAAAACTGCTCGTTACATCAATATCAGGCCGTAATCATCTTAATCGTAAACTACAAATGCATAAATAAGGCATATAAAATATTGTTTATATATTCGTTATCAGGATACATCCGAACACATTAATTTTAATCTCTTAACAGTCAAATTAAAAGTGGCTCCAAGCAATCAATCATTATCGAAACCCAACTCAATTGATTTTTTTTTCTTCTTATTTATGACTTGTGGTTTTTGGTGTTAGTTATCTTGGTCGTGTTTTTTTTTCGCTGAATACTCAAATTTTGCTCACAGGAAGATGATACAAAAAATGTTATGATGCCTATTTTAAAAATTTGGCGAAGAGCATGGAATTCGATTAACGATAACTGCACACCGAGGTAAATGTTAGAGCCATACTAACGGAGGATCGCATAGTATTTAAAAGACTGTAGCATAAAATCGAGTTTGGTGGATGGCAAACTGTTTCCGTTCAATGTACCACGTGGAATCACAAAGGCATTCCGACTAAGTAAATAATTATAAATGGTAAATTTTACTAACTGGAACATAAATGAATCCGGAGAATCCATTAATGCGAAAATTAAAATTATATTTAACTTTTCCGACAGTTTTTCAATTTTTCATACTTACTCGTAACTGCGTGAAATTTTTTTTATTTTTATTTTTATTTTTTGTTAATTATATTCTTTATTTGTAATATTTTCCCTTCTGTATTAAGTAAATAAATTTAATACAAACAAAAATAAAAATTAATTTTTCAATTAAATAAAGGAGAAAACGTACCTATGCACGCGCATATAATTTACATTAAAAAAAAAACATTTTTTAAAAAAATAAGTGAGAAAGAAAAAACGAATTTAAAAGCACAAATACAATTAATGTAATGAACCATAATTTTCCACTACAACATTTTTTCCGCAACTCTGGATGCTGAGAGCTTTCTTTCTTTCTTTTAATAAATAATAATAATAATTTCCAAAACCAACAACAACAACAACAACAAAATAAAAGTAAAATGAAATCCATAAAAACTGTCACAAAATATTTGCGCTCACATTCCAGACCTGCATCACATTTATTTTAATCGAATTATTTCATTATTCAATTTTATATTTTTCAACTCTTAAATCCTCAGGAAACAGTTCAATTTTGTTTTGTCCTTTTTGTTTTCTTCTTCCTTTTTACTATTTTTGTGAGAACTGGAAAAGCTCCTCCACGAATTTATCTCGGGCGAATCCATTAATTTATGATTTAACAAATGACGGTCATAAATTTCCACTTTAAAACGGATACAACCCCATGTTTTATTTCGTGACAATAATGTGCTGGAAAATATGGGTTTTTTGCACAGCGTAAATATTTTTTAAGGGTAGTTTTCTTTTTTATAGGTAATTATATAAAATGCAGTTATTGATTTTGTGTGTGTAGAAAGTTTTTAATTACTGTAGTTATATCGTAAAATACAATAATTATTATAAAATTTTGTAAGGGAGAATAACTTTAAAAAAACGAAAAACTCAAAAGTACTCGAAAATTTGTCGAAAAGGGGACGAATAAAAGAAATTGGTGTATGATTTTCTAGAAGGATGAAAAATATATTTACACAGATCCGAAGACTTTCCGGCTTTTTTCGGTAAAAAACCCAACATCAGTAAAAACTCTTTCTCATACAGCTTCGGTTTTCAAGAGATTCCGCCGACGCAAATGTGCAACGCAAATGCGCTAACGCAAGTGCGTTATTGTTCAATATTCTCCCGTGCGATTATCAAAGAAACAATATTGCAGTCGTGAGTAAAGTATGAAGTAGATAAAACCAAAATATTAATTTTAATAGTTAATGAATGAGTTTTGAACGTGAACTTTTTTGCTGTATGAGGAAGATATAGATCCAAAAGAACTGTTATTGTTTTTTTTTTAATATGTTGCCAAACCTGAGAGGGTAGGGTATGACGCCGTAGCACTACTTTGTCAGGAAAGGAAGGAGTGGTAGGAAATTGAGGATCATTGAGTTGAGCCAAGGAGAAGACTGTGTACATTACGACTGTTTGCGGCTCAAAGCTGCGGGGAAAACAGAGGATGGCAAACTATTCCACATTCGATTGGTCTGCTTATAAGGATTCCCGAAATTTCGTGATACGGTCGTATCTGATTTCAAGGGTGTGAGGGTGAGCTCAGGTTACAGCTCGTGTAGTGTGCATAGGAAGAATTCTACAAGGGATCAGGCTAGAGGTTCCATCAGAGTAATAGCCATGATAGAAGTAGCGATAAAAGAGAGGTAAACATCCGACAATATACCGATGCTCTGGAGAATCAATAGTTTCTATTGATATGTCATCGCTTATAAGCCGAAAGGCCTTCTTTTGGACTATGTCTAACGCGGATAATGCAGTGCAACCAGCTTCTCTCCAAATATGGGGAATTATATTCTAATATTCTATGAGATTTGTAGATTTGCGACATTTCTGATGGAATAAAATATTTCTTGCATCTTTTCAAGAAGCCCAGGTATTTCATCGTGTTTTTTGTCAATACCAAAAATATGGTCGGACTAATTAAGATCGTTGGAGATTTCAATGTCTAAGATATCATGAGATGACGAGTTCGAGATATCTTCTCCAGCGACGACGGAAATGAGTTGAGCGGGTGTTGGAGTACGTTGATGTGATAACAGACAACATTTCGTTTGGGAAGCATTAAACAAGATCCGGTTCGTCTTGCTCCAAGCGAGTATTGTTGTATGGTCATGATTTACTGAACTGAATATGTGCATATGTTTGTCAACTATAGCATTCCCACGGAAGCTATAGAGTCGGACAAGTACACGAAATCAAAAGTGTTGTCCTCTGCAAAACTATGAATAGGATTGAAAGTGAAAGCTAGCAGATCATTAATAAAAAGAAGGAAGAGAGTAGGAGTGAGAACGGACCCTTGCGGTATACCGGTATGGATTATAAAACGGTCAGAAGTAACTGCTTCCGGTATAATTTAGATTGAACGGTGAGAGAGAAAATTTTCAATCCATTTTAGGAAAAGAGGAGAGGGTCTAGACCAAATGCATAAAGTTTAGCTAATATGATGCCATGATGCCAGACTCTATCGAAGGCCTTCGAAATATCCAATGCGACGATTTCTGATTCGCCACAAATTTAGACACATTGATTCAAATGTTCAGTGATGAATGTTAGTAAATCTGCAGTAGAGCGGCCAGTACGAAAGCCGTACTGGCGATTGCTGATGAGGTGATTACTTTCTAGGCGTTTCATCAAATGGCTGTCAATGAGTGTTTTGAAGATCTTCGAAAGAATCAAAGTAAGGGCAACTAGTCTATAATTTGAGGGATTCGTTATCTCTCTTTTTGGGATATGGGCTGAACATGTGCAAGTTCCATGCCGAAGGAAAGACTCCTGTCGAATACAACAGGTGAAATAGTTTGAGTAGAGGTTTAGTTAAAGAAGAGGCACAGCACTTAAGTACCAGGAGCGAAATTCAATCAGGCCCAGCAGCTTTAGACACATTGAGATTCGCGAGCACTTTGAAAACTTCCCTTGTTCGGAAATGTAACGGTCTTTGACTGTAGTTGCATATTGGTGGAGAGGAAGGTGATACGAAGGAATTCGCAGTAAAGTTAGTTGCAAACAAATTGGCGTTGTGTAATGATTCCGTGTACACATCCCCCTTGTGAATTAGAGGCGGCACTGACCGAAGAACTGGTGAAGTTGTTCTTGACTGCTTTTGCAAGAGACCCAAAAACTCTTACTAACCTTTCGACTAGTAAGGATTTTCTGTATAAAGCTTTGATCGAATTAGAACTCAGCTCACTGAATAATAGATTTACAGGTGTTACGTGCTTCTCTATAGATCTGGCTCAATTCCACTGAATAGCACAGTTTATATGGCTTCTTTTTTTTTTATTATTATTGCGTTGGCGCCGCACTATGGGAGCTGGAGAGCCACGAGCTCTGGCCTGACCCGATAGGGTATAATAGCCAGTGAGTAGGCGTTGCGGGCTGAATTACAAAACGCAGCTTTGTTTTTTATGGCTATGTACCTGTCATTGCTATACCAATATGTATGGTTATGTTTAATATTTTTGCATTTGTCCGAAATGAAGCTGCTTATCACAAATCATAAGATGTTTGCAATGGATTGAGAGCAGCGCTTAACATCTCTGGAGGAAAAACATTCCAAGCAGTGGAACTCTCTAATGAATTTTAAGTTTAATTAAAACAAATAAAATATGTCGTGAATGTTAGTTATGCTGGGACGCTATTGCATTGGAATCATTGATTCCGACGCATTAACGTTCGCGTACTTGCGCTAGCAAAATTTCTTGGAAACCGAGACTTTTAACAAGAAGAATAAAGAAAAAATAAAAAAAAATTAAAGTTTTTCGTGTAGAAAAACGTGATATTTCCATGTGAAAAAGAAGAAAAAGAAACATATTCACAAATGTGAACGAATCTGCGGAGCTCACGGACAAGGACAGAATTTTACAAGCATGCGCGAATAAATATAAAAAATATAAGCGAATACGTATAGCGAATTTTTTGATCTAAACAATACGATCACAATAACCGATTACCCGAATTTATCGAAATTTAGAAACTAAGCATAAGCTCAACTCAAGTTGGTAAGAGATTCTTTTCCCAGTGCGATTTTAGTTCATTGCTTCGCACATAGGCTTAACCTAATTTTAACTAAATCTTGCGACAGAATTAATGAGTGTCGTATATTCTTTTCCTCCATATTAGGATTTTCAACCTTCTTCAGCAATTCCACTAAACGAATTTCCGTTTTTGATGAAATAGTTCGGAAAAGATTGCCTAAGGTTGATCCTACTAGATGAAATTATAACGGTACGATTGTACTCACAATTTTAGAAAATAAGTCTAATTTAGAGGAATTACTCTATAGTATTAGCAATAGTGATTCATGAGACAATGAGACCTTCAATGCTGCAAAAGGCTTATTATCTATCCTTACAGATTTTCAATTTAATTTTCTGATAAATATATTTTCTTCAATTTTCCCACTTAGTGATCAGCTTTTTAACATCTTCAAAACAAAACAAAATGACAACACTTACTGCATTAAAAAATTCACGATTTTGAAAAAAAGTTGGACGAAATTCGAAGTCACTTTCAATTATGTTTTAATCGAACAAAGGAAACTTGTGAATTACCAAAGTATGCGAAAAAGAGCTAGACTTTCTATAGACGGTGAAATAGATATAGAAGCTAGTTTCAAGCAACTTTTTTTTTTTTTTTAAATAATAGATAATTTACTCCAGGAAGTCACTTTTAGACTCCACTCTAGCAGTTAAATTTTCCTCAACTTCTTAATACATCATTGTAACTATTTAACGTTTTCTAAATATTTTCCAAGTGATTTGTTTAAAAATTTAAAAGAAGTTTATCCAGATAAATTTCATTTTAATTGCTTACATACGGAATTGTCAGTTCTTTTTTCCGATGATGACTTAAAAGATAAAAATTTTAAAGAGTTACAAGACAATTTTATAAACAATAAATTACAAAGATGTGTCCGAGAGTTTTTTTTAATTAATTCAATTAGTTTTGAGAATTCCTGTCACAAACGCATCAGCGGAGCGCAGTTTTTCAACTCTTAAGAGAGTTAAAACTTGTTTAAGAAATTCCACTGGGGATGATCGCTTAAGTAGCTTATCATTTTTATCTATTGAAATAAAAAAAAAGATATTGAAAAATCTCCTTAGAAATTAAGAATATTATAATGAAATAATAAATCATTTTGCATTGCAAAAAGATAGAAGAATTGAGTTAAATTACAAACACTAATATCTAATCGTGGTTTGGATTAAATTTGCGCTTTGTTTTGTATTTTGCGCACGCGGTTTATTATTTGCATGCCTTTTCTTGCATGATAGGGGTCAGGATGAGAAGTAACAGAGAGAAAGCATTGATGGGATACATCTTTATACTGAAGTGTCCCAGTGCTGCAACTGTTGTAGACTTTATCAAGTACTCGACATGCCTCCACATGGCGGCCCCTAGTAACCAACTTCTATAGTTGGGCTAAATATCGTAGACGTGAGTTTTTCATGAAGGAGTTGCGCTAAAAGGTAGAGACCTTCTACTATAAAAACCCATACTGCTTTATTCGGCGGGCATTTTCGGTATATTGGGTATTATTAACATCATTGACTTTGATACTTATATAATTGATTGTAGTAGCAATATAATAGTCTGAAAAGCGGAGCTATAATTTACACAATATGTATTGCTGCCTCTCTTCTGAATTCCATGAACCGCCACTGCCTTTAACCATATTAATAGTCTAAATCAGGTAGGGTTGAACAGATTTAATATCACCACAACAGATCACTCGAAGATCTAAGTATGGTTGATCGTGAGATAGCTTGATGGCTGCCTGTATAATCTAATCTAACGTCACTTTTCATCCAGCTCATGTTTAACGTAAGAGGGTAAGAGAAATATTATTAAAGGATATCTGTAGTGTAGCCGTTTTTGAAAAACTTGTAAAAGATCCAGAAAAAAAATTATTTTTTGGATATAAATTTTGAAAAATCTTTATAAGCACCTTCTTTTCCATCAGAATAAGGTTTTATGGAGACTGTTGACGCATACTTTGTAGCCCATAAAACATCGGAAATTTTTGTATTATCTTTCCTTTGCAGTAATAGCCATTTTAAAAGCTACTTTTGTCAGTTATATAATTAAAAGCTACTTTTATTAATTATTTAATACTTGAACATCAACTATACTCCATAGGGTGATTCAAAAGTTTTACGCGAAAGCGTTTATTTCAATATTAGAATTCACGGATACCTTTGAATCGCTCGAACTCAGACTCTACAAAAGTATTGATAGAGTGCCGGGGGGGGGGGGGTAGATGAGGCGAATATAGGGAGGGGAAATTGAAAAATTAGTTGGTAGAGGGGAAATAAAATCAAGAAATCCTGCGAGAAGACATGATTTAATCTAAAAAACATCTTAATGTTCTCTTTTCATACGCTTTTTGTTCGATGATTTGGAGCACCACTAAGGCGAACGGAGTGTTGTTAAGCCTTACTTTTATTTAAATGAGCGAGGTTATGATCATCAACGTATTCCAGGATATGTTTGAATTTATTATATTTATGCTCGGAATAAGCACTTGCTTCGGATAGCATATCTTCCACATATGGTTTGAAGCATCCAAAGATTATGTATATGCGGCAAGTTATTGGATATATCATTCGAAGAAAGGATTCCCTGATAATTGCTACATACCCACTATCACCCCACTATCTTCCCCATACGCGTATATCTAGTATCTGGTTGTTACTATAATTAGTTTACTGGACATGCAGTTGACAAATGTTTTATTTTTAAGCTTCTTAAGAATTTCCTCCTTCTTACAAAATCGGAGTTTGGATTATAATCAGGTCAGATTTAGGTATATAAAACAGGAGCTGAGAATGAGGGAAGCATAACAAATGCACCACGAAATGCCATATTTGATGCATTTGCACGAATTTTAAAGAAAAAAAAATTTTTTTTTTTGCAATGGAATGGAGAAATTTTGAATCGGTCGGCTTTTAGCTCGTACTGATCACCGTGGTGTCAAATTGACCCAAAACTCTTTCAGAGATAAACTTGATTTTTTGAGAGCTGAAATGCACACGGGCGTTTTAAAAAAAAAAAAGCAAATCAAAGTTCGAAAATGGGATCAATCGGGCTACTCTTTCGTATGGTTGCCATACAAAAATTTCGTTTTTCACTACATATTTCAACACTGCATGAGAACGAATCAACGTAGAGAGCTTAAATTTTATACACAGTGTTTTCATAAAAATAAATTCAAAAATGGACTAAATCTGGCAACCCCTCTTTCATGGTGTTGCCATATACAAATTTAGGTTTTTTACGTATACAGTGAAAATTATAGGTCCGAATAGTTTTTGTTGTACTGAATAATTCTTCAAAACATGAAATCCTATGAAATTAGTTATAACCAATTTTACATTCTGACGAACCGTTCTAGAAATATATGCGAAAAACTAGTTCAAAAATCAAACTTGCACAGATTGGTGCCAATACGAAATTACATATGGACAGTGTTTGGCGTAATCAACTACATTTGTAATTAGATTATAATCATGATTAAATCAATCGTGATTACCTCATTCATGATTGATTACATATCAATCAGGATTACCCATCAATCAGTAATCAAGTAATCTTAGGAAAATGTAACCGTAATCATGATTACATTTGTTTGATTACAAGCGAAACTTTTCAAGAGATTTTAAAATTCAGTGCTAAGAAAACAAACAATCTGTGATCGTAAGAATTTTTATTATAGAAAACTCCAAGAGCGTATTGGATTATGTATTAATTGTAGTGCCAGTGTAAGGAATGTAAGTGCTTCTATTGATAGAAACACGAACATATCTGATCATCAACTTAAATTCGAGAATCTTGCGATTATGTGTGCAAAAAGGTAGCGAAATAGATTAAATTTCTCGGGTGTAGGTATAAAAAAGCCTTTGAGCATGGAAAATTCAATACTGCGTTCTTTTTAATGCTTTGATTTTGCCATACTTTTCATATCTCAATTTCAATTTCATTTTTATTAAATTCAATTAAAATGATTGTAAACATACAGACAAATTTAACTTATTTAAGAGTTTTAGACGGTAATTTATTTTTTTTTTACAACCTAAGCGTTTCTTACGATTTGTTTCTTTCGTTTAATTTGTAGTTCCTACTACATAGAACAAAATTCGTTTTTGAGAAGAAATTATACAAAAACCACTTAGCTATTATAAGCTTAATCCTAGGTTAACTTTCTACATCCTAAAGTTTCCTACACTATGTGACTAGACATGGGGACATTAGTTGGGCATATTAGTGGATTTGCAGAATATGTGCAAGTATTGAACAATTTATTAGTAATATTTCCTACTTTTATTGCAACCAGGAGGGTGATTCTGTGCTCTTTGTCGTTCTATTTAGTCGTGAATTTTGATATATTTTCAATATTTTGTCTACTTTTTTTTTCAACACAGCTCATTTTGTGTCTTCACTATTATCTACCACAAAATGAACTATAATGAATATTCGATGAACAAACGTCAAAAAACATGACTAAATATTCGACAAATTAGTCAACTGCTCCCAGAGGTTGTGACAAAGATTTTGTGCTGGTAAATGGAAATTCTACACCTAATTAGAGCATTACAAGTGTTTAAATTGCAAACATTATTTTGAATTTGCAATGTGAAGTGTCATTTTCAGTTCATTCTACGTCATGCAAGGCTTGCTGAACTGAATAAAAACACGAAAAAATCAGTAGAAAAGTTGATTTCATTTAGTCGATTATTTTGACATTCAAGTTCGACAAAACCCACAGGTCGATGTTTGCCTTATTATGCAATCGGGTTGTAGAATAGAACCATGGAAAATTAAAAATCGCACCTCCAATGCAAAATCAACACTTCTCAAAATCATCAATTTTGAATTTGTTGTAAAATTCAAGTACCATTACCATTATCATTACCAATACTTTTGTATTGGATATTTTACTATTTGGTGTGCTATTTCTACTAAAATAAAGTGCATTTTACTAAGTTTAACTAATGCTTTTTATGAAACTGCAAATTGAAATATGGACACATAGTAAATAATAAATATTTTCCTAGAGTGTGACTTTATATTTTTAACCTCTTGGCGTACGATTTTTTTGAAAGCAAATGTACTTGTCTAGACCACTTAATTTTATTACAACTCGAAAACAGGAAAAAGTTTTTTTACAATAAAATTAAAAAGAAAATTGATGTAGTACATTTCATAATTAAGTAGGTACAATATCATGTTTAGTACAAAAGTTTTTGACGTAATTAAAAGTAATTGAAAATATTTGAAAAGAATTGAAAGGAATTAAATAGTAGGTAATGCCCAAATACTTTTGAATATTTTTAAGTATTTTTGTAATGGAACCGCAAATTCAATTACTTTCCGGTATTTCAAAGTATTATTTGCAATTCCAGGAATCGGACTGTAAAATTTTAATACTAATACAGGAGAATTAGTGCTGGGAATAATCAAATTCTTAAATACTTGGTATTGGTAATTAACATGTATTAAATCCATTAAATCCGTTATTTTACAGCTCTGATTGAAATACTCTTGAATAAGAAGCTATATAATACATATATACTATATACACTAACAAAACAAAGGACTACACAAGTCCTGAAAAATTTGAATTTATATAGAAATGTTTAAACGTCAATTATTCGACTGAAAAAATTTTTAGATGTGGTTGCTTTGTGTGAATTCGCGCAATTGTTCCATACTGGCGCATTATAGCTTGCATGACACATTTGCATATTATTAATTTGTTGTCTATATATGTATATAAGCTAGACTTCATGTTTATAAAAAAAAATATAGGATTTTTGTAAGCATGTTAATTTTATGTATGGCTTGAGATATGTGGAGATTAAACTTAAGAGTTTTATCCAGGATGATTCCTAGATATTTTACATTATTAATTCAAGTTATGTTGGTTATTAATTGAGAGGTCTATGCTTAACAGGTTATCTTGTTTTTTTTTTACACATTAAAAACATTGCTTGTATTTTACCCTTGTGTATAGAAGTATCTAGTGATTGCGAGAATGTTTCCTTGTTATAATGTCAAATGGCTCCACATGTACCATTTTGAACAGTTTTGCTCACGCTTCGCTAAAATCAAAACTATACAAGTGTAGTATGGGGCATGGGGTTCAAGGGATAAGCCGTAAGAGTATAGCCAAACTACGAACAAAGAAAGGCTTAGAAGTAGACAACGCCTCGATAGAATATAAAATCCATTACGGGTGGACCTGATGTAGGGATGTAGGGAAGGCAGCAATTTTTTCTTAGAAATTTACTGGAAATTTTTGCGTTAGAATTGTTATGCATTATTGGAGGCCGACAACGGTTGCTTGGGCAACTACATTTTCGCGGGAGTAGTCGCGGTTAAATTGCAACAGAATTTGAACGAAAGTGCCAAATACATTCAGGTAAAATGCCAACCACAGAGAAGGTATGTAGATTTTCAATTCTGTAAGTTGTATTTCTGTGCGTTTTTAAAAATTACCGGTAGATAGCGAAAAGTGGGTATGCAAAATTTTTATAGATTCAATTTTTTTTAAAATAGGTAAATGACATCCAACCTTTTTAAAATTTTGTGTATATAATATCTTAGTAAAACAGCATTTATAAAAAACAAAAAAACAAAAAATTAGATTAATCGATAAATTGTAGAAAAACATTTCGAACTGAATTTTTCAGACAGAATTTTGGCAGTCGAAAATGAAATTTCGCAACTTAATCAGAAGTAAAAAAAAATCACAAAAACTAGCAAAAGGAATTTTGCAAATCGGATAATATTTACCTCACCTCCCTCAGAATAAATGAGAAACTTTTTTCCAGTGGTGTATATGAATGACATTTTGACATTGAATTTATCATCAAATTTTGATGAGATTGTGTACGAATATTCTACAACAGATGGTTGAATATAAAATAAATACCCTCAACTCTAGAAAAATAATCTTGTTTTTATTATAATAATATATAAGTAACCCACTACGGGTTACCACTCTGTAACCCACTCCCGTACGAATCTCATAATAGTTTCAAAAATCATAAAAAACTCACAATGAACTTAGCAAAAATGAGTTTTGAAAATCGGTTGGAATCTCGCCGAGAGATAAAGGTAAAGGTAGCTTTACAGTCAAATGCATAGATAATTAATGTAAATTGAAAGTAATTTAGCAAACGGAGAAATCTTATTTTGGATAATGCTCCCAAACTAATTACGGTAATGACTTCTGGTTTTCTCTATATGAAAGATAACAAATTATATAGATAATTGTGTTGAAAAGAGAGTAACTTAAATGTTACGAATATACCCGCAAGATGGTAATTATCAAAACTTTCCGAAAAGTGTTAATTTTAACCCCGCGGGTTCACTTACATTATGCATTATTTCGGTTTCGCTTGGCCATCTGGAGTTCCCAGTTGCGTCACTTTCATTTCTAGCCAAATCTATTTAGACCAATTCTAACTTTTTTACTTATTTTTTAATATGTTCGCTCCCCCAAATATTTCAACTTAAATACGTCGCTGCTACGTCAAAGTAGCCCATTTCGAAATAATGTCATAAAATATACCAAACTCTTCGATAATCAGTGTGATAATGGATAATAGCCTAACTAACAACCAATAAAAACTGCAATAAAATTTTGTTCTAAAAAACACTCAGTTAAAAGAATTAACACCACAACAAAAATGTTTTATATACCTATAGAGATGTCAAAAAAAAAAAATTTACATGGTTCATTTACAAATAAAAAAAAAGAAAAAATAGGAAAAATTTCAAAGATCCAAGAAAAAAAAACCAAACAAAAATCTTTTTTCAGCACAATTAAAACTTCCTACACGAATCATATATCAAAGAATTTAGACGATCAACCGATGACGATGTATAGGACCTCAATGTAATAAAAATATGCAAATTTTGAAATTTTTTTTACTAATACTATAAAAAAACAGAAATGACAAATCAAAATTTACTGTCAATCCTCCTCCATCTACATCCATACAAAAAACGATTTCTTTCAATGATGTTTATTTATCTTTACACATATTATAGAGTCTAAGATAAAAGATATCAAGTCCAGATAAAAATGACATCAAATCAGACGATTTACGTACCTACAGATATTACAAAAACGAACTATAGACCTAGACGGGGTCCATTATATGTGGTATATAGTTATGAGGATATATACGATGATGAGTATATTTTTGGTGTCACTATCATCTATCTGTCGATGATACCACCAGAACGAAAAGAAGTGTTTTTTTTTCTTTTTTTTCTTTTCTTAAATTGAATAATCATTTAATGGTCTTACCCATAAGAGTAAAAGAACAGATAGGTGTACAATCCAAAAAAAAAAAAGAAACAAAATAGATAAAAATGAGACGCCCCTAATCCTCTTAACATAAACTTACGCGCTCCCAAAAAAAAAACAAACAAATCCCTCCTAATAAAACACTCACCAACTGTAGCAGAAGCATCAGCATTGGAATTTCCTCCGACGACTCCACCAAGCATAAAAGTAAGCATCATGCAGCATAAGCCACCGAAGACAACCAGTTGATGGCTTAATGCGCCTGCAGCTGATCTCCATCTCCGCGGTTCCTGCATTCTAGCTGCTATCTACTGCTACTTCTAGCGCATTAATTCTAGTGTGCACGTTTTAATTGCTGCTAGTCACTGATCCAGGTCCAGACTGGAACTGCTACTGATGAGACTGATGCTGCACAAGATATTATGTTGCACGACGAGTCCTCTATTTGCGTATGTATCCTAGCAATTCAATTCACAACCGTGGAAAATTTTTGGTAGGTATATAGGTAGGTATGAATGTAGATAGCTAGGTAAAAAGGTACCTAGGGGTAATTATGCTTGACTATTTTCCAAGCCGAAAGAAAACGCACTTTTATTTTTGTGATTTTTTACTTATTTTTTATTTTTATTTTTTTGTATTTAATTTTATTTTTTCACGCTAGAAAATTTATTTTCACTTAATTCTTGGTGACTGATGAATTCTTAGGTTTTTTTTTTCATGTTTTATTTCCATTCAAGACAAAACACACGACGACGGCGGTGGCGACAACATCTTCATGGGATGGGGATAATTCAATCTTTCGGCAATTTTGACAAAACACTTTGAACTTGTTGTTGTTGTTGCCGTTGTTGAAGTATCGAGCAACACTACAACTACTAATTAAAACTCGCGGTGACTAATTATAAATCAGTCGATCACTTAATGCTTAGTCGTTTGAAATATCTTTTGTCATCATACCTACATATATCTAGTATAATCTCGCGAGGCGATTGTCAACTTATAGGTAAGTAGAGATAGAAGGGATATCCACGTTGTTTTTTGTTTTTTTTTTTTTTTTTTTTATAGACGACTACGACCGCGACGATGATGATGAGTATTTTAGGCACGTTCTACTTTTATATGCTAATTATATACCTACATTTTTTCTTCAGGTATATTTAAGGTACATTTTAAACAAAACGTTTTCAAATTACACATACACGATTTTTTGTGATTTGTTTTAACAATATATTTTGGATCGATCACACTATCGTCGTCATGAAATTTTTTATTATCTAATTTAAATTCAATAAAACGTGCCTTGACTATATGCAGTAAGTAGGTACTAGATAGGGGTATCTACTATCTATCTAGATACTAATTCGGATTTCAAATTCTTCAACGAACGAGAATATTTTCACAACATTATTTCAACACACTCGATTTGAATGATGACAGGGAACTGTACTACACGACTAAACCAACCGGCGGACAAATCCCAACTGAGGGTACAAATTTCTTCTTCTTTGAATCTGGACGACTTGACACCATATCCACAACACAAACTTGCATCAGACATCATCAGAAGCACTAGCAAAGCATAGCAGCCCTTATCAGCCTCATCAGTATCGCAGCCGCAGCAGCAGCAGCAGCAGCAGCAGTCAAGTCACATATATACCTACATACACAAAAATATAATATCTTGTATTCCCGTTTTATCCTATATATTTCTCGATTCCCGTTTTCCCCCTTTTGGTCTATTGGAATAGGATCAGCAGCCGTAATTCGGGAATCGTCGGGATATGGGAAAATAAAGCTCATTCATGTGAATGTGATATTTGCTGGCATTGCACTTGTGCGGTTCTCTATTGAACTGGGATAGTTGCTAGCTAGAGCTGGACTTACGTCAGATATACTTTTACTATGCATTTGGATTTAAAATTTGACTAGCTAGCCCTAGCCTAGCCAGTTCTGCTCTCTCTCTCTGTTGTTACAACATTACAAAATAATCATTTCAGGTGTAAGTATATGCATGTAAGTTGTATTCCAGAAAAACGGTCCTTTTACTATATTGTCGCGCGGTTATGCACTTTTTCTCTTCGATGAGCGCATTCTTTTATGATGTTTGACAGTACAAGAAAAAAAAAAAAGAGTTGAAAAGAAAGTAAGTAAAGAGAATTTTCTTCTTCATATTTAATTTTCCCCCTGAATTTCTCTTAAAAATTTTGAAACAAACTGAACTGGAACAAATTCTCTCATCCTTGTGTCAAAGAGGATAACTATTCAAGGTAAAAAAAAAAAAAAAAAAACAACAAGGATAATGGGGAGAACGTTGTACTTTGGCAGATATATATGTAATCAAAGAGAGAAAAGCACCTGTTTTGAGTGGGTGGTAAAATTTCAACTGTCAATTTCATTGTATTTAAGCACAAAATTGATGATGTATTCTGCCATTTAGGATAGTGGCGTAGGAGGAGGAGTAGTAGATAGATGGAGAAGGAGGAGGAGGAAGAGGAGGAAAAATTTCATCAATTGATTTTTCACAGCTCTTAATCAAAAACATAGAAGTCATCTGTTTTTACCTCCTTTTCCCCCTCCTCCTTTTATTTCCGTTCACCTCCTGCCCCAACCTACAACTCCTTCCAGATTGCTCTGCATTTTCTATTCTAAGATGCAATGATAATGTTCTTTTTGAATAAATACAAGATGACGACTACGATGCATGGTGACTACGACGACGACGACGACGACGATAACACTGTCGAGTCGACTTGACATTCTTATTCGTCTTTCAAAAATCAATTAGACGAAATTCATTTTCTTTTGTGTTTACAAAGCGGTAAAAATGTTGGAACTGATTTAATTAATTTAAAACTTTAAAAGAAGTCATAGAGCAGCAAGAGAGAGTAGGTAGTGAGTGTATTTTCTAAAAGATTCATTGATAGTAGAACCTAATCAAAACTTCGTTTTTTTTTTGTTGCTTTTTTTGCTTTGTAGGTTCCTTTTTACGAAAAGTAATTTGCTTTACAAAAGGTTCTTCAGGGGGCGGTAGAGTTAAGAAATTTCATTTTTTGTTGTACTGCATATTCCAGCGTCCAAAAGGGTATGTACCTACATATATCATTTTTTCAGTATATAATAAAATTTGTATCCAAAATTCGTAAAAGCGATTTCAAAGAAATTTTTTTTTATATATATCTCTATATAGAGCGACGCAAACGCCATCTACTGGTTTGAAGCAAGGGTGCACAGAAGGTCAGTTTTTTTTAGCATAATCTACAAATTATGTCTAAAATGTAATCTGTATATTATTATAAGTTCGATAAAATACAATAAAACCTTTAAATATTTAATAGCAGTTCATAAGTGATACAATGGGTGCAGTATGCGACTTTAGAGCCCCCCCCCCTTTACAAATACAAATCCTGGGTGCGTTACTGGATTGAAGTAGCATTTGAAATGTTTTTTTTTTTGAAAATTTATATAAATATTTCCTCATTTTCTCGAAGTTGAAAGGATGAGTTTTTCTAGTAGGTACTTAAGTCTGAACCGCTCTACCCCAAATAACACAGAACGGGTTTTAACCATCTTCTCAATATGCTCCACAGAATATGAGAATACGTTTTCTGGCTACACGAATTGATATCAATTTACATGTTCTTTACATGCATATGCTTTTTTAAGACTCATGTCCGCACTACCGAGTAATCTTCGGACGTCGTGCGTCGGTAAAAATGATTGTGTGATAATCGGTGGTAATAGTATGTACCCGAAAGACCATATTCGGAACGTATTCGAAAGGATATAAAATTTATATATAGTGGATGAGAATCCACAGAAACATATATTCAAAACGTATTCAAAACGATATTAAAAAGATTATGAATGAAACACTTTTTGATTCGTAACTCAGTAAAGAAATTCAATTAAATTCGTAAAAACGTATCGCTTTTATGTCCGCGGATATACGCAAATCTGAAAGCTGCTGATCAAGACGGGAATGAAAATTCGATTTACTAAAATTCATGTTAAAAATATATTCTATTCACATCCAGTGGAATACTTTTATCGAAAGTAATGAAGCCGATCGTCTGTAGTAAAAACGTATCTTTTCAGAACATGTTTAATTTTGTTACCTGGGACATTTTGAAAGAAAACAATTTACTTACTGTCAAAAGGATAAAATTCAATTAATTTTTTTTCATTTTTTATATTTCTACTATTTTTCCGTCATTTAGTTTTCAGAATTTTAATTTCTGCTACTCAGTGTTGTTCCTTGACGCGTATTCTCTCATTGTCTACCCTTTAGCGTAGACAAACAAATTTAATTTCGACAATGTGAAAGATGTTGACTATTGTGTCGACAATGTAGACTTTGTACTCCGTTAAAACAAAAAGTATATTAAAATCACTAAGTAAAGTTGCTCCTTATTCTCATAAATTTAAGACAAGCAATAATTATAATATATGCCAGCAATCCGACAAATAAAGCTTTTGATTCGATCTGGAAAAATCAACAATTTTATTTTAGGATCTAAATTGTAGGGACTAGAAGATTGGTAAAACGTGCTTCCTCAAAAATCAATACAAGAAAAGTATCGTGGCGGATCTAGCATTGAAATTAGGGTGTGTGTGTGTGTGTGTGGGGGGGTCATCTTACAAATTATATTAAGCAAGAAAAAAACACTCAGCGCCGTGAGTCGCTTAGTTTAGCCGCCGCAGTAAAGTGCCAAACACAATTCCGACGATTCGATCCAACCCATTTCGATCCAAAAGGATGCATGAGTACAATTGTTCCGTTCGGTTTCAAACACTTGACTTTAAAATTTTGCCAGATTTTGTCTTTCATCCATGAAAACATTCTTTTTTGGTCATAGATTTCATGTCTTTTTTTATTTCCTCAACAAAAGCCATCTCATGCATTTTTGAGTATAAAGAAATCTTCACAGATTATTTTTCTAGGTTATGTCATCCGGAAAAGTTGAAATTTGCTCAACTTCTCCGTTTCGATTCGATCCATTTCGGTGTAATGTGTGCAATTGCACGTATGTCTTATCTAAGACAATTTGACATTTGTACGAATCGGATCGAAACGGTGGAATTGTGTTTCGCCCTTTACTGCAGTGAGGTTCTAGAAAGGTTACCGCATTAAGCGGTGTGGATGATGTCTCATTTTTTTGGTATACTTTTTCTACAAAATGCAATTTTTTAATAGAACAAACTGCAAGAGTCACTCAAACCAAACTTTTCTCAGTTTTACACACTAGCATAATATGCTCGATATGCTATTTCATGTGGGTACAATTTTGTGTCTCAAAACTTGTTCTTACGTCGGTGCCAATATTGAGAAAACCATTGACCGGAAGTAGAAAAGTGATTTTAATAAAACCTTTCGAATTTCTGTTGACTGTCTATGAATATATTGCCTTTGGTAAAACACCTTTTATCGCTATTTAACCCAAATAAATAATTTAACAACATTTATTTCGGCGAATCCACTTATTTATTTGTTGTTTACAGTTCTCTCTGAGTTGGTACTTGGTGTTTAGAGCGAAAGAGAACGCTATATAGAAGTCAGCTCACTTTCTGCAGTGTATTTCTATGGACATAGTCAGTCCATATTATACATGTCAGTGGTTTTACATAAGATCGCTGCAAATATTTTAGAATGTTAGGACTAAGTTAGGGCTCTGATGAGGTAGTGAGGAAATCTGTTTCATGGCTTGGGAAGTGTTTCTCGAGGGGTTTTGGATCACTCAAAGTTGGGGTCCCAAACTCAAATTCTGAGAAAAACCTGTACACATACATCACATGACAATAATATTCATTAAAATAAATTTTTATTTTTTTAAGCTTTGGAAAAAAAAGCTTTTTTGAAGGTGAATTATAGAAATAAGAAAAATATAAAATAAAAATTAAATATTTTTTACATCAAATTTAGGGGGGGTTATGACCCTGTGACCCCCCCTGGATCCGCCACTGGAAAGGTACCTACCTATGAAAAAAAAAAACATTAGATTTTTGGAATATGGTAGCAATACAGTACCCAACTCTGTCCCAGTTGGCCATAAAACTGTTACAGATTTCAGCATCATCTGCCCAAATAGAAAGACTTTCTTCAAGCTTGTCACACGGTCATTCTCCAAGCAGAAATCTTTTAACTTTTGCAAGATCGAAACGATGGCTGCATATTTATTATTCTCCAAGAATTAAGAATCAGTACATCATACAACGAAGACGATGATAATTCTGATTGATTTGAATTAGTTTGAATAAATTTTTTTAATTTAAATTGCTAAGTTAGATGTAATTAAACTGCGCTTTATACTTTTCTATATACATTTCTCTTTATGTTTACTGTTATTAGTCATTATAATCAGCATCAGTAAATTATGTCGGTTATATTATAAAAAAAAAGTGTAGACAAGAGATAATTGTCTACAGATAATAGTCGACGCATAGACAATAATATAGTCTACATTAGGTAGACTACGTCGCACAACACTGCTGCTACTAGATGGTATTTGAGTCAATAGGAGACAATATAATCTTTTTCATAATGTTAAGTGGGCTCGCTGCTACTAGATGGCATTTGAGTCACTAGGGGACGATATATTCTATTTCATAATGTTAGTTGGGGTCGCTATTCGAAAATCAGTTTTATTCTCGGAGAAGATTAGTGACTACATAGTTGTTGGGCCGATTCCTGAAAAGTAGCTGGCATAATCGGTTGGTTGATTTATATTTGTAAACACAAGCTTTCTAGCTGAAATTGGCTCTAAGCAACGATATTTTTATATCACAACTAACATAATCCAGTTGACTGAGTTTGCTGCTAAGTCTGCAGCTCGAGAATTGAGTTGAAAAAACTCTTTATGCAAACGAAAAATCTTTGCTTTGGCGTATACGGCAGGCAGGAACCATGCCGTACTGAAGATTATACGGTTTGTGCTTATATGAAACGCCCTCTTTTTGCAATGAAATTTCTTTTTTAACGATTTTTCATTTGCATAAAGAGCGTTTTCAACATAATCCAGTTGTTGATTCCGAAGATCTGATACTACAGATCCTTCTGATGATCTTGATGGAAGGAATAAAATCTTGTCCAGCTCAGTTCATCAGACATATCTAAAATTCTTGTAACATAGTCTTACCAACTTTACACTGCGGATGAGTTTTGAATCTAGACATATGTAGATGGAGGAAGGTACATTAAAAGCAGTTACACGATGGACGCCTATAGTGTCGAAGAATAAGCACATGCAGTTTTTTAAACCCTCCACATGTTATAATTTGATTGCATCCTATATATACGTCGAGCTGCTAACCAAACTAGCAAATCGTATCGTTAATGCGAATTGGACGTGTGCATCCGAAGAATGATCCAAGGTTGAAGTCTTTACATCTTACTAAATTTTATTTTTAAAATAAAGCAAACAAGAAAGGATCGATATGTATAAAATTTGTGTACATTAATGAAATTTTCTATTGAAGGACACAATTTTTCGACAAACTTGTATTACGTTGTCAAATGTAGTTTTGGGTTATGAAGAAAGAATAGTGACAACGATTAAAAAAATGTTTTTGTTTTTTAGGAGGAGGTTCTATCAATTCAAGTTCAATATTTATTTTGTAGTTCGTGTGTGGGCCGATTATGCATACTTTGCACTAAAGGACAATTTAGACAAGGTGAGTTATGTATTTTGTTTTTCGCAGTGAGAAGTATCAGTTTAGTCGAATTACTTACTTTATCTAAGACAGCTTTCATAATTTTGCCAGAAGTTTTCTATGAAGATATATATATAAATCCAATATGGTTGCCACGTAATTATCCTTCTACTCCTCTCTACTAGGCATACGATTTAGACGCTTGTCAAACACATTTTGCTACGAAGATATTCTAAAGTCGAAACTGATGCTGACCTTTATATGGGTATGGTACATCCTTTAAACATAAAATTATACACAAGTAGATCTGAATTTTAATATATCGAAGAAATCTAACAAAAATAGATAACGTAGCTGTCATCTTCATGGGAAAAGATATCCGAGGTTTTCGCAGAGCACACAAGTGTGTAGTAAAAGACTAAAAGTTGTGAAAGTAAAACACCTAGGAAATAATCTTTTCGAAAAAAAAACTGTTAATCTAGAGGAAGATTTCAGAACAATAACAAGAGATTGGCGAAAAATGTACATCAGTCAGATGATACCTGACAAAAATTATATATCACAGTAGAGTTCTTAAAATCATTATTAACTCCATCAGACGACCCAAAACGACACAAAGAGGATGGGTATTCTAAACAGTACCTACCTTTCCTATACACCCACAGTGCACAGAACAGATCAATGATCAAGGATTTCTAACGGAATTAATAACCGTTCTAAGACTACAATTGAAACTTAAGTCACTCAAGCAATTAGAGTGGAATAGACTGATCGTGAATTGAAGTAGTTGCAAAATGCAGTTGCATTTTCAAAATGAATTGAAGGTATTACGTAGGATAGTTGGAGCCTATCCTGCAACTTCGATATTAATTCTAAGCTTCGTCAAAGTTGTATATTTTCATCACTTGCATATATTTCTAGAGCCATCTTTAGGCATGTGCCAGCCGGGCATGCACCAAGGACCCCGCGATTAATGGGGTTCCCTAGCAGCTATGATAGTAGACCATAACTGATGACCAATTCTTCAACCAGTAACACAATCTATTACAAGTGAGTTTATCTATTAGAATTTGGCTACTGAAAGTTAACCGTGGAATTTATTCGAACTTCTAAACATGCCAACAAACTTTCATAAAAAGTATTTTTTAAATTTCCGCCATTTTTTATGGTATACTTTCAGTAGCCAAACTCAATTTGTTTGGTAATCAGCGAAAAATTTTATATTGTTGTTTCTTGTTAAGCCTAATGGCTACTAGAGTCTTTTTGTCAACAACTTGTTACCGTCCCTAGTAACCAAGTCCTAGGACGTTCAACAGAGGAAATTTTCCTGTCCGAAAAATCACTTCCGTGGAATATGGCCAAGAATGTCAAAAGAATTTTATGGGGTTGTCACGGGGCAAAAGTTACGCTGTCCGAGGAAAGTATGCCGTCATTATTCCAAGGAATTTCTTCAGAAATAATAAGGAAAATGTTTTTGGAAACTTAGCGGATATTTTCCGCGGATACTCTATGGAGAGTTTGTTTGGATATTCTGCAGAAATTCTTCAGAAATCATAAGAATAATATCTTTGGAAATTTAGCGGATAAATTCCATGAATGCTCTATGGAAAGTTTTTCCGGATATTCTGCAGAATTATTGTACAGGAATTCTTTAGAATTTCTCCCTGCTACAATAAATAAAAATAATTTTAAAGTTATTAGTGTTAACAAAATAATATTAATTTTTTAGAAATTCATTAAAACAAAACAAAGCAATTCAGTTGTAAAAACAAAGAGAAAAAATCTTAAATTTATGTAATGCTGGGTGTTCTTCTTCCAGTTTCTATGTGAACACTAAATGCAAATGATTTCACGTCTCACGACACCATTCAGTTCCATTCCAAAACCCTAAATAATTTTTCTTAGAAACAATAATACATTGGAATTTCATTGGATAACGCCTGGATACAGTGCAGACTCATTCTGAAGAATATCCATAGCATCTCCAGAATTTTCAATTCTACTGTTAATCCATTCTTTTCCATCAAATACAAAAAAAAAAGTTGATAAAGTTTATGAAATAAAAAGAACGGCAAATTTATCAAAAATTTTCTCCAGTAGTTGTCTGCTGTTTTTTCCATGAAGGAAAGAGTATGGAGATTTCTTTGGACAAAGTGAAGATTTCAATTTCTACTTTTTTTGCAGTATGTCACCACTTTCTCCATATATTTTCATATACGGAATTTTTCAGAAAAATAATGGACAAATCAAAGAACAGTTTAAAATATTGTCCACTGTATTTCCAGTTCTTATCTCATATAAAATTTCTACGGAAATTCGCTAGATTTTCCTAGGAATGGCAAAATAGATCATGGTATAACATCGGAACACGTAAAGATATCGTTCTGTGTTGATTTTTTTGGATAAATATTGGAATTCTGTCCAATATTTTTGTAGTATAGTTGGAATAATGTGAGGACATCGGAATTGTGGTTACTAGGGTTGGGCTAGTTTAGTATGCACAAAAAAGGTCCTGCTATACCTATATCACCATTCATCAATATAAATTTTGACGACGCAGTTGTGATAAGTGTATTTGTCATAAGGATATAGGAAATATCAACGAAAGAAACGCTATTGGGTCCCTCCTATTTGGAGCGAAAGGCATGCCTAAACGAAAATTTTACTTAATGTTTAATGAACTACAATGCTATCATAAAAAATTTCTTTGATATTTCCATATGAGAAATATGTTGAAAGATTTGATGATTTACTACTACAGATTTTGCGACCTGCTATAACTTATCAAACTACCAATATGAGCGAAAATCAATTGAACCCGAAGAGAGACTGTCTGTAACTCTAAATTCTATAAACATTTTCATAGATGTTTCTCCCCATGCTTTTATCTTCAAATTGTTATTAGAATATTCCTTCAAATTTTTGTTGTATATGGGTAGTCTCATTCTTCATTAATTCTTCATTATTTATATCATTTGCTCTCACCATTCAATGAACCTTGAGGAACCCCCGCCAAGCCTGAAAAAAAACGAAGAAGACTGGCCATCTATGTACTTCCACTTGCTGGAATCTTCCGTTAAGTAACTTGTGAAGAACCTCATCACGACTTCTGAAAAACCGAAGTAACGAAGTTTAGTCACAAGAAATTGGTGATTGACGGAATCAAAAGCCTTGGAAAAATCCAAAAGAGTCAGCACAGTCCCTATCAATTCCCCCTGTATGTCATCAATTATCTTTAAAATAGCGGTGGTACTACTATGGGCATTCCGAAACCCGGACTGCCATTTGCATAGTAATTCGTTTACTTCCAAGTATGGTCTAATTTGCAAGCTTACGAGCCTTTCCAAAATTTTAGACAGAAAAGATGTGATACTAATTGGCCGAAAATATCAACAGAGAACGTTTTGGCATTTTTAGGGATTGGAATAACCCTTGCGATCTTCCAGATCTTGGGAAAGTGTGATGAAGTTATACAAGAATTAAAAATATTGGTCAGCTCCAGAATAACGAGAGGTAGTAGCAGTTTTAAGAAACGTGGACGTATCCCATCCAACTCTGTAGCATTTCACTTAATTGAAAAAAAGTGCGTTCATAACGTCAGTAAGACATTAGACATTAAAAAGGGAGAAGCTAGATGTTGCTAGTGCGTTTGGTATTTCAATATATATATACAATACAAAGATCGGGAAGTTACTAATATTTGGATATCATAATTGTCGAATCTTATCGTATACAAAAGAAAACATAAATTCTCGTAACGATAATTCAAGGAGAACATTTTCTTAGCCATCCTGAATATAAAATTAAAAGAAAAAAGCTGTAACTTTTCAATTCGAATGTGGAAACAGTAATTTCTCTATAAACTTGGAATGTTACCAAATCCATAATAAACTTTCGTTAATAGGTGCTTTCACGGAGTCTTTAAATTTCGCTGTATATAATAACTTTGATACTCAGTTACCATGAACTTCAACGATGATTAAATTAAGGCAGGATCGACATAGAAATTAATTTTGAATTGACAACATATTTTGTCAATATAACTTCCAACATTGGATATAAAACGAGGACACCTAAATTAAGCCAATCACTTGGAGAGAGATGCTATGCCTAACCTTCAAGATCTTCATTATCTCGAAAATCATTTCAAATTCGTCCTAGAAATAGACCTATACATATGAATATTTTATGACATTTCCGAAACGACCTGTAGAATTATGAGAACATACATATAGCTCCAAAAGTGTACCTTAGAATAAGATTTTCTGAAGAAATGTCTACAACAGATGCGCGTTTAATATTCATCAATTCAATTCAACCGACGACCGACCACAATGAAGGAACGGAATCGCACAAACGAATTCATCAAACATAAATGATATGCAATTATTATCGATTATCTTGTGGTATCAAAGTGTTTCCCATTAAATTCTAATCGGGGGGTATAAATCGTATCTATTTACTCAATCTAAACCGGATACGACATATATACATGAAAGACATAACATTGCAGTTCACCACACATCACTTTCCCCCCCGCAAGAGACTTAATTAATTAATCACAGACCAAATGAAAATTAACATTATCTCTGTGAAAATATATACAAAACCTCGACGACTCTCATACATTCCACACCGTGTGTATTTTATGCGTTCTTTTCCTTTCAACAAGATGAAACATTTCCTCACCACAAAGAACTATAGTCACACGCAGATCTTTTGTTTACTTTATTATGGCTAATCGAGTAACACTTCTCAACACTGAAGAGGCAATCAGTTTTACCGCCCCCGCAAATTCTGGGACGACATTGAAGACCGACATCCGAAGATTCTGATTCAGATTCTGAGAGGATAGACATATGAATGCCCAGAGACAGATGCAATGCAACTATATAATTCGATATCCTCCACCTATATAACTATAAAGCTCCGATTCAATTCTCATCTCAGTGAAATGCACAGAACAGTTGCGATGCTCAATGCTAAACACTTTCCTGCTTGAAGGCCAACATTAATTGCACAAGTCGAGCTGTCTATTTTCCAGTTGATGTTTCCTTCATACTGTGCTGATGAGTGGTCCAGACCAGATCAGATCAGACCAGACCAGACCAGAGCAGGCTCCCAGACTGAATAAATCTTTCCTCGTGCTGAATTAATTTTGCGATTATATTGGCGGGAGTCGCACATGTGCAATGCTTCCAGAGGACTTGTAGGAGAACAATCATCATCGTCGTCGTATCATCATAACAACATGCTCACTGTCGTACATTCCATAGTCTGGTCCATGATGATGATGATGCTGCTGTTGCTGGAGCTTGGAGCTGGGCTGTACTGTGATATGAGATGACTACATATATTGCATGACGAGGCAATAAAGAGAAAAACAAATTAGCGCTATTCTCTTGATTTTCTGGAACGATTTGTGTGGCCAATTTTATCTCTATTTTTAGAATCATGTTTTTTTTTTTTTTTGTATTGTTCTATTTGCCTGTGAATCGAAGGAAGATATGAGACACTCATTAGTAGTGGATTAATAGCCCGAGGCGTTTGTTTATTATACCTTTTAGCATTTCACAAGCAGCTTAATTATTTCTGTTGATACGAGATACACGTGAAAGGGAAAGGGGAGTTAAAAATTCTATCACAGAATTGCTCCAATCGAAAGTGAACAAAAGCATTTTCTTATTTTTACATTTAGACTATAGGTGAGGAACCTATCAGTGATTCAATGGATAACACAATGATTCACTAATAAAAGATGTTGATGTCACTCTACTTGTACATGGCAGATGTTTTGACTCTGATCACACTATGACGATTGTACCTTCACAGCACATGCATATTAGTCAATTCCATAACTAACTATAAGGTCAAATATGATATCTTTCTCACGCACTCCCGTTAGCAGAATAGGACTTCCATTTATGTATCAACTTCATCTGGAAACGTAAGCCCAAAATAGCCCACTGGATGTACTTTGAAATAGCTAGACCAGCCGTCACATATGCATCATCTCCATACTGGCGCTAAACTAGACAAAAGATAACATAGTCACAATTCAATACAGGGTGTTTCCCGTTAGGAGGTCAGTAGAGCGGGAGGTGATAGCACTCAGATAGATGAACAAAAAATTGTAAGGCAGGAGGGGGGGGGGGGGGGGGAGGCATATCAACCGTTTAGAACTTACAGGGTGATTAATGTATCAGTGCAGCCGATGTAAATATACAGCAAGAATTTACAGCAGAGAGTGAACACACTCTTTAGCCTTTAGCTTACTTCGAAATGTAATTATGAGAACAGGGTCATAAAATGGGACAGTAGGAGCTCTCCCCGGCCCCGGAAAAATTGAGAAAATCCTCGAAATTCCTAGGATTCATAGTTATCCTAGAAAGAAGGAATTGTGAAGATCCGGTTAAAAATAGCTGAGATAAAAACTAAAGTATCTCAACTATTTATGAAAAGAACGGCTTAAATTAAGGAAATGCCGGTTTTTCATAGAATTTTTTAACCGTTTGGGCTGTTTCCCAATTTGTTATTTCTACTATTAGGTACTACTTAATTATACACTATTTCAGTATAATGTCAGCGGATAAAATGAAGCCTGTTTTGTTGGGAACGGTTATTTCTAATTAGCTTTCAGCTCAGGCTAATAGTTTAGGTAGAAATGTTAATAATAGTAGAACAACCTCCTTTTACGGCAATCTTTGCCGCTTTTTGCCGTGACAAAATGTAAAAATTTACAATTTACCTTTACGGAATAACAATGGTTCGGAGGAATTTTTTTGTAAAGATGAAAAAGTTTCGTAATCGAACACTTATGCCTATGATTGAAAAAAAAAATATTAGAAAAATAACTCATATGTAGTAATGGCGTATATGGGACCCAGATGGGGGAAAAACAGTAAACTTCGGAAGTAAAAGCTCAGTGTGGAAATATCTCGAATTGAAAATAAAAACCTTCTTTTATGGATAGAAAATTTTATTACCTTTAATTTAGATGCAAAATTTTTTCTCTAGGTGCATCCGTTATGATGCAAGGTCCGACAAAGTAAAAAAGTGGTTTTCAGTTAAAACGTAATCAAGTTATAGAGGGTGGAAAATATATACTCTAGAGTATACCGGATTGAAATTTAAAAAACGCCATTCGATAGACCTCAGCGGGGGCTTTAAATAGACGCCCCACATGTCATTTTTGAGGTTTGAGGCGGGTGGGGATAACAACCCCGCACCCTAAAATACCCATACTCGAAACTTTTTTTTCGATACATTTAATCGCCTTGTCGAACTAAAGACGAATATCAAGTTCGTTTTTTGAACGGTCCCTTCCTCATCCCGCAAGAAAGGTTCAAATTTTGAAAATAATGAAAGCTAATTTCTAAACATGAAATACTATTATTAAGTAATTTAGGGCGGAAAAAGAAAATCGATCGCACAAATTTGTTTTTCGGTGATGTTTTATTAAGTTTTTTCCAGAAAGTTTCATGCTCTTTGATGCGCCATATTAGTGATGTTTTGGGCTCACAAATTTGCAATACCTTTTTTTTGTGGGGGAAAACCATGATGCGCCTGCTGAATCAACCGAGTACCACCTAGAACAAATACGAGGGCACCAGTCGATAGCCCTCAAAAGGATCTTTCATTTGACATACTGGAAATTTTCCTAGGACACTCCACTCCCCAGGTGCACGCGCTGACATTTGGCGTTCAATCTCAGCTCATAAGTACAACTATACAACCCGATTTACACTGCCAATTTGTGAATGTAAAAATATAAGACCCTTGTATTGCATTTTATATGCATAAGCCTTGTATGACTTTACTGGGTTGTAAGCAAATACATTTTTTACAACGATACACTCTTTGATACAACATTGCGTGAATACCCCTATTGTATCTTAAAAACTACAGGGTGCATGGTCACAGTTAGGAGCTCATTGCTTGCAGAATTCCATGGATTTTCGAACGTTCAATCAGCCCCATCGTCCTCTCCCCTCAAGAATTATGGTTGTCTAAACTCAAAATTTCGGATTTTCTTACCCTTGTTTTTTTAATTTAACTTCTATTATTTTCGCAAAAAGGTCGTTAATATACTTTTTTTTTTATAAAAACTGTAAACTGTAGACTCTCCTCTTTAAGTTGACCTTTAGTGGGAGCAGTTTCCGTGGTGGAAAACAGCCGCCACATTCAGGGCTTGTTATAATCTCACTTGCAGGTATTGTTGAAGTAGTTTCGATGTCCTATCTGCGTTTGCGATTGTGAAAACAACTACAGCGGGTAAATAACTCCAGTGCAGGTAGGTTCTTATTGAAGGTTAGTGCTACCCTACTAACGATGAGTTGTTGACGAGAGGTCTGTGGAAGATGTCTGGATAGGGTCCAGCACGACAGTTGAAACAGTTGTGTTGAGAGGCCGTTTAGTAACCTGGTTTTTGCGTGCTGGTCATCAGTGGAAGCAACGTGACCTCGTCATAGTACGGATGCGTGACGTCTGTTACTCTATACGGTATATTTACAGGCAGTACGCTGGTGTACCAACCGCTTGAATAAATGCCAAAATTATAAATGGCTAAGGAGACGTCTTGTGAATGCCTATAAGAAAGTTTATTTGACGGCATAGGCATATGACCCATGAATAGAGGCCAGGTCGAGATATGGAAGTATAGTCTGGACTCAAGGTTATCCCAATGACAACCTGTGCGGGACCAAATGTTGAATCCCTATGCGTCAGGAGTGCACCAGATAGATGAGAATCCGGCCTGACCACCGATCTTCTATTAGGAACTTAACCGAGTCGACCCAGGGTCGCTACGGTTACTTCGGCGACGGTAGACGTAACGATGTTATTGTTAACGTGTCTGAGGGCTTCGCTGCGGAACGTCCTCAGGTATAGAATGAACTAATCTCAGGTATCTCTGAAACAAAGATTATCTTTCCTAAAAGGATCATTAATTAACAGATGATTCCCGTGTTAATCTTCTGATTTCTTTATTTATTGCGCACAGAAAAAGGCTAAGTAAAACAAAACTGAGAAACTTGTTCTCTGACTGACATCTGAACAATAATTGATTTTTTTGCATTGTTATTTTTTACATTTTATTTCCAGCCTACCTAGCTATGGATCTCTACGTTCAGTAAAGTATCGCTAGCGGTGAATTTTGTAATGAACCTAACTCGGTTTACACGGTGAATTGTCCAGAGTTTGGAAATGACAGTACTTACTCAGACGTGTCGCCATAGACCTATTACACCCTATGTGTTAACACCAGCCTTTAAACAGTTATTAACTCACCTATTCAAGTCACACCGAAATTAGACGATATTTTGTAAAATGACGTGCTAAGGGAACAAATTATCGTTGAAAATAGGTTTGAAAATAGGTTTGAGAATAGGTTTAGAGCTAATAACTCTTAAAGGGCTTCAGATAGCACATTGTCTGTAATACTTCATATTAAAGAGGAGAGTCTACAGTTTACAGTTTTTATAAAAAAAAGTTATGTTAACGACCTTTTTGCAAAAAATAATAGAGGTTAAATTAAAAAAAAAAGGTAAGAAAAGCCGAAATTTTTAGTTTAGACAACCATAATTCTTGAGAGGAGAGGGCTATGGGGCTGATTGAGCAGTTGTTCGAAAGGCCATGGAGTTCTGCATACAATGAGCTCCTAACTGTGACCATGCACCCTGTAGTTTTTAAGATACAGTATGTTTTGTGAAAAACTAGCTTTTTTTCTTAATCACCCTGTAAGTCCTAAACGGTTGATATGCCCCCCCCCCCTGTCTTACAATTTTTTGTTCGTCTATCTGATTACAATCACCTCCCGCTCTACTGACCTCCTAGTGGGAAACACCCTGTATATTTCAAAAATTGGACTGAGAAGGAGTACTAGGGTCCATGCGACTCACTTCTATTGCACAGATCTAGAGGTATTGCTAAGCCTTCTAGTAGGAAATGGAACGCGTGCTAGACTAGTTCCATAACTAGTTACGGTAGCTATAGAAGTAATTACGTGTTGTATTATAACTTGCATTACTTTTAGCATTGCTTGTCATTGTCGGAAACATCGCTTACAATGTAGACTTTGTAACTAGTTATTGAAGCAGTTTCTGGGTACTAGTTATATAGCCATTCCCATAACATGAATAATAACGCTTAAAAAAATAGTGTATACAACGAAAGCAAATAATTTCAAAAAATTAGTTTCTTTCTTGTAATCCTAATAGAAAAAGGATACACATATTATCAAAATCAAGAAAAAAAAAATCCAACGTACCTTATTCTTCTGTGAAACTTTGCTTGTCTGCGCCATGTTGAGATGCACTTTGACGCCAAGTTTTTGAGTTGCATCAACCTGAAAATATTTGTAAGAAAAACCGCAATTATAATTAGCATTAGCCCTTTAAAATTAAAATAATAATTTTTACTTATTTTTATATGCAATATTATTCACGATCGAATATCACCACTTAAAAAAAAAAATTACGCGAACACGTTTGGACACTGAATTAAATTTCATTACTGATGCCCGCTTTCAAAACGGCAACAAGAATATGAGTTAAATAGGAACTCCTATTATACATTTCGAATATATGGAGAGTAACGTATAACATAATTGATTTTTATTTTCAATTCAGAAAGTAGTTACTGGTAACTACTTAAGTAACGAGTTTCGATTAAATATGATATTTAGTAGCTAGTGACATAAGCAGCTATTTCCGTAACGCATTGCTGTTTTCCTGCTGGGATACTACGACTACATCTGCAAATACAGAAAGATGCTAGGCTTTCAACCGACAGACTTCTAACTGCTGAAGATAAGGATAGTGGTGGAGATTCAAAAATACCTCAACCCTAGCATTCTTCTAACATACAACACGCAATTTTGACAACTCATTCAAATTACTCTTTCCAGAGCGAATAAATTGTGTGTCACACTAATTCTAATTTGAAAAAGTAGCTTTGGTATGGTATACAGATGATTTCAAGACAAACAAGGGTTAGAGGCTGGAGTATACAGTCAAAGACCCAAAGTTAACATAACATATTCCAACCTCGATGCAAGCAATACAATTTTCCAAGCAGAAATTCACGCTATTGAGCTCAGCATCAGTGAAAACATTAATTGAAAATACAGAACCCACAGCATCTATATTCTCTCTGACAGCAAAGTCATAATATTTGCTTTCGTATCGAACAGTTTTGAAACAAAACTGATATGAAATTGTCTTGACTGGAAGATCTAATAAAACTAGGGCACTCAAACATAGTTACCTTAATTTGTGTGCCTGGGTATAGCAACATTGCAGACAATGACAAAATAGTCCAGATGTCCAAAAACGCTTCACAATCCAGATACTCTTCTGCTGTGGGATCTCAACCGTAGTAGCTAAAGAAGAATTATCGGAATAGCTAATAACTCAAGATGAACTATTTTGGCGCATCACCGGCCTACCAATAACCTACACAGAATTTGGCTTTGTGTGGTGGGTGGGGGGGGGGGGGGGGTCATAGCTGTCCCAAGTCCAAAAGAAGTCCGAATAATAGGGTTGTAAGGTCCGCGTCCTGCGCCTATCTGAGCACTTAAGTGTTACCACACAGAAAAATTGGACATCTTGGGCCATACTTCTTGACACCTACAGAAGTCATGCTCAACTGATTGTAGAAAATTCTGAAGTTTGTCAAAATAACTCCACTGTCACTCAATGAGCTTTAGAAACGAGGAAATCACGATAGGCCCATAGTATCCACAGTGAATGAGACGTAAAACGACTCTCACTACCTAATCTAATCTACAATAATATAAAGCTCTTCATCTGATCACCCTGTTTTATGCCGTTCATTTTATATGTGAATTTGAGAATTCCAAAATCATTACGCGTAGAAATACGACAAACGCTACCTAAATTTAGCGATTAGATTATTTCCTGTAAGAGGTCACTTTTGGAAATCATATTCTAAAATTACTTTTATGTTTTTTGTTAATGCTTCTTGACAGCTTTGACAGATAAAACAAAATGGTTCCTTTATATTTATCTAACTGGTAAAAAAAATAGTAATTTTGTTAATACGCGAAAAATTATTAAGTCATGATTTTTTTATGATTTTAAAGACGAACAAAAATTCTTCCACATACTAAAACAATTACTTGACGATAAAACACCATTTTTAAGTACTGTAAAAACAGTTTTATGACATTATGACAGAACACGAAACTTGGATTTATTTTTATGAGTCCAGAAACAAGCGATAATGACAGCAATGGATCTTCATAAGCGACCACAACCCAACGAAAGCGAAGCATTGATAAGAAAATCATATTCATTTCATAAAATCCATCGAATATGGTAAATAGGTAATAATAATACTAATGTGACCCGAATACAACTAAACTAAACAGCTACAGTATATGTGGCTCTGAATTATTCAATTTAATTGCTCAGAAAACTTCAATTTTTCCTGCTCCTTCTGAGGTGAAGAGGAAGAGAGCTCAAAGGTCTTATGATTTGAACAAAAAACTGATGACCATTTTAACGATAGGTGGACCGAGCAGTGTTTAAAGAAAAAGTTCTTATAGATTAGGAGAAATCCAATACAGGTAGTCAAGTTTCTCAGTAATTATCATATTACGAAGGACTAATATCGCACAATATTTAAAGTAAGTTTTCAACGTGCATACCAAGATTAAATTTAAATATTTCGAGACATGAGTGTATCGCCTCAAGCGAAACACATACCCCACGGTAGAATTAAAGGCCACATTGAGCTTACGCAATGAACCTGAATCAAAACCACGAAAAATTTCACAACCAAAAGTTATGAGAGAAACAATTAGCGATTAAACCAATATAATCCCTGTGCCAACAGGAATAAAAGCTGCAGTGGCAGAAAGTTTACCTAGCGCTCCATAAACTTTGCAGACAAACGCATTAATGTGATCGGTCCAGTTTAATGCACGATCAAAAATTATTCCAAGATTCTTGACGGTACTATTGTAAGGAATAGTTTCATTGTTCAGGATAATGTCCGGATCCCAAGTGCCCAATTCACTTTTATATAGACCACGATAACATTAGGTTTAGAGGCATTTAAGATCAAACCAATATTAACAGCCCAATCAAGCACATCTTTGAATTCTTCGTTCATATGGCATATACATAGCATTCTCCAACAATTCGAACGGCCTAGAAATGTAAAACTGAATATCATCAGCACACATGTGGCAAACACAATTTCTCAGAACCATTCGAAAATCATTAATGAAAATAGTGAATAATAAAGGTCCCAGAATGGAGCCCTGTGGGACTCCACTCCGCAAAGGTAGGAAGCCAGAAGCAGAATTAGAGCAGACCACACTGTGCATGTTCATAGTACATTCTTACTGGGTATCACATATAACCGACTAAAATGCCCAACCGACAAAAAGGATAGACGAAGTCAAAAGACCGACCGACAAAAAAACATATATTGCATATTCCATTTTCCACAATTTCACCGACAAAAAAACATATATGGCATATTCCATTTTCCACAATTTCACCTCAGGCACGATTGTCAGTGAGTTGTTGTCACGTATGCGTGCGCACGCGGGCGATATTTTTGTTGTAGTGTTGAAAATGCGCATGGTACACTGCTTTCAAATTTAAATTTTCATCACACAAATTCAGTTATGTTTTATACATCTTGATATTTTTTTGTGGGTATTCACGGAAAATTGTGCAGCGTTAAGGAGAAAAAACTGCGATGAGGTATCTAAACACTTTCTCTTTTAGCAATTTCTTTGCAACATTGCCAAATTTCTCGCTCTATGGTAATGCAACAATGGTGAGTTGCTCATTATGACAAGCAAAAAAATACTAAAATAACAACTGTCCTGTCAGTCGTTTGTGTCATCTTATTGTCGGTCTAATTGTAGATCTGACAAACTGTCGGTCATGTGTAGTGAGTTTCATACAAGATAGTCAAGTTATTTGAATTGCTGTTGAGATTTAAAGAATAATGCTAAAATGATAATTAATATTTTCCATTCCTCTCAGTAGCTCACAGTTTGCAAAAGCGTTGACTACCATCTAAGGGATTGTGGGTCGAATCTCACCTCGACGCAATCCTGTACTTTCCTCCGACATACTTTCCTTTCGACTTTTTTAGCTCTATTGCTACTCCTATTTAGCAGGTTAGCACAGTTGGTCGAATTGGGATCTTTCCTCCGCCTGACACGCAAAACAAAAATATTTTCCATTGGACACCCAAGTACCTACTTCATAGATAGAAGTTTTTGTGTTTTAACGATGGTTTATCAAAGACCCAATCACTTCTAAATGTCTACTAGGAAATACTTCAGAGCGCGTAGTACGTAGGTTATATACCATAAGTTTTTAAATGTGGCAATACTAATGTCAATTGAGGTGATTTGACGTTTCCATTGTAGAGTTTGACATTTTTTTGCATACTAAAAAAGTTTTGTCATGTGAACGCTATTTGTTTACTTTGCGTTGACTTGAAAATTTCATCTCGGTCAAAAAAAAAAAAGGAATTAAATCGTCAAAATATTCGTCCAATGATTTTTTATGATTATCGAAGTGACCTCACGTTTCAACAGTGTACTGATAAACTTCAATCTGTATTTGGTGATGAAGCCCCACATAAAACGACTCAGAATTGCTGGTTTAATGAATTCAATCGTGGCCGTACTTTGCTGACGGGTGAATTTCGTGAAGGTCATCCAAAATCAATTGTTGTCCTAGAAAACATCGATTCTGTGCACAATAAACTACTACTAGATCATCATATGGCTCATCGTGGGTTATAGACTCGATCCTAGATATTAGCGTGACAAGTTAGTTTGGAAAGAATATTCCATGAATACCTGGTTATCAGAAAACTCTGTTTGCTTTGGTTTCCGCATAATTTGACAATCGCTCAAAAAAAAAGGGCTCGTGTAGATTGGTGCAAAGAAATGTTTAAAAAATATGATCGCTTCAAAATTCGTCTATAACATCTACACAGGTGACAAATCTTAGTTATATTCGTAAGAGATCGAAAGTAAACAGAAATCGATAGTATGGGTGTTTCAAGATGAGCCGAAACCAACGAAATTTGTCCACGCACAAAGCACTTCGAAGCTTGTTTCTTCGGTATATATGGATATATCGCTACCGTTGCTTTGGAGAATCATAAAACGGTCCATTTTGGGTAGTACACCACTATTCATTTGCCAGAAGTCTTTGGTGAAATGCGAAAAAAAATCAAGACAAAAAATCATTCTTCATCATGACAATGCGATCACCTAAAACTCGACTCAAACAAGATCATATTTGAAATTGGTTGAAGCGTATACAAAAGTGTGTAGATAATCATGGCGAATATTTACTTGAATAAAATCTATTGCAAACCGTTGTTACTATTTATTGTTATTATTACTCTATTACAAAACTTATGGTACAACTCTCATAGTATACACAGCTAAGATAATGCAAAACTGATCAAAACGAATGACCATCAAAAAGAGTTGTTTTTTTCTTAGTTCTTTTTAATCTTTATAAGAATTTTTTTCATTTATCATTTTGACGGAACTTTTAAATATTCTTCACACTACTTAATCGAATTTAGCGTCAATGAATTAAGGATTAAATTTAGAGCTAAGAAAAATACTTTAAGCAACTCGAAAAAGCCGATATAAAAAAAAAAGCACTTAAATCTAATTATAAAAATATTTTTCAGACAATTAGTCCTGCAATACCCCATACCTATACAAAAGTGAAGGACATCTTTAAAATTTTCTTTACGAAATTTTTCTTAAACTAAATTTTCATAGCCTGTTTTATTACTCAACCAACTGAACCAAATTAGACATGGCTATTCGGCACTTTGGTCCTAATTTCCTTCTACTGCCTTAACCTTCTTTCAAATTTCATGCAGTAGTTTTTATTTTTTTCGAAAATCAATTATATTCGCTTTTTGAATAAAAGCAATAAACGAATATTGTTCTTCCACCATATCCCCATTCGCACCACACATTAAAACACATTTCTAAGAATATACAAGATTCAAAAACAATTTGGTAGCGTTTCGGTTGACCAAATTATGCCGGTCTGGCGGTAAATTTTCATCTATAAGGTCTAGAGAGAAACAGCAGAGCAGCTGTCATAAATCTTACTTTCTTCAGAGGAAATTGTTTTAGGATATTTCGCACTTTCAATTCTACGAGGTAGTCAGTCTATAGCCACATGAATTTATGATGTTTTTGACTCGGCTATAAAATTAGAGGCCACTTTGACAAAAATAACCGTAATTAACTGAATTCCTGGTATAATTGGGATAAAAAAAAAAGAATTCTTACTGAAATTATAAATTACTCTACCAAACCCCTGCGGTTCTCTTCCTGTGAACATAATTGACAACGAAAAGGTTTTCCTTTTTTTTTTTTTCTGATATTGTTGTGTGCGGTTATGCTTAATGACAACTAGAGAGATATTTTCAAACACAATCAGAAACCACAATTTAAAACTATTCAGGTAAAACTCCTACCAAATTTTCTTTTGTAATGATTTTACGAAATATATTTGACTTTAGGTAGGACCTACTATCGCAGAGGCGGAGGGTAATTTTTAATAATTTAATTTATCTTGTTTAACTTAAGAAGTTTATGGAATTGTCAATTTATTTTTGATAAACCAATTTTTATTGTCGTTGGAGTCTAATTAATTGATAAAAAAAATCTGCTCATACCTTAGGCAGACAAACAAGATCAATGATTGTTCATTTTTAATTAAATTTTTCAAAAATTTAGTTACCCATGATTTTGTGAGTTAAAATGAAAGTCCTGTTAATTTTTACATGTAATTGATATTTTTAATAATTAAAATTCAAATTCAAAGGTAATGCAATTTTTGCAAACTCAAATTACGAACTAATGATCATTGATTTTATTCGTCTAGGGTATTACGCATGCATGCTAATTCGTTTCATCTTAATTAATGTAAAAACAAAATAATTGAGTTTTAGTACAAATACTAATTTTTTAACAATTTCTCTTAACATTTCAATATTTTTCTTAGATTACAATTTATTTTAAATTTATCTGACAGAATGGGTGTACCACAAATACTAAAGAAAATATATAGCCATAGTCATTGGATGCGTTCACCGACACGATAGCGTCTTGTAGCGTAGTGTTAGCGTAGTGTTGGCGTAGCGTAGTAAACATATGTATGTCAAAAGAATTATTTTGACAGTTAATTACTACGGTGGTGACTTTGGCATGGTGAACGAAAGAAAGCGTAGCGTAGTGTAGTAAAAAATTAGAATTTTCAGATTTCGAGTTTTTTAACATAAATAGTAAAATAGGATCAAGATTTTTGAATGAAGTTACTTGATTTGCCTTCCGCTATGTAATTTCAGCTATTGATGTATGAAATGCAACATTTATTTTACCGTATAATTAACTGTTAACTTTTACATTTTTATATTAAGTTCCCACTACTTCAATTCTTCTATTACTTGTTTTACTATACGTCAATCATTCTTTATTATACTATAAATATTCTAATTTCACACTACTCCTATTCCTCTATTACTTGTTTTGCTATAATGTAAATCTATGTAACTTTTATGATATGCTCAAATAAATAAATAAATAAATGTTTATGTTTATATTTTTATTTTCACAAATGTGTGAACAAAAATTAAACTAATAAATACAATGCAATGATCCTAAAAGATTTACAATTGCATATAATATATTCTTATAATTTTCCAATTCCTAATCCTAACCTAACAAAGTTGCCATGTTATTGTCTCCATGGTAACACATCACTTCGGTAAATTTTACTATCCAAAATATGATAGTAAAAGGTAGCGCGCTTCAAGTCACTCTCAGTCGACTCAGTGAACACAGAAGAAAGTAAATGGAAGTGTTTCGGTAACGTTTATCTGTCATTTTTCGTGCTCAGTCAACGCACGAAAGCGTTTGGTAGTGACAAAAAGTGACTTTTTGCACGCTTTCTTTCTGTTGGTGAACGCACCCATTGAAGCGCTGGAAACAGTCTCTGGCAGTCATGCTGGCCTGTAGCAACTCGGCAGAGCCCCTTGTAAGTCATAATAAGCCTCGGGTAGCCTTGACCTTTGTAGAGTTTTCGAAAATCAATTTCGAAAGCCACCTTGAGAATTAGGAAGGCAGAAACACATCCAAGCAAGCCTCAGGCCTGAACTCTCTCAGGCTTCCTCACAGCTCGCCTCAAGGCTTGCCTCAGAAAATTGAAAACAAAATGATACTACCGGGCGCGGTGCTGTCATTGTAATTTTATTTTGATAGTATATCTGTTGACAGAAGTAGGCTAGAGAGAGAAAATTTGCAACATTGTGCAAAGCGCGCCTTGCGGTTAAGCCTTTAGGCTAGCTGCTGGCTTGGTTTTGTGTTGCATCATTTAAAAACCCGTGTTGGAAATTTTGACAATGACTCGAAGAAGCCATTACGTTAGTAGGCCACGGGTTTAATATTTAGGACAAAATATATTAGAAATTTGTAATTCTGTCAATCGTTGGCTTAGCTAAGTCTGAATCTTTTCATAAAAAGTTTTTGTAATAAATAATAACCATTGTTAAGAAGTAATCTCAATAATAAATTAGATAACCTTGTTTCAGGTATCCATTTTTAGGTAAACCGAAGAGCACCGATATCTAGGTGCAGGCTAATGTCCGAAGCTAAGTTCTACATTCGTGGACCTAAGCTAGAGATATCCCACAATCGCTAATTCTTTCGCCTGATCGACACTGGGTCGACTTGGCTAAACCCACTGACATGTATATAAATGGACTGACTGATCTCCTGTTTCATGTATGGCACCAGTTTTGTTTTCAAAAAGTATGCTCTGACTGACGCTGTATTTAAATTATTTGGGAGTTCATTTATATATGCATGTCAGTGGGATGTACAGAATTTACCACAAAAGTATTTGGAACTATTTGTATTGTTAAATTTTAATTGTAAGGTGAAGGAAGTGTTTTTTATAAGGCTGTTTTGGTTGGAAATACCACTGAATTGTTACAGTTTAGTGGGAAAGTATACTCTCACGGAAAGAGACAGGAACATGAAAGTGGTGCCATTTGCTTTCATGCATTTTTGGTTCAAAGAGCAGTCCATTTATATACATGTCAGTAGCTAAACCGTATTAAGTAACTTGCAACCATACAGTGCTGTGATTCAGCAAAGATTCGCTCTCTCTCTCTCTCAAATACTTATCAGGACTGTCATAGGGATAGTCTGTATTTGGAACCCTTTACAATTTGACCATAATAAGAGGACAAGAATTCGATCTGCCCGGGACACTTGTCCAGGGGCTCCCCAAAATATACTTTTTCCTACTTTTCAGAGTTTCAGGAATATATCCAATTGTTTAACGAATATTCATTGTTGGTTTGATCAACTTAAATCACTGATCAAGACTCACCACTGAGGTTGTAATTTAGCCACGAGCTTTTTATTGCTTTGTTTGAAGACTTGGCTAACTGTCAATCTGACTAAAATTCACTTTGCCTACGGTACATCTCAGACAACAGAAAGGATACACCTCTTCTGTTGAGGACATATGACGATTCTTCTCACATACCCCTCAACTCAAAATTGTTCTAAATATGTAGGTACTATACAAATCAGAAGAATATGAACGTTTGATCGTGAATCACCACTTCACCATTGATTTTTAATAATTCTTTTAATAATATTAATAATAACAAGTCCAGTATTGATCCCTGTGGAACACCAACTATGACTTAAAAAATTTTGTTCTAGAGTTGGATGTTAATTATGCTTTACATTTTTTAAATTAGCGAATTTTTTTTTAAATTTTTTTTTTTTTTTTTTGAAAATCAGCAAGAAATTCTGGAGAAGTTGTCATTTGAATTTGGGATTATCAGTATGAGAATAATAATCCAAATAACAGATAGCAACAACAGTAATATATGTAGAATATATTATCACCGATAGGGTAGTTATCGGAAGACCCAGCGGAATCAAGAATCAAGTTTTTTCGTTTATATAGACTGAAATATGCTAGAAAGTTCTCAAGAGAGATTTCCAATACTTAATAGACTATTATTAAGCTCGGGTCCACTAAACAAGAATGAGATCAAGACCAAAAAAAAATCAAAAACTTTAATAGAGTCCCTAGATATGCTTATTATGGATTCGACTCTATGTGGAGAAATGAACACGGAGTCAGAAGTAAAATCTTCAGTCACTCCTTGTCTACAGCATTACCATAATAACTACCTTTAAGAACTATTCTATATTTTTTTATTTGTAAGTATTCTTCATTTTTGATAAATAAATCATATTAGTTTCAAGTAAATTTTGTTTTTTAATCACAGTTTGCGCAGAAAATATTATTTAAAGTGCAGCAATTGTCAATTAATCTTGCCATTAAGATCATAAAATAATGTTGGCAAAATTTTCATGGTAAATACTCCTATGTGAGACATCTTGTTGGAACCATATTTCCCTAAAGATCCATGTTGATGCTACTATATACAAAAACTCGGTAATCATGTTCCGGTAACGAATATCATAATGGAACTGTATTTCCAGTCTCATTAAATAAAAAAAAAACAATATTGGCCTATTACGTCACCTATTCAAAATTTGTACTAAACAGTGATTCATTGATAATTCATTGAAATCTCATAAATCGTACAGAGACAGATTTTCCAAACCGCAGATTGGGTAATCTGGTTGGTTAATGAATCCCCGTTGAAAAGAAAATGTGGGTCATGACTAAAGAAAAATTTTTCCCCGAAACCATAATTCAATTCGATGATGCTCTTCCAAACACCAACTTAAAATTTCCAAAGTTCATAATGGTCTGATTCAATTCTTGTGTCAGTTGAATTTTGACGCATAAAGATGCAGGTCTTTCAGGCAGCTTCTTGGAATGTCCAATTATTGTAGTTATAGACGGTACCAAATCAAAGTCTAAAGTTAATTATTATTCCTTGCATTAGGCAAAGTCAATAGTCCTTCTATCCTCTTCTACTTCTCCTTCAACTACCTTACAACTCTCGTGGATATGATGCAAATGAAGAAAAAATTTATTTATGTATTTAATTTTTGGTGTGCTGCAAGTGAAATTGTCGATCGTTGCTTTCGCCCACTGCCGATCTGTACAATTAAATTGTTATATTTTAAATAATGTCTAGGTTAATTTTTGAACACTTAATTCAGGTCTACAATAAAAGGACTACACTCTACTCTCCTTTCTACGCATGCTCTTAAATAAAATTTATATTGTACCATCCACCCCTGATGTACAATATGTACAGACTCTATCCCACAACCAAATCTGCTGTCATGGTAGCTTTCGAGGGTATCTACCATATCACGTACCTGCTGCATTGAAAGACAAACAATTTTTAACATCTAAGCCTCACGTCAACTCTGTAAATGCTCTAATCCTAGACGAACCTAGCAAATATTCTAGGCTCCCGAAATGTAATCGATCGTCTTCGGAAAAAATTATGTTGTAGAGATTTCACAACAATGATTATCAACATTTCGACATATAGATGACTCTGTTATCTGATCGCTCACCCCGGTGAAGTGGATGTTGTTATTTTTGGAGAATGACAGTGTTACTCAGTTACACCTACACATATGCGTCCTGTGGCAACCATAAATTCTTGTCACTAATATATCAACATATGTAGATCTAACAGGGTAATACTTTTAAGAGGTAGGTAAGTCTTGGCGAGCTGCAAAGTAAGGAGCTTAGATGAATCCTGTTATTCTAAATGAAACCAAGATGGATCTAGGGCCATTTCAAAGGTTACAATGAACCCACTGGTGATGGAGGCTAACCACTTCTAGCGGCACCCGTCTTACCTAATTTAATCGAACCCTTAATCGCTATCTAAGATAACTGGAGCATACAGAATGGGTGCATTTCGATTCTCCACCGATAGACGGCAGGAGAACATAAATAGAAAAGTTTATATGAATTATGACAATTATTTTCTCTACACATATTCTACATATGTATGCGCTTGGATGTTTGATTAGTATTAAATGTGATAAATTAATTCTTGTTATATATGTAATTATTCCCCCACGAAATACAATCCCTGACAACTGACTGATTTGCTCATATCACAAAGCAAAGACACGTCTATCAACAACCACAAAATCTGGGATTTATATTCTCAGAAGACGAAAAGGTGGAGGAAGCCACTAGAACTCACTCAAAATATGATTAATTTCTCCCCTTAATTGACTGGAGGAGGCTGTCAGTATAGTGGCGGTCTTCAGAAAAGCAATGAAGTATCGAATCCACTTAATTCCATATGAATTGGATGCTTTGTAACTACGTGGATCTATATGTGTGTACACATATACAAAGAATACATACCTATAAATAGCTGGTTTTTGTATCAAAAGTCTGAAGTGAGTTAGCTGTTGCATCCCACACACATTGCAATGGAAGTAAGTACTTAAAGTCGCTATATGAATTGTAGGTAGGGTAGATAGGTAGGCAGGTAACTTAACTTGCAATGAAGTGATACTGCTGCAGTTTACATCCATATACATATACATACATATATATGTATATAGATATTGTTGTAGGTAGTCTATACGGATAATGCCGTTTCTCTTTGAAATCTAACACTGCATTTGCTTGATCCCAAATCCCAACTCAAAACTTCCAACTCCTTGGGATTTGAAACCTAATGAAATCATGATAGCTTGGGTAGGGTGTGCCATTCGCAACAGTATCCTTCTTTGTAAGCGTTACGGGTATTATATAATACACAAAAGATAACGAAAGATGTGTATCTTTTGGGTATCTTCACAACATCTTCGCATCTGGATCAAGTAATTTCAATTTTCCTTAATTCCTCAAGACTTTTGTGCACTTTTCTGACAGAAGCGATATATTCTGTGACGTTTTTTTCGCGCAGACAATTGAGAATTTGTTTTTTCTTTTTTGCTAAGATTTCTCTCCTTGAGGTGTTTGCCATATATGTAATTCTGCTGTTTCTACCTGATCCTTGCTATTATTCTCCTGTTTAGTCGGCATTTCTTAGAAATTCAATTCAATGAAACTGTTGGATATCGAAATCTTATGGATTTTTCACAAAAGAGCCAGGATAAACATCCATCCATTGGCCAGGGATCAGAGTGTTTGAATTTGTTTCTTTAACTGAGTTTGTTTTTAATACCATACCCATACACATGCACTGCGGTGAAAATATTTACATAACACAGTCTGTAACAGATGAGATTTACGGATAACGATTGAAAATGATGCTATTGAATTTGCTATTTCGGAGTGGATATTTATTTAAGATTGATTTTATTGTCCAACATTTATGTCTTCATAAGTTTTCTTTCATAATACTTATGTCATGGTTGTTTTGTAGTTGCTCCTAATATAAACTTTTCTTAACTTTATAATTATTTAGGTATACACAATTCATTTAATTTTTGATTAATTAAGGACCTACCTGTAAGAAAACTCGACCCATGTCTTTTTATATTTAAAAGCTATTGATGACAACCCAAGTCAGGTTGAATTTGTACTACTGGAAACAGTATTCAATAATTGCTTAAACATTGGTTACTTCTTCCATACAAGTGATACTTAGCCATAAAAACATCAAAAAGTTCGCCAAAGTCCAATGGGGGTTCAAGATAAATTTTAATAAAACTGATTTCATCGTCTTTGGTCAGCCCCAGAAAAGCTTCACTAACCCTCAATAGTTTCGGGAACAAGCCAATAGACCCGATAAAATATCTTGGTTCTTTGTTCAATGAACTTTTCAAATTAAAAGCTCACGCTGAGACTATGGCCAAGAAAACTAACATTACCTATGCACTAATATGGTAAATGTCCGGCCCATCCACTAGATTAAAACCTCTCTTATACAATCAATTGATTAGACCAGTAATTCTATACGGATTTCCCATTCGATTCACCATTAGTAAGACTACTAGTAGCCTTTCCCCAAAATTTATAAAAATTATTTAACCCTACATTAGACCATACATATATCTTGCATATACTTAACACTACTCTGACTACACCTGTTTTCTCGTCAAGATGGAAAAAAGCGACGGTGCTACCAATCCCGAAAAAATCTGTAACTTCTTCCCTTTCTGATTTTCGACCCATAAGTCTTCTATGCTTTCTATCAAAAGTCCTCGAAAAATTTATGTACAGCCAGATCCTGGCACATATCGGAACTAATAATATGCTTTCCCGTTGGCAATCTGGTTTCCGCTCAAATCATAGTTGCGAAACTGCTCTGCTAAAAGTCACCACGGACAGAGGTGATGTGGGTGTTCTTGTAATGCTTGATTTTACCAAAGCTTTCGATAGTATTAATCATCTTAAGTTAATGAATAAATTATCTTCAAATTTCGGTTTTTCCCCTTCTGCTATTAACTTAATCTTTAGCTTCCTCTCTGGACGATCTCAGAAGGTTCTCATTAATGAGATGTTCTTTGAAATACTTTCTTTGTCATCCGGTGTGCCTCAGGGTTCAGTGTTGTGTCCAGTATTATTTAGCTTATTTGTTAATGATTTTCCAGATGCCATACGAGATACCAAAATTCACCTATATATGCCGACGATGTTAAATTGAACTTTAGCAGATCAGTTGGTCTCATTGAAGATTGTATTGCCCCATGTAAATGAGGACTTGGAAAGAGTTTATGGCTGGTCAATAAATAACGACCTTGTGCTTAATCCAGATAAGTCACAGTGCCTTATGGCACGCCACAACTCCTTAGAAGCATTTTTATCCCCGCCTTTCTCCACGGCCATGTGTTGGCTTATGTTGAGCAGGCTGCGAATTTTGGGATAAAGATCAACTCAAGATTGAGCTGTTGTGATCACATATTATTCCTGATTGGCAAAATTTATGGTGGACTGCGGAGGTTATGGCTTTCTGCACAGATTTTAAATTCCAGCATTAAACTGAAGCTCGTAAAAGCCCTGATCATATCCCATTTTCCAATGGAAACTTGATTTATCCACTACTTGATTCGTATTGCCGCCGAAGAATTAATGTGACCTTTAATTACTGTATTAGATGTGTTTTCGGTCTTCGTAGGTTTGATCACATCTCCCCGTTCAGTACATATAATCTCGTCTGTTCCTTGGAGTTACATCTTAGGCGCAGGGCACTTGTTTTTATTATAAACTAATATGTACGGGCGTCCCGGATTATTTGGCTACCTACATTATTTTCCTGTAATCATTGCGACACCATAACATCTTGATTCAGCTATATAATAGGCGAATACTAGACAGAGGAATCCAGCTCCCGCAATGGGCCCAAGTATGGTATACTGACGGATCCCGGAAGGACGGGAAAACAGGCGCAGGGGTGGTTGGTCCAGAAGTGGAACTATCTGTTCCGCTTGGTGTTTCACCTTCCATTTTTCAGGTGGAAGTCTATGCTATAGAGGTTGCAGCTCAGGAAAGCCTAAATAAGGGCTGCAAGAACTCCAACATCTACATTTGTTCAGACAGCCAAACTAAGCTCCTAGCTCTTTCCTCTAAGTTTTTGCGTCGAAATTAGTCTGGAACTGCTACTCGAAATTCCAACTACTGACTAGGGACAACTAAGTAACATTTGTTTGGGTGCCTGGACACGAAGGAGTAGACGGTAATGAAAAAGTGGATGAACTGGCTAAAAGCTGAATGTCCGTATATTGGTCCCTATCCGACATTTAGCCTACCAAAAAGCCACTTTAGGGGGAACTACTTAAGTGGGAAAACAGGCAACTAGATCTCCTTTGGCTTAGAGCGCCCGGTATGAGGCAGCCGAAGAAATTCTTCAATCCTTCTCATTTCCTGTCGCGTCAACTTATTGGAATTAGCAGACAGTCGCTCAGACTATTTGCTAATGCAGTCACTAGCCTTGGCCCTTTCCGTTACTTCCTGAAGAAGATAGCCAAATGTGTCGACTGTGTGAAGAGGAAGATGAAACCTCGATGCACGTTATATGTGAGTGCCCAGCATTTGCAGGTCTAAGGCTGCAAATCACTTGAAGAGAACTTATCTCTCCAGATATTGTCTGCGATCTAACTCCAAAAGCAATAATTGAGCTCGTTAAAAGACTCGATTTTGCCTAACCACTCTAGGGGAAGGCACAATAGATCAACTATGGTCGCGGTGTCCGCAAGGTCCTGGAGACCTAGTCACCCCTACTAGTTAACATTAGTAATTTATTGCGTGACCCTTATTTTTTAAGAATTTGTTTGCAACGAGCCTGCATCGAATCCACTAAACGTTCACAGCTTTCTTTTGAAATCAGGTGCCACTCTCTTTTTACTGCAGTCTACAATTCAAACTTATTTCTATTTCTCTCAAGAGGATTACATTCTGATATTTTTTCGACCCTTCTTCTCCGCTCCAATCTTAATGGGCCCTTGGAAAATTTAGTTAGTTCCATATATTTTTTTTACTTTGGAGAGGCACTTTTCTCGGTGATCGGGCTGATAAGTCTGCATCCTTTATCGAATTCAAGACAAATTAATGAATGAGAAACCAAAATTGCAAAAACGAACAACTTTGGATAAATTCTTTGAGAAATAAACACAAAAATATATTTTCTTAGTTTTCCTTATTGTACTTTTTTTTCTTTTCAATTCAAATTTAATTTTTTGATATGTATATATAGGGTTTATAGAATAATGGATCTGGTCATTTGTTTTTTAATTACATACCTACATACCACATAATATTATTCGCTTTAGATAATTAAAGAGTAATTGAAATTAAATTGAGAAGTTTTTTATTTTATCCCTTTAATTCGGATAAAATAAAATTCTGATAGAATATTCTTGATAATCGAAGGTATCTAACCGGAAAAACCGTTTATCCGAAAAGGACATTCCAGATAAAAGAGGTTTCACTATAATAAATAAAAGAGTAAAAATAACTTAGTTTCAAATCCCGGACGAAGTGGTTATTTTTCTCTTGTATTTATTAATTTAATTTAGAATCGTAAAAATAAAAATTTCTCAAAAATTCTTCAATTCCATTTATGACCGATTCTAAAAATTTGAAGTTCAAGGCCCGTATGAGACAAAATAAAAATAAATAGAACAATAGTAAGGTAAATGCACCAATTCGCGGCCATTTAAGGAACTGCTATCCTTAAAAGAAAGGTTTTTAGTAGAATTTACTTCATGCCGTTGTTTAAACTTTTATAGTACAATAGTAAGTTGAATATTTATCTTTGAATTTAAATTAAAAACTCAAAACATTTATCTAGTCTGCATAATAATTGAAAATATCAGTGTATACGGAAATCACCAGTTTGCGTTCAGTCTAATCCAGTTTGCGTCCACCAAAGTGCCAATTCGCGGCCATTTACAAAAAAAAAAACCTCTTTTATATGGGATATTAAATACATGTTGTTTTGAAAGATACGACTTTATTAAGTTTTCGTTATTTCTGATTTGAAAAGCCATTAAAAAATTAAAGTTGTGATATAATTCACAGCAACATAAAACATAACATTCCTCAGATTAAAACTATGTAATTCAATTCAAACTGTGTTGTTTTACATAACATTTTCTAAATTTCATTAAACTAAAAGGAACAAATCAAGAAGGAATTATATAACATAATGAAATTCAACGTTTTATAAATTAGAATAATAAAACAATTTCTTGCCTGCCTTAAAGCTATATTTAAGTTCAACATACTTTTTGGTCAAACTTGAACCTCTTGGTCTCTCCTGTCCACTTTTATTATGGATTGGGAGTTTTTGATCTGTTTGATGTGTGTCGCTTTCTAAACCCTGACTGATTCTCCAAAAAAAGATCATTTTTATTGAAATTGCTTTCAAGTTGTTTATGCACTATTTTTTGTAATACTTTCTCGCAAGTAGATAATGCATTTATTGGTCTATATTCTTCACAGTTATCAGACCCTCTAACCTTTTCGATTTGCGTGACACGAGACTCCTTCCAAATATTATGAAAACATCCAGTACTTAATGAACGATTTACGAGACGCTCGAAAATTGGACCTAGCACTTCAAATGCGCCCAGTAGCATTTTTGCACTTATAACATTAAAATCTCTTTTTAGGTAGTGAGTTGAAATTTTTATTGAGGATGTATTTCTATTCCTGCTATAATAACAAATAATAAAAATTTAATTAAATTAAAAATTGAAGGGGGCCCAATAGTCTTGATTTTTTCAGCGTTTTTTGTTCGACCTTAACAATCGCTGTATCTCTTGAACCGTAATAGGTAGACACACGCAATTTCCAAAGAGAGTGAGAAATACTATAGCTGCTACAACAACAAATAATGAAAATAAAAAAAATAATAATAACATAATAAAAAGTACATAGTGTTAAATCTTGTACGACATTATGGAACCCTTCGTGTGCGAGTCCGACTCGGGCTCTTGGTCGGTTTATACGAACTGTGCTTAAAAGGCTATCAGGACTTAATAGAAACTCACATGTGGTTATTATATGAAAATTTCCTAAATTAAAACCGAAAAGTTACAAAAAATTAAATGAAATATCTTAACTCATATTGGTAATAAAATAAATTTAAATTTAAATATTTTGATTATATTACTCATTTTCGTCGTCTGTAGTTAAGGGTTAAGCCATGATGTCATATCGGCTAACTTTATATGGTGACTTACAAGGAGAAAAAAATGAACAAAATACAGAAATATGAACAAATATCGCTTCAATTCGGCATACCTACCTCATTCTCATTATCTGAATCTTTTATTTTTGTAAGAATTAGTTATATTTGCATTTTTTTTTTTTACATTTTGCTTTAGTACATTTAGAATTTTTGCTTTTTCTCTTTTTTTCTTCTTTTATTTTCATTAGTTTTTATTATTGCTATTTTTCAATCAATCACTTAACGTTCCTTTAATTTATTCCTATGTTGATTAATTAGAACTTACTTTTTATTTTATTCTTTTTAATTTTGTAGGGTAAATGCACTAGTACTCGGACACCTAACGTATCATCTTACTTTTTTGCTCAATCATTTTATTGCTATTAAGAATATGCAATATATTTAATTTTTTTATTATTATTTAAACTGTTTACATTTAGCATGTAAATATTTTTAGGTCATTTAATAATATTTTATTATAGTTTTGGGGGTTGAAAAAAAAAAAGTTCGCTTTTATCTAGTATTCGGACATCAACCTTTAGTATTCGCACACTACAGTTTCAGTGTCCGGACATAGGATTTTTGGGAAGAAATTTATTACTCATTTTTTGTAGAAAATAAAAACAAATTAGCTTTTTCATAAAACTATATACATTTTATTAATTCAAAGAATTATAAACACATTTTAAGGCACTTTTCTCTTAAAAAAAAAAACTGAAGAATTTATACAGGAAAATACTTCAAACTTGGTAATAATGAAATAAAAAATACAGTAGATAACTAAAAAAACAATAGTCTCAAAAAAGTTATCGCATATTAGTTTTGTTGTTAATATTTCGAGCACACGAAGTCTTTGCTTGCTCCTCGTAACATAATGAAAGCATTGGAGTGCACTTGGGGTAGTACCACCAACCACCTGGTGCAAGAATCTCAACCAATGTTTTCAAATCGTCATCTTCAACATCGCTTTGTAATTCAATTAAAATATTGCTTGTTCTTCATTTTGTACTTTTTTTTTAGACGTTGTTCCTTTTTCATTAGTCTTTTCTATACGGCATTGAATTGATCCCGCTTGGTTTTTTTTTTTCTTTTAGAGTGCATATTTTTCGCCATCCCTCGGAAGATATAGCACTGGGTGATCTATCACTACCTTTTTTCTTAATTCGGGTTGTATCCAATAATAAACTAGCTTAGGGGAAAGAAGGTGCTTACTAATAATTGAGCTGTGGTGCACGATCTTCTGCTCAAGATCGAAAGTGGAGTTCCTATCGTAATACGAGAGGGAGCAGTCGCCTGTGACACACAAGAAGGACTAGGTTCTGGAGAAATAGTTTCAACTTTTTTAATTTATTTAACTCTTACCAGTTGCAACTTTCTGCCGTCATTCAAATCATATATGCCTCCTGTCAGATCGTTGAATGTAAGATCTAGTTCTGGTAACGCTTCTGTCGAAGCTTACCCGGGGATTACACGAGATAGTACAGCTTGCATGCAAGCCTCAGTTCTAACGCGATTTTTAACTTGACATCAGAAGGCAATTCGGTTGATGTGTTATCATCTTGCATGCAAGTTCATTTAAGAAATGGTATTGAGGCGTAGAATCATGCGTATATTGGAAAATTATGGCAATAAAGGAAGCATCACAATGATAAAAACCCAAGAAAAAAGGAAAATGAAGGTGTTGGTAAATGATGTATTGCAAATAATCCCAGAAAATTTCAGTTTCCCGGTATAAATTTATGAATTTTTCTCAAGCATTTCGTTTCCGCCATTTTGAAAACAGTATTAATGTCAAATTACTATCACCTCAGCTACCATGGTTTTTCATCATGCAAGTTTGCTGAAAGCATGCCAGTAGAGGATACACGTGCACGAAGTATGGCAGTGCGGCTTGCATGCAAGCTGTACTTGCAGGTGTAACCCCCGGGTTATGCTCCGGCTTCCTTGATGATGTCCAAAAGTTGATTTTCGTGAATATTTCTCGTTCTTAACTTATGATCCATTAGCTCAATAACCTCAATAGCAGTGTGAAACTTCTGTACTGGAATTGATTCTTGTATTGTAGTTGGTATATCAGCATTACGAGTAGCTGCAAAATTTTCAACCACGTTTTTCATACATTCATTGAAAACAACTGTTTTTGGGGTCGTAAGGGTAAAGCCCACATTTCCTGAAGTATTTTGTTTTTTTTTTTGTGTTTCCAAATTTTTAGATTTCGCAAGATTGCAGTTTCCAGCAAAGGGAAGAAAGTTTTTTGTGGTTATAAGTTGGCCAACATTCTTGACTGCCATTCTAGAACGATTTTCTTCTAACTGACACTGCATCATATAAGTCGTATTTGTTGGCAATGCATATAAAATTATACTTTTTTTCTTGTAATTTTAATTCAGCTCTAACGTCAAGTGTGACTTGTGGCCGTCTATGAAAAGTGTGCCTGCCATCTGGTATTTTCTTACTCCTTTTTCTGTTCCCAAAAACAGTTTTCGCTGGGATGCTATTTACAATATCATTTAGTGACGCAAAAATACGAAAAGGCTTCCATTGGGGAACATTTTTCTGCCTGCAGAAAATAAAATTCTTTTTCTTCTCCGGTCTAAATTTAATTAACGTTTTTGAATCCCCGTCATGTAATTACTTTACTGGTTTTCGGACAAAGAAAAAAAAAACTCGTTTTATCCTCATTTAGTATTCGGACAGGATCGTTTAATATGTCGTCCTATCCTATACTTTTTAAATATTGTCCCAGCTCTGGAGCCATTTCAAAATCAGTAATCATTGCTCTGTCTTTGGTAATACTTTTTGCTTGTTTTGTAGCCAATTATGTTTCATTTAAAGAAGGAATTGAGCCATGTTCTTCCTCGTCGACCATCTTCTTAATAATGTTGCAAAGTGTTGATCAAGTTATCTTGTTGAAATTAAATTCCACACTTGCCAACAACATTCCATTTTTATTTTTCAGCACACTTCATAATGCTCAATTTATTTTCGCTGTAGTATAGCTTAAGTGATCTTTGCATCATTAGCAGATTGTTTTATTTTTATATGTTTTCCATTATCTTGAAAACTATTATGATTATTTACTACTCAGGTATCTTTTATTTTTAATTAATCGATTACGTATTAAATATTTTTGTCCGGAGACTGAAAATGCCATTTTAGTAGTCCGATAGCAGAAATGGAATTTCTTAAAATGCGTCCGAATACTAAAGGTTTAATAAATAAACATTTTTAATTTTTTTTGTCCAATAAAAAACATATTTTATAATTGTATTATAGAGTAAGCAGGAAACAATCTCTTTTGAAGTATACTGTCAGTATCCGGACAGCCTGTCCGGAAACTAAACAAAATTGTTGTTTCCTGTTTTAGTTACCGGACATCCAAAAGTTTTATGAATTTAATAAAATGCAATAAATAATAAAAATAAAAATAAATAAACTAAATAAAGCAATACTTAATAATTTTATCTCACTTTCGCTGATGTCGAATGCACTAATTACACTTTACATAAAACATGTGTTGAACTTACTGACGTGAAGTACATACATATACAGACTGATAAGTATTTTCTCAAAAACAACACGTGAGTTACCCAAATTTTGGATGTGCATCTAAAAAGATTAAATAAACAAAATTCTAACGAAGTTCTAAGGCTAATGCGTGTCCTTTTCTTATTTTTGTTAAATAAAATGAAAAGTGTCCGAATACTGAAGCTGTCCGGACACTAGTGCAGTTACACTATAATTTAATTTATCATTTTTTATTTAATGGTAATTATATAAATGGATTTAATCTATATGTTGTCGTCTGAACTTATAAAATAAATAAATAAATACCTACCTAGTATTCTATCCTACCGTTCATGATTTTAAAATTCTTAAAAGGGAAAGATCTGTGCAAATATGGAAATCAAAATCAAGGTTTTGATTATATCACAGTTCTCAGGAATACTCATAGAGACCTCATTTCCCATGATCTTATAATTTATTCTTACATCAAAGCATTTATACATACATGTTCACCTACCTTCCTTTCCACTGATATCATTACCAAAAATCATTTAACAGTAGCCCCAACTAAATTATACTTTTACTCTACCTTTAAAAATTATACACAATCAAAACAAAACAAATCTGAATAACATGCTTCCTGCGTATACTTTACATATACAAAGTATAAATCACAAAATACTTTTATCATAATTACAACCTCTTTTAACAGTGGCAACTTCTTATAGACGCAGCAAACCAACCCCAATCTAAACAATTTTCCATTCATCTTGTTCTTAAATCTTGAAGAGCAGCAAATCAACTACAATTATGCATACTGAGAAAATCTCCCTCTAAATATTCATTTTGGCTTAAACTAACTAAGAATTTGCAAGGACTACATGTAGGTACATATATGTATGTAATAGGTAAGGGGACATGTTCACAAGTGGATTAGTTCCATTCATTTCGTCCACATGCTTGGTATATACCTATTATAGAGTCACTTGAAAAACTACAATAGAACTAAGAAGTCTCGGATATTATTTCGATTTTTACCTGGTTATACACTATACAACACTCGACCATTGAAGGAGATCTGGCAAAAGCGTCCATTATTACCCTTCGATAATAATTTATAAGATTTCCTCTTAGACCTAAAATGCCTGAAATATACAAAACTGAACTTCGAGGCCTATATCCATTGTTGGGTTAGGAAAATGCCCAAATCCAACTACATATCTACATTTTGTGCATCTCTTCAGTCCAAACTCATTATGTATGTATGTATGAACATATGTAAGTATGTCAGTATATCTCGATTAATAGTTTTCGTCGACAATCAACAAAAGAGAGTCCCTCTGATCCCTGTCCTCTTATTGTCAGGCTTTTATACATATTATGAGAATACGCATCAGCTACGACGATATGCTCGTATTATCGGTTTAAGTATTTTTCAAGCATGTTGTTAATGGTTGATACAGTCCTCTCTCTCGGTCTCTGTCCCTCTCTGTGTAACCACTATTAAGCGTATCTAAAGTAGACAACCCGATGACAAAAGACACAATACCAACCTTCGTACCCATAGGCCGGGATTCCCAAAATTTCTTTTCATCCCAAACATACATATAAATTATTATCTGAGAACCTTTTGTGTCCTCCTCGGGTATACAAGAGTAACACAGTCGATAAGAAAAACTTATCTTGGACGCCTATAAAACCTTTTCTGATGTCAATAAAACTTTCTTGTGCACCTTGTCCTAATGACAGAGCGCAAGATTGTTTTTTTTTATATTTTTTTATTTATTTTTTTTATATATTTTTTTTATTATTATTATAAAACGAAATAAACGCTTCTAGGACGATTATAAGAATTCAGCTAAAAAAAAAAAGACAAGAACAAATCAAAATCGATACGTAAAGGTACTTTCAGGGCTTTCAGGGTTCAGAGACGAAAAGGTAACAATCAATCTTAATTCATTTGTGACGAAATAAAAAGAAGTCGCACATCAACCAAACCAGCACCATAGGCCCACACAAAAATGTTAAGTGCGTCTATTTTTGTTACGTTCATGTTCTTCATGTACCGTCGTCGTCGTCGTCGCACAGCATCTTGTCCCGTCAAAAATCACTTTATCGCACGATCAACATGGTCTTCGGTGCTCTGGAATGTCAAAAGAACGCTCCTGACATAATGCACAGAGCAAATTCCTGTCATTGTTTTTAAATCTTCCACTTTACGGGCCTAGCTTTATAGAAGAGAGAGAGAGAGATAAATTTCAGCGGCGACGACATTATTTGTATTTAGTTTGAATTTTTTTCGTTTATTCAATCAAAAGCCATGTTTCTTTGCATTGGCCATTAAAGTGAAAATGAAGAAATTCTCCTACACCCCCACAGCTTTTGAAAATCTTTTAAGATACCTTTAGTATATAGCACAGAATGAATCGGAGGAAAAATTCTTTCTTATATGCCGATGACCCCTTGATTTGGCCAATATTTCGGATTCTTTTTAAGAAAAAACAAAAAATACACACGAAAAAAAAAAAAAACATAAACACATTTCGCACAGAACAAACCAACGGCTATAAAATATTTACATTTAACATTTTTGTTTTTGCAATATTTTTAATGTTTACAAATAAATCTTTTGTTTACTTCTGAATAATAATACAAATAAAAAGTGAAGGTGATGAATGTGAATGAAAATTAAAGCCGAATCAAAAAATTAATGTCTGTGCCAAGTCTTGGTAAATTGTGAGGAATTTATGAAATATTTTAATTTTTTTTTTTCCGATGGAAAAGTAGATTCTGCGATATTTGTAAGCCCGCAATTATTACTTTTTTTTAATCGACTCAAATTTCAATAAAATTTTTGGAAACGACCATATCCAATTCGATTTTGTTATGTTGATTGAGACGATCTTAAAAATGAAAGACATTTTGTTTACACTATTCAATCTTTAGATGAGATTTTCGTTAATAAACACAAACAAAAATAATTCACTGTGAGCATCAAAGATTGTATTTGCCTACTCGGAATCGATTTTTTGCAAAGGAAAAGGAATTAAAAATTTTATAACAAAAATTTCAAATTAATTTCGCTCAAAGATCATAGACTAACTGCGCCATCACTGACATGTATATGTGGTAGACATTTGTATGAGCGCACTAAATTTTTTTGAGATATTTCTTGAAATAAAAAAAATTCAATATTTTTAAAAGAGATTATAGCTGTGCTGTTTTGTGTCCACAGAATAGAACAGAACCAAAGATACACAAAAGAACGCCTCATATATATAGAAGATTTATAAATAAAGCGAACAGTACAAATAGTTCGCTTCAATCGACAGAACAATTTGTTCTCTACAGTATATGGGAGTTACAATACAATGCTTTCTTATGGCATTGTACAACCAGACCTTGAAAAAGGCTATTTTCAGTTTGTACAATATAACAACAAATTACAAAATTTGGCAAATAAATACAATTACATATTAATTAAGAAACTTAAAATGAAAGTAATAAATAATAAGTATAAAATGAGACAGAATAAAAAAAACATAGCTACCAGTAAATAAAAACAAACAAAAAAACAATAATAATGATAAGAAACAAAATTCTGCAGAACATACATACAAGTCAAGTGAGCACACATACACCTACGAAGCGTCATTACAGGTTAAATACTGAAATAAACGCATCCTGAACACGCCCAGCGGGAAACGGAAGCATTTTGGATGCATTCCGAAAACATTCTATGGAAGGTATGGAAGTAATACGCTTTGATACTCAATTCATTTCTTTCAAAGCATTGATGTCCTACGACGGGAAGGTATATAAGGTGGCTATGTACCTTACCTCTGAATGACCTGTAAGGTGAAAGGAAGCCTTTCTTATTAATTCTTTGGAAGGTGAAAGGAAGCATTCGTAACATAACATAATTTATTTGGATAATGTACAAAGATTACATGATCTTAAAAGTACAAAGTGCAATGGTGTAATGACGGGAAGTTTTTTAAAATACAAATAGACTAAATTAACCGAACTTACAATAAGAAAAATAGAAGCAAGGTACAAAAAGAGGAGAACAACCTAATGAAAGTAATGAAGCAGATGAACTAAAGAGAAAAAAAGCAATAAAATCAAATAAATAAAAAAAAACAGCAATAAACAATAAGTAATAATTAATAATAAATAATAACTTCTCAACAATCAATAAAATAGGACAAAAATGAATACTAAAAAAAAAAAAACAAAAAAAACCCAATACGTTTGTATATCAAATGAGAAACAAAACTAGTCCAAAAAAGAAAAACAAAAATTAGTTAATAAAAAATAAATGATAAACAAGATCAAAAGCAAAATAAATTACACTAAACTTATACATAAGAAAACCAATGCTGCACAAGAGAGAGAAAAAAGATAAAGAGAGTGAAAAGAGATATAAACTAAAATCTGGGAAACACTCAAAATGCATGACTTTCAACAAATATTTGAAGATTTTATAAGCTTTGCAAAAGTTCTGCCGACAGGCGTGCATTGAAGGCAAAAGATTCCACCTGCGAATGCTTTGGAACAAGTAAGAACGCTGTCCACACCGCGACTTGCAATGAGCGATCAAAAGTTTCTTATATCTAGTCTATTGCAAGAAGTTCAGTTTCTCGAAAAGGTACAATGGCTTCCGATTATAAATCAGTTTATGAAGAACTTTTAATCTGCGTTGAGTTAAGTAGTTTTCTAGAGGACAACCAAGCAAGGTCGATATACATATAGGGTGATATGTGACTGGTCCGAGGCAGCTTGAATACATAGCGTAACGCATCATTGAATGCAACCAAAAGTCTTCTACGACAAATTGAGTCCAGAGATGAAAATATTATGCAACCATAAGTAAAATGAGGTATCACCAGGGCTTTAACCAGTTTTTTCGCATATGAAGCGAAAGCAACCCAGAACTTAGCCACAACCGCCGTAGACACCCAAATATTTTTCCAATTGTAGATCTAATATGGTTGCAGCAGGAGAACTTCGAATTAAGCTCAAAACCCAAGCTCTTTGCGGAATCCACATAGGGAAGTCTGGTGTTATTTATAAGTACCGGCGGTAAATTATTGACATCAATATCTTTTCTATAGATCGCTAGGCAACTTGATTTGACAGGATTCAGTTCTAAACTGTTTTGCACAGACCAATCATAAACACGCTGAAGATCTTGATCCAGTCTGCATACGTAATCCTTCGTTAAGCCAATTGGCCTGTTGAGATACATATGTCGGTCAGGTCGTTTATATAAAGGCTGAACAAAAGGGGGCCAAGTATTGATCCCTGAGGAACACCACAATATAGATTCACCAAATCAGAGAGTGTATTCTGTACTTTTACAAATTGGCTACGGCCGCTTATGAAGCTCTTGAAAAGCTGAACAGCAGATGATGAGAAGTAAAACCCCTGCGATGATCAATAGAATCAAATGCTTTGCTGAAATCTAGCAATGCGAGAATTTTAAGATGGTCCATATCCAAAGCTTCGTGAATATCCGACGAAATTTTAAGCATAGCAGTTTCACAGCTATGATTTGGACGAAATCCTGACTGCCAGGTAGTCAGATAGCCGTTTTATTAATGTAGTCAATAGTCTGCATATACATAATCTTTTCCAATACTTTGCCTAAGAAGCAAAGAAGACTAATTGGGCGGTAATCGCTTATAGCAGAAGCAGAGGACTTTTTCGGGATAGGTATTACAAGCGCTTGCTTCCACCTGGTGGGAAGATTTTTGGAAGCTAAAGAGAAGCATTACTTTTAAATTCCTTGTAAGGTGAAAGGAGTAATCCTTTTAAATTTAGCCATTTTAAAATAGCGAACGGAACTATTAAGCATGAATTTTCTGGAAGGTTCGAAAGAAACATTCAATTTAAGTAGTGGAGGGAAGCACTCCCTATTTTCACTGAAAGGTAAAAGGAGAAATGTTTTCCTGCTTTCTTAGAAAGGTACAGAAAATTGGCAAGTCTTCACTTCTTCGAATCTCGCACTTAAATGAAAATAATCCACTTCTTCTAAAATAATGCACAAATCAGAATATATTTCATCTACGCACATTTCCTTACTTCATTGTTCTTAGAAAAACAATGAAACTATACGACTTATTTTCGACCTACACGCACTCCCTCGAGCTAGCCTCTGAAAATATAACAGCACAAATTTCTATCTCTTTTTGATAACAACACGAACGAATATATCTATTCATTACCTCTGCCTTCTCTAAGTATACCCTGAAAGGTACTAAACATGCTCAAAGATTAGATTCATAAACACATTACGCCTGCCTTCCTAAACCGGGTAAACGTAAGGTATGTTCATATATGTACTCATTACTAATGCATTCCAGGAATGTTAAAAGTAACCATTAAATAAGTCAGCCAACGGAGTTCAGACGCTGAAAATTAGCGTGCAATGGATTCCATAGACGAAAGGCCTGAACAAAGAAAGAACGTTCGCCAATTAGACTAGTGAATCGTGGAATTAGTAAGTCAAGACGTCTTGCTGAGTGCAAGGAACAACTGAAATGTGTTAAGTAGGCTCCTTAATCCGTATTAATTTATGAAGGAAGCATATTGATCTATAGCTAAGATAAAGCTCTAGGGGACAACCTAGTAATAAACAGCGATACGGAGTGATATGATCGTACCGTCGCAAGCCGTAAACAAACCTTTTGTATACAGTCATTGAACGCGACAATAATTTTGTTGGAACAATAGGTATCCCTGGAAGGGTATATAAGGTTACCGAACATGAAAAATGGTAGAATGAGGGCTTTTATTAGTCTGAGGCTAGTCAAGATCGGGAGGAGTGCAACAAATAGCGAAAGCCTTCTAAGCGTACTATAAACTTTTTGTAAGACAGCGTTGGTGTGATCGCAACAAGCCATGCCACTGTTAAGCATAATTCCCAAATTTTTAGTTTTGTATACTCCAACCAGAAGGTTATTGTTGATAGCGATAGTGGGAAAATCAGATGTATCAACTCCAGTTCGTGCAACAATCATGTAATTTGATTTGGTCGCATTTAAATCAGGATGGTTACTAATAGACCAATGGTAAACGCGGTGTATGTTGTCATTTAGTCTATAAGCGCAGTCTTCAACGAGACCGACAGGTCTAGATATATACAATTGGACGTCATCTGCATACATCTGAATGCTCGAGCTTTGAAAAACTTCCGGCAAGTCATTGATAAACGCAAGAAATAAGAGTGGTCCCATTATAGAGCCCTGAGGGACACCAGAATTTACAGTAGCAGTAATAGATAAAGAGCTCAACACTTTAACCTGTTGCGTGCGTTCCGATAGGAAACTGTACATGAATTTAATGGCAACCTTACTGAGTTTGAATCTGTCAGAGAGTTTATCCAAAAGTAGCTTACGCTGAAGGCTATCGAAAGCCTTCGAAAAAAAATCCAACAGAGACAAGTAGCAAATTTTGTGTCTATCAAGTACGAGCTGGAGGTCCGTTGTAATCTTTAAGAGAACGGTCTCACAACTGTGGTTTTTTTCGATATCCGGATTGCCATTGCGTGAGAAGCGAATGGCTTATGAAGTATTGTTCTAATTGATTACACATTAGCCTTTCTAGCACCTTAGAGAGATAGCGCAGTATACGTCGTCAGTGTGTTATGATATACAAAATTGATGGTAAAGGAATCTTTATAAATTTTGGAGGTATATCGTCTGATCCTGTGGCCTCAGATTTTATACCATAAAGTGCCTTGCACATCCCATCTGGACTAACAGTATAGAAACTGAATCCATCAAGAGTCTAATCATCAGTTGCTATGGAAAAGAGCTGTTCAACGAGCTCACAGAGCCAATTTATGCATTTAAGATATTAGAATCCAGATCAATGGAATTGTAGAAAACCTAAGAAGAAGTTGCTGCATTTCCAAAGTCACGAAATGTCAACATTTGAGAAGATCGGAAATTTCCCACTTCAAAATTATAACAAATGAACAAAATATCGTGATCTAGAATGCTGGGTGGACTAGGTTGATTATAAAATAAACAGTTTTGGTGTTTATAGTTAAAAGGAGATCCACGAGTGATGGATACGTTGCATTAAAGTATGTGGGAAAGTTATTTATAACGCCTAAATCCAGCGACAGCAGTAAATCTAGAAATATGCCTCTGGTAGGAGTCTGTGCATTCAAATTAACATGAAAGTCTCCACAGGCGATGATGTCCTCATACCGATGGGAGAGATCGGATATACGTTTTCGAAATCTGCGACATTAGTTGCAGAAAAGTGATTCGGAGGGCAGTACACGCATACAGTTAAACATTTAATTGCGCCGTTTGAGATTTCGACGCAGATAAAATAAATACATTCAATGCGGGAAGATTTAACTACCTTTGAGCTGAGGAAATCTCTAACATAAATAGCGACCACCATCCCAACCCTGTCCCGACGATAAACTTAAAACTGAGTAAACTGACTGAAGCTGCTAAGACATTATTGTTTAGCCAATTTTCACTGACACATATTACGTGTAATTTTGAGTCGTTAAAGATTATCTTGAGCTCATCAATCTTGTTCCTAAGGCTTCGAGCATTCAAATAGCAAATGTTAAGCCCTTTCTTCTGCTGAGTAAAAATGTTTAACAGCGTTCCCACCGTGTTCAAGCCAGAAAAGCTCATATCGAGCGCTTACCGCAATACCCAGAGCCAAAGTTGATGAATCCAAGAGGCGCCCACTTATGAAGAAATCATGTAGGAAAAACTCAACCTCGCTTATATGAGTGCTACTGGACTCAAACATAATGCAGAATCTATTCTAATTCAATCTATTAAGAAAGAACACAAACTAGCTAGAATTGGTCTAAGACCAATTCTTATGATATCCTAGATGAATGCCCGCATTAAATTTCGTATGGTCACCGATCTATGCAAGTTTGATTTTTGACGTTGTTTTTCGGATATATTTCTAGAACGGTTTGTCGTACAGAAAAAATGATTATAACCAATTTTATAGGATTTCATATTCTAAAGAAGTTTTTAGTACAATAAAAATGTCTAGAACTGGTCGTTTTCACAGTATACGTAAAATACCAAAATTTTTAAATGCCAACACCAAGAAATGGTAGCACGATTTCTTTCATTTTCGAACTTAATTTTACTTTTTTTTTTAAAGTCCGTGTACAAAATTTCAGACTTTAAGTGAACGCGTTCTCGAGTTATCGTGCGCACATACGGACGGACGGACGGACGGACATGCAAAAATCAAAATTACTTTTAATATTATGCGTGAGTGTCCAATACATTTTGCTCTATCAACTTCGTCTGATATGTGTAATTCGGAGCTATCTCATAATTTGTCGTTAAATTGTCGTTAATTTGCCGTTAATTTGTCGTTAATTTGTCGTGAAAACCATAAATTTGTCACGCCCTTTTTTCTAAAGGAAACTCTATGTGGTGCTAACTTGACGTCAACTTAATACCACATCCAGTTTCCTTTAGAAAAAACCACATGACAAATTTATAGTTTTCACGATAAATTAACGACAAAGTTCAAGATGTATAATTTTCCAATCCGATAAGTTTTGGCCGAGTTCCAGTAAGTTGCGGTGCTAACCTGACGTCAAGTTAGCACCACATCCAGTTTCCTTTAGAAAAAAGGACACGATAAATTTATGGCTTTTACGACAAATTAACGACAAATTAACGACAAATTATGAAATAGCTCCGAACTATATCAGACGAAGTTGCGGTGCTAACTTTACGTACGTTAATTATTTCGAGGTTTTACAAACGGAATGACAAACTTAGGATACCCTTTAGATTTCATCTAGGGTATAAAAAGAGAGAGAAAAAAACAAAAAATTGAGAGGTTAATTATGTGTTGATAAATGAAATCTGATTAACTATGAACTTAATAGATAATAACAAAACAAAAATCAAAGCAAAAAATTACATATCTTCCTCCGAATAATAAGCTTCATGTCAAGTTCAAACCATTTCCGTAACCAGCCTCAGGATCAGATACTGAACAATCAAAATCAGCTACTTCCGTCATCGCCCCAGGATCAGGAGCAAAATTATTCAAGTCAGACATCGAAGTGATTTCCTCCGGTAGACTATCGATAGTTTGACGCATGTAAACAAGTTTTTGGCCTCGCAACCTCAGCACGCCACGAAGTATCTTGTGATTAGAGGGTGTGAGACTTTCAAAAGCATTGACCTTAATATCAGAGGAGAATCTAGAATTAATTTGGATCAATTTAAGCAGACCAAAATTTCGAAATTTATGTAGAAAATTTCTCTGTTCGTAGCAGATGTAAATTTCTGCCCACCTCTGGAATTACCACGGCTTTGATTTTGTTTAGGCCGAAAAATTGAGGTATGTGCCGACAGGCTATGTCCTATATAGAGGACGTGATGCCCGTAAATACTTGCTGTGGAGTAATCAATGAAGATCAGGGTACCCCAGTTATGACGGCATCATTAAGGCCCTGCTCCAGGCGGAGATCATTAACTAAACATTGCATTTCAGTGACATCGCTCTGTAAATTTTCAAATAAAACTTGAACTCTGCCAATTTCAATATCGAAAAGAGACAGAACTTGATCAATTCGCCTAGTAAAGCGATCCTCGAGCTCGTTGAATCTTTCATTAATTATTTGTGATAAAAATTTTGCAAGCTATCTTTCAAGCAATTCAAAAGAGTCGGTAGAGCAGTTAGAGTTCGATTTCTTCTTATTTGCACTCGCAGCTACACGGGTATTTTTTATACTTTCCTTGGGAATGTGTTGAGGTCCAGCGGCTCTTTTTTTTACTTTAGTAACCTTTTACTTGGTACTGTGTTCATAAAGAGATTTAGCGGCGCTTCTCGTTACTACTGTGTTTAATGGTGTCCTCTGGCCGGTTGTATTGATGCTTCCGTTAGACATAGCAAGATTATTCTTATTCATTTGTTTTTGAGACTTAAGGCTGCTATGTAGTAAATAGTTTTAGTTTGTTTAATTTCTATTATACTTTTTTGAAATTTCTTTTTGTATTACTTGCATATTATCTTCAGCTATTCCTATGTATTTGTAGTTCTTCTTTTTATTTTTTTATTTCAACTAAAGTTGTTTACCGGTAGTCAGTTAGAGGATGTATCTGTTTTACTATCGCATTAATTTCTCAAATAAATAAATAAATAAATATAATTAAGTATAAAATAAATATAACAGTCAAAAATCACAAGAACTTCCTTAACCGACTCTTGATTTGGGCTTTAGTCAATGCATTCGGAGCATGCGAGCATATCGAGTAAGGCGAGACATCACAGATATTGGCTCATAATTACCGTAATTGAGCTTGTGATGAGAAACTTGGAAAAAACCATGATAACTAAAAGAGCGAAGAGAAGTTGAAATGCTAAGAGGCATCAAAAGAAATTGAGGGAAGTTAATAACGCCTTGTAAAATATCCAAAGCGAAAGTGACTCTGGAACAGTTACGCCTTCTATCCAGGGTGTATAAAAAAAAGCAGGTTAAGCTTTTGCGAGTATGGAGGCAAAAAAAAATGGGATTACTGCTCCAAGGAAGGTTACGAAGAGCTAAACTAAGGAATCTTCCTTGAACCGCTTCAATCCGAGTAACATGCTCCGGTTAAAAAGAACCTAAGCAGGACAAGAGTATTCCAAAATAGGTCTGACAAAGGCACAGTAAAGACATTTTGCGACATAAGGATCGTCGAATTCCTTAGACAATCTTTTCACATAAATGTAAAAAAGCGTTAGCCTTGGTTACAATGGAGTCAATATGATCCTCGAAAAAGAGCCTACAGTTAAAAACGACTCCCCAATCTTTAGTTTTGTCAAATCTATGAAATAAATTTCCATCTACAGAATAATAAAAATACAGCGGACATTTTTTTCTAGAATAGAATATGGTAGTACACTGCCTTAAGAGGGTATACCAGTGAAAATTGAAAATTGACCTTCGGCTTGCACCCGATATCTCGAGAACAGGTGTGTGTCTTTTTTATTCCAAATAAATTTTAATGTTTACGTTTATTTGCTTGGTGAGGCAAGCACACGATATCTTGACGGTAATTCGATCTGACAGATGACAGTTCTCAATTTTGTAAATTAAAAACTCTGAATTGTAAAGTAATTTTTGAAAAATTGACACGAGCCTTGTATTAGATATACAGGGTTGTTAGTATATTCTGTCAGTAAATAAAATACGTGTAACTTTTGAACAAATTAATTAATTTTATTTATTTATTTGAAAGTAATAAAAAGGCTTATTACAATTTAAAATATAGAACTTGTAATTCAATTTGACTACCTTTGGACTTAATAACAGCTCTTAATCTCTTTGGGAACGAAGAGCAAGCGGCACGCACTACCTCCAATGGAATATCGTCCCAAACTATCAACAAAACTTTTTTAAATTCACTAATATTTCTGACGTCCCAGTTGGTTAGACGTCCAAGCATATAACTCCATATGGAAAAGTCTAGTGGGCTCAGATCGGGGGAGGATGGAGGCCATTTGTCATATGGTAAAAAATCTGGCAAATTTACTTTGCACCAATCTTGAACCACGTTTGCTGAGTGAGCTGGTGCTCCGTCTTGTTGAAACAATAACTAGTCTTCACCGAACAATCTTCTGACATGAGGCAGCATATGATTTTGCAAAACATCCGTCAAATAATAACCAAACCAAACCATTATGCGAGATGAAGATTAAAATTTTTGAATAGCACGTTTTTCTCTTGGAAGTCAGTGATATTAACTGCATAGCACCTATCGTTTTGCGAATCGAATGTTTCTTCTAAAACAAAAAGCTTTTCATCTGAAAAAATTATTTCGAAATCAGCGTGCCATTCAAGCAAAATCTTGGAACGTTGATGTCGTTTTGCTTCCTGCAATTTCGTTATACCATGAATTTTCCTTTTTTATATGGTTTCATTTTCAGATCCTTTATTAATATATTTCTGGCTGTTGATCGACTGATTCCATGTTGTTTAGCGATTTGATTTTGCGAACGATTACAATTTCTTTTAATTTTTTCTGGAACTCGTTTGATAACCGCTGGTGTACGAACCGTACGCTTTCTACCTGATCTTCGCCTATCTTTCACTGAACCAGTTTCTCGAAATCTTTTTATTGTACGAAAAACAAATCTATCGCAATTCCCACTTTTCTGCACTCACGACAAATTGCCTTCGATTTCAAATTTCGCGAATATAACGCAATAACTAACGCACGCTTTCCTTCTAGAATCATTTTCTTCTGTTACACTGCGGAAATCGAACTGTCAAAATATTTCTCCCGAACTCTTGGATGACTTAATAAAAAATATTAGTTACCATTGTTTACTTACCACAAAGGATTAATACGCAGTTGAATTTTACTGACAGAATATAATAACAACCCTGTATAATAAGAGAAATTTTTTTCAATAATTAGCTTTGAAAAATATTCAAAATTTACCTTGAAAAATGTATCTGCAAATTTCACAAATGACATTTTCCAGTGATGGCTGGAAAATCAGCTGATTTTTCCCATAACTTGCAGTTCTTCAGCACTGAAAGCGCATTTATCGACAAAAGGAATGACAAGTAATGCATAATTTCCAACGAATGAGCTTGTTGAAGCGTAATTGGTGCAATAACGAAACAAATGATCATTGCGCCAATGATGCATTAACACACGTGCTATGCAATGATCATTGGCTCCGCCAATGATCATTGATATATTCCTTGTGTCTAGGGTATTAGAATTGGTCAGGATTGAGCCCACATAATTAAAATAAATAATGAATAGGAGCGGTCCATGATGGCTACATTGCGGAACGCCAGAGGTGTTTGGAAATGTAGTGGCAAAAACTCCCCAACAGAGAACCCGCTGTATACGGTCAGACAAGCATAACTGTAACCATGTAACAAAGAGGAGAGGAAAGCCAAGATTGGTGAGATACAGGGTGTCCCATACGTACCGCATTTCCTTTATACCACGGATTCCTCACTCAATTTCGAGAAAAAAGTTGTATGGGTGGAGAGTTGGAAAATGCACGGTGAGGGCGGTAGGGGGGTTTTGTGATTTTTGTTTTTTCTATCCTAATACCATGTAACTTTCGTGTAACTTTCTTGTTATACACCCTATGAAGGTGACTTGCATCTAAGGTGATAGTAAACCCGATACGGTTTCCAACAAATGTCCAACTACCTCTCTATTCCTTTTCCGTCGGCAGTTATAGGACGTCAAAATCAAAAAATTACAAAAATTTTGCAATTTGTTTTTCAATTTCAACGATTTTCCCGCTAAAAGGCAAGATAAGGATAGCACTTTCTTGCACAATTTCGAGACCTCCGAATGTTACCTTTCATTTGATCCTGCATATGTACCTACCTACCTAAATGCTACCATTTTTGAGATATTCCCGTTTTTATGATGCATAATTTCAATAACTTTGCTAATATCAATAGAAATCGCGTCTAATTTATGTAATTCCACGCAAATTAGCAAAAAATTCATGAATTTATGAATCATAGAAACGGAAATATCTCAAAAACGGTTGCATTTAGGTAGGTACGTGTGCATAGTCAAATTAAAGATAACATTCCGGGGTCTCTAAATCTTGTAACTGTATATTTATCATGTATTTTGGCGGGAAAATCGTTAAAATTTGAAAAAAATTGGATGTTTTTTCCAATTTTTGGACTTTGACGTACTACAACTTAGATTGAAGGTGACAGTAGGGCTGGTTGGACAATCATTGCAATGTTTAGAAGGTTTGCTATCACCTAAGATAAATCTTGCCTTGATAGGGTGTACATCAAGAAATATACAAGGTGTAAAGTGGAAAGAATTCTAAAAATCGTAAACCCTCCTACCGCCCACACCTTGCATTTTCCGGCTCTCCTACCTTATAATTTATTTCTCGAAATTGAGTGAGTAATCCGGGGTATAAAGGAAATGCGGTACGTATGGGACACCCTGTATAATATGGTGATTAATTTTGTCAAATGAAATTAGTGCCGTATAGACACAGTCAACCGTCTTGAGTACCTCAATGGCAGGAATCCAGAAATTAGATAATTCTGCTAGGTTGATAGTAGTAGATTTACCTTTTATAAAGTCATGCTTGAAGAACACTATTAAGGGCTTATCATGAAAAACTAGAATGTCAAAATCTAGGGCATCAAATAGCTTCACAATACAAGACAAATTGACGACTGGCCGGTAATTTGAAACTTTGTTCCTCCTTCCTTTCTTGTGTAATGGAATAATAACAGAAAGTTTTCATAAACTAGGAAAGACACCACTATGAATAAGTAAATTAAATGAAAAACACAGAATAAGGACAAGAAACAGACGGAATTTTTTGCAGAAACAATATCAGGATCACTAGAAAAGCACTCCGACAAGCCCCAAAGTTCACTTCAGAATTATTTCCTTATCAAGTACCTACAAGCAGAACTGGGCAAAACTTAAGTAAAAAAAGACTTAAGTACTACTTAAAGTACATTTTCGTTAGTTAAGACTTATTACTCAATACTTTTGAAATGTCCCTACTTATTACTTGAACATAAGTACTAGTGTCTATTTACTTGTACTTAAGATTTAGTTTTGTACTTAAGTAACAAGATACTTAAATATTTCTGAGTCTATTAAGTACCTACAAATATCTAACTCTTCGTAGAAAAGCAAACACAATCTCTAGCCCAACTCCTTTTTTGGTGTTGAGTTTTAAAGCACGCAAAGAACTATCAAAGCATGTGCCGCACTCACGCGTCAAAGCAGAGCCTTAAGCCGGTCCCACATAATGTGTGCATTCGTCAAATATTTGTCAATGCGTCTCATTTGACAAGATGTGTGTAAACAAGACACATTGCCAAATATTTGACAAATGCTCATATTGTGTGGGACCGGTTTTAGACTAACTGATAACATAAAAACAACACTGGGCAAGTAGAAAAAAACCAGTAACGTCTCGCTCGAATATAAAATCGACGATGCCTCGATTTGATGACATAACCACTGACATGTATAATATGGACTGACAACATTCATAGAAATACACTGCAGAAAGTGGGCTCACTACTATATTGCTGACACTTTTGGTCTAAGTACCAAGTACCAACAGAGAGAGAAGTGAAAAGAAATAAAATAGTGAATTCGTCGAAATACATGATTTTAAATTAATCATTTAGGGTTATTACTGATAAAAACTGTTTTACCAAAGACAATATATTCATTAGATACACAGAAGAAATTCAAAATGTTTTATTAAAATCACCTTCCGAGCTGCATGTACACTTTTTCAACTTCCCGTCAATGATTTTTTTTTTTTTAATGTTGGCACCGACGTACGAACTCTTTTTGACACAAGCAATTGTGCCCACGTCAAATAGAAAAGTAAGTAGTCCATATTATATACGTGAGTGGACATTACCAAGGGTAAGCAAGCAATACTTCGCTCCAATATAAAATCAACGATGCCTCGACCTGATGTAGGGAATGTCTTAGTTTTTTCTTAGAAATTTACTGGAATTTTTTTTCTAAGAATTGTTGGTGGTGATAATGGGTCTTTGGTCGGACCTGTAATAGTTTTTATGAGTGTAGCAATGAGAGGCGAAAGTTTTACTCTACCTGCAGCGCCGAAAACTATAAATAGTAGCCACTGGTTATTATACATATTATAGTTTACAAAAGGTATCTATTTATTAATATCTATTAACTGAACTCAATAAACTTCATTATATTACAGCCAATGTACAAAGATTCTAAAAAAGTACTTTAAAAAGTACTTCAAAAAGTACTCAGTACTTTTTATAGACTTAGTACTTAGTTACAAGTACTTTTCATATATACGGTATTTGTACTTACTCTTAAGTACTCATGCCTTCCGTACTTGTACTTAAGTACTTTTTCTTTGGTACTTGCCCAGCTCTGCCTACAAGGCCCCTCATGTCAATGGAAATTTCATCAAATTAAAATTACTAAGGCTTAAAACAGAGTAAGTCATAGAAAAGGCATTAATAAAAATGTCACCGAAAAGATTGGCAATAGTAGAGGGATCTTTACTTTCCACAAGCCCAAGAGTCGTCGGCCAAATATCGACCTTACAATTGGAATTCACAAAAGTCCAGAATCGCTTTCGCTCAGAATACAGAGAAAGTGTCATTTTGTCAACATAATCAACGTAAGCTTACTAAGAGCTCGAAATAAACTCATAACGAAGATTTGAATATAGTTTTCATCACTCCTCGAATCTTCTCTCTTTGTTGTATAAAAGAATTACTGAAAATGTGTATGAAATATTTTTACCTATCGAGCGATCTGGCAAGTCATACGAACGGTTCGTAAAACCGAACGGCATTAGCTACATTCATTTATTTCTCTTTATACTAATCAAAATATTTTCGCTTCTTACAATTTCAAAATCCTTCCTTATCCTGAACTGTGTAAATATGGATAGAACAGTTTATACCATCCTCTATCTTCTTAGCACATAAAATCTGGAAAAGTTTCCGAAACGACATAGATACATTACCACCTCCGCTACTACACATTTAGGTAGATCTCATTAGTTTTATCCTTCTTTACCTTCTTATGCTTTCCAGCCCCAAAACCTTTTACAACAAACATAGCCAACGATGGGTTATAGTCCACAATTCCCCACACAATACACATCCACCAGACTGTTCTTTAGCCATTTGAAATATTTTTGTTCTGTGCAAATTCCACATCCAAAATTACACTCCAATTAGACCTGGGTAATTAAGGATACCTACGTACCTCTACTTAACTAATAGAATCTTTCCCGGAAATAGTCATAAACATTTTTACCTAATGACAATTAAATTAGAGATGAGGACTGAGGAGGAGAAATTTTCTTAATGTGCGTTCACACGTTTGTTTTTTTTTTTTCACTTTGTAAACTAACTCATGGTTCGAAAATAGTGTTTTCGTCAATCCATTCATATTACGTTCATCGACTATCGTCGTAGTCGCCAAGGCACCAGCAGTTTATGCAATTTGCGACAGTTGTTTTCCTAATCCATTTACAAATGTCAACTATATATAAACTAGGGCCGAAAGGATTTTTGTTTACATCCAATATTCGAAATTATCCTTAAGATCCAGTTCAGTTTTGTGTGCAATTTATGCATCCTAGTTATATGACGGGATATTTCAGGAGATGGGTATTGAATTTCATGAAAGCTGCGCATATTTAGCCTTTGAAAGGCGCTTATCCATGGTAATAAATCCTCCTGCTTGGATTAGAATCGGTAATTTATTCCCAAATGGGTTGTTTGAGGGTTCAAAAGAGTCAAACCCTTGAGTGCAGTTTGTAAACACAATACGAAAGTTGGGTGGGTGAAATAGAGGGATAGAGGTAGGGAATGAAGAGCATCATTTAATGGCATTTGTATTTTTTGGTAGTAGCGCAGAGTGTCATGATGGCAGTATTTTTCAGATAAATTAAATTAGCTTCCCATGTAAACTACCCTCAATCAGATAACCTAAAATCCTAAAAATAATCCATCTTCCTTTATGTATCTTTTCTCTACAGGATTTGATGTTGCTTCTACTGCTGCTGTTGCTGTTGGTCTTATTGTGTTGTTGGTTGGCATTTGAGCTGCTACGTACGATTAACAGTTTCTATGTACAATTAGTGCCCAGCTAATAGGCGAAGAATTTCTCTGGTCTCTTGTTTTTCACTCCGAAAATAGCATTTTCTACACACAATCGAAGAAGGAGGAATTCTTAGTTCAGTGTGCATTCCTAGTTCTTTGCTGGTTGATTAACATTCTCCCTTTAATTGCACTCGAGCTTATCCGGAGCAAAGTTGGTTGGCTAATTTATGTTTGGAGCATTGTGTGCGGAATTTTTATGTTTGTTCGTCGGGGTCTTTTATTTTCCTGAACTAAATTTAATTACCTACTCTATGTGAGAGAAACTAAAGTTTTCAAGAAGAGCTATACGGGCCGAAAACAATGTGTGTGCCAAACCAATAAACAACATGCAAATGATGCAATTTACAATAACAAAAGTTGCGCATGAAAAATTCCCTATAGAAGATTCCCTGTTGAAATATTGCAAAATTGAGAACGCATTACTCATTGTGTCCGGGAATTTTTATTTTATTTATTTTTTTTATGCAATTGACATAATTTCAGAGGACTATACTCTATTAGTGGACCTATGTGGGTGTATTTTTATCTGTTTTAGTAGCACATTTATGTCTGTGTAAATATGTAGGTACAGGTGAAAAAACTTTTGTCTCTACAAAAATGTAGTTTTCCATTAATTTTATTAAAATGAAATTACGAAATTACTGGTCCAAGTATTTTGTCATTTGTAAAAGTGAAAAATGAATCTATTAAATTCATTTTTATCATTTCGGTTGATTTCGTCAATTTGTCAGATTTTCGAAATAATTATTATCAGCCAAGAACAAGCTTTTGTGTGATAATTTGCAAAATTTAATGCGATTTTAATCGTTTTCATTGGCTTCAAATATCCGAAATTACAAAATAATGATTTTTTTATTTTGTTTTTTTTTGCAAGCGCTAGGTGCAACTGGCATGATTAATACCACTAAGCAACTAATAAATAGAGAAATCAAACTGAAGAAAAAAATGTTCTTAAAATTTTTCTTCTTCTTCTGTTGACACTGGGTCCCACAGCATTTATTCGCGTAAATGAACACTTTATTCAATTGATGAATTGAGATATAGAGAAAAACGTATAACAAAAACACGGGCGAATAGAAATTTGTGGCTGTCATAGCCATTCACTCTTGGGCTAATGATAAATATTTATTTGGGTCTGCGCCTGGCCGCCTGTTTATGATCGCAAAAGGAACACATTTTTTTATGAGATTGGCTTGAAAATTTTCCTTTTTAAATGTGCCGTTTAATAAATAATAGCAATAAGTAATGTTATTAATTTTACGAATGAATTATTTTTAATTTACGTTTAGTACATTCGGTTTTATTTTGATTGTTCAATTTTTGTGCTAACCAAATACTATTTTTACGAATTAAAACCAGCAACAAAAAGTTTAGAATATATTTTCTGTGTTCAAAAGCAATCATTTGAATCCTGAAACCAATATTTGAAATTTTCAGTGTTATTTGTTGCTTCCAAACATAACTTGAATATATTCTTTTTTATTTGGAAAGCAAAAGGATATTTTTGAAAATAATTTTGAAAAATTTCTGTATGAAAAATTTAATTAACAAAAAGAAATCTTCGTTAGGAGCTATGAGTTTAATTTCATTATAATAGTTTTTGTATGCTTTATTAAATATAAATATCTCAGAACTGTTATTTAAATGAAGTTCGTCACTTTCATTACGAGATAAACACTTAAACTTGTTACATCCAGTTTTCTGTAATAGTTTAAACCAGTGTTTCCCAACGTGGGGCGCACGCCCCACAGGGGGGCAGTTCGATTGCTAAGGGGGGCAATTCGAAAATTCTTGAATTACTAAAGTTTTTTTTTTTTTTTGTAATTTTAATAAATATTTATGACTACATAATATATTCTTTTCTTTGTTTCATTCTTGCAAAGAAATTACATATTGTCAATAAATTTCGTCACAGATTTTCTAAAACTAATTTGTAATTCTAATTTACAACCAAAATGAATATAATTATTTTGATGCGACAACATAAAGAACTTCCAAATGGTTTTAGGCAAGTAAAATGAGTAATGAATGACAGTTCAAATATCTTAATGGCTTGTGTATAAACTAAAAGAGGAATATCTGTAGCACCTTTGGCCAAGGTGCTTAAAGGAGATGTAAAGTTCTGTCAAATAAAATTCTCATTTCTCTCAAAAAATCAGAGAATTCAGCATGAGTTTCTCTCACTTAAGCAAAATGTATGTAAACAAGATCACATGTTGTTCAAAAATATCCTAGGATTACAGCAACAAACATTGGGCTATCCCACACGAGTATTCTTAATGCAGTATGCAAACCGGTTTTCTATCGAAGAGGTGAAAAGAAGCAAAGAGGTATCTCTCCAAAGTGTAGATTAGATTGGGATTTCAGCAAAAAACCTTGCGATAAAACGTGCATTCACAAAAGCGCGGGAGCATTATGTGAGAGTAAAATCTGAAAACTCTGCTCCTTTTCAGTGTTTCGCATGATTGCTTAGCATTCACCGTTGGTGTTAACTTGAAATAAGCGCCCGTTAAATAAAAAAATAAAAAAATATATACATTATATAAATATTAGTGATATATAAATGGTATGTAAATTCAGTTATTAATTTCTATTTTAGAAGCATCAATTTCCAGAAAAATTTATCAAATGAAAAAGTATGTTTTTTTTGCGGTGGGTTGAATGTGTCATACAAAAATAAAAAAAAATAAAATGCAAACAAGAAAAAAATTCGTCAGTATTCGGAGGAATATTTAAAATTTGGTTTCATACTTGCTGTCCACGATGGACGGTCACCTTTTTGCTTTTATGCCAACACTGCTTAACTAACGAATCAATGAACGTATTAAGGCACAATTTAAGGCAAAACATAATGCTCATATTAATTCAGATTTGAATTACTTTCAAACTTTGGAGAAAATTTTTGAAAAAAAGAGTAACATTAAAGTCTCTAGTTACTGCTCATAATGCAACTATCAATCGTACTCTTGAGGCTAGTTATCAAATTTCATTACTCATCACTAAATCTGGGAAAAATCATACTACAGGGGAGAATTTAATTAAACCATCAATATCAGCATTTCTAAAACGGTTATAAGAAAAGATGACAAAGACGTTAAAGCTATGCCACTAAATAACGATACTGTTAGCAGAAGAATAGACGAAATGAGTGAGGATATTGAAATACAACTTGTTGAAAACCTAAAAACAACTTTGAGAGACAGTGAGGCCGTACTTATAACTTACGTAAGACATATTGATAAAGGTGATTTTGCTGAAGAAATTTTGCTCTGTTAAGCATTAGAAAGCACAACTACCTCCAAAGATATATATAGTAAGCTAAAAAATTACTTAGATCTCAATAATATACCAATGACAAATATAACATCTTGTGCTGCAGATGGTGCTCCTAATATGGTGGAGAAGAGAAATGGTTGCTTAAAATTGATGAAAGATGAGAATCCAGAAATGCTTCTTGTGCATTGTGTTATTCACAAGGAAAACCTGGTAGCTGAAAACATTTCGCCTTTTCTAAATGAAGTATTAAATTTAGTTATAAAGTATATCAATGCTATTAAAGCTAGTGCCAAATGTGAACGTCTCTACAATGTGAAGAACAAAATGAAGACCATGTGAGACTTATACTTCACACTGAAGTGAGATGGCTCTCGACAGGGAACTGCTCGAAAAGATTTATGGAACTATTTGATACTGTTATGGCCAGTTTCACAGTCTGAGTTTAAACCAAATATTTAGTTTAAACTCGACGAACGAGTTTCACAGTTTGGTTTAAACCCCGGTTTAAACTAGAGTTTAAACCATGCGATCCCTCGGTTTAAACTCAAGATAAAAGTGTGACATTTTATTTTGACAGGAGCATTGTTTCTTTGTATGAAGAAAACAATTTTATCATGGACGACTGAAAGTAATTAGAAATTGGCCAAATCCTTTTAATGAGTGGGACGATGTTGATTTTTATGCTACGTTCGGTTTAAGTAAAGAACTTTGCTACTTTGTCTTCGAATCTATTCTTGTCCATTTTCTCGCGCTCTATTATATATCTTTTTTATGCGCTAGTGAAGGCAATACCTCAATTTCACTTATGCTAAAATTTGCAGCCTTTTTGAATGTTGGCATATTTAAAATTAGCAAATATAACTACATATTTTTTATTTTGTACTTTCTGATCTGTTTACTTTTTCCGATTGACAGATTGATTGATCGAAAATTGCTTCACAATGGTGGCGATAGCTAATTTAGTTCACAATTTAATCAGTACTACCAACGTTACTAATAGAATGCACTGTGAAACCCGATTTGGTTTAAACTACGTTTAAACTTGGAGGATGGTTTAAACTAAACCTTGGTTTAAACTCGACTGTGAAACCGGCCATTAGTGATTTTTTAAGCGACAAACCTGAAATGAAAAAACTGTTAACGGTCGATGGTAAGGCATTTGTGAGTTATTTAGTCGATATCTTTGAAAAACTAAATATATTAAATAAACAACATCGAGGAACAAATAAAACTCTTGTCGATGCAAAAGCAAAAATCTTTGGTTTCATTACCTCTATTGAATTATATCGGACAATTGAAAAATTTCATTGGCTCCAAAAATAAGTGACTGATACCGCTAGAAATGTTATTGTCGAACATTTGAAAACTTTATCGGCTGATTCAAAAGAAAGATTTTCTGATTTGAAACAAATTGATTTCCCAACTTTGATGATGCAGCCAATGTTAGTAGATTTGTCTGATATTTCAAATATGCAGTATCAAGAAGAACTCGCAGAAATGCAAAGTGATGAGTCAATTAAAACTTTATTTAATATAAAAGGAGCGATGACATGGCTTTGTGAGGAAACCGAAATCAAATATCCAAATGCAACCAAATGTGCAAGAGAACTATTGTTACTGTTTCCATCTTCATATTTAGCTGAATGCGGATTTAGTGCCATAAATGATTTGCTGCTAAAAAAAAGAAATCGGCTGGATATAACAAAACGCGGAGACTTGAGACTGAAGTTAACTAAATTGGAACCTGACATAAAATCTCTTTGCAGTAAGCATCAATCGCAAAGATCTCACTAAATTTAAATAATAAATAATCACTAATAATTAAAATAATATCTTTCATTAAAATTATTTTGTACTTGAATTTCAGCTTTCCATTATATGTTTTGAAAATTTACTTACTGTGTTTGCTCAATAATATCCTAGTGATTTCTTCTTAAAGTTCCTTTAGTGAAATTGCAAACAATATTTGAATATCAAAAATTATGTGAATGTTAGGGGGGGGGCATAAGAAATTTAGAAAGCCTTAGGTGGGGCATAGCAAAAAAAAGGTTGGGAAACACTGGTTTAAACAGAATAAATCCACAAAAGTAGCGTAAAGAAATATTTGTGATACTATCAGCTTCAGTTATCTCTTTAAAATTTGGTAATTCAAAATCCTCAATTTCAAATTCGTGATCACTCGTTCTATTTGAGTTACCCATATTGATTAATTTAGTATTGTTTGAAGTCTGTAATTCTTCTTCACAATCATTTAACGCACTAATTATCAAATTATCATCATCAGGTTCGCAATTTGCAGTGTTCATTCGAATATTTATTATTTTCATCGATAAAAGTTTTGCTATAATTAAGTTAAACTCAAATATAGTAGGATTATCATTTGTTGCACCTCTAGATCTGATGAGATAAAACATGTTTTCTAACGGATCTTGATTAAAATGGCTCAGAGCTAAATAAAACATTCCTGTTTGTTCATTCCAAATGTCTTCAGCCAAAGTCAAAATAGATGTAATTGAAAGCACAATGTCATCTAAATAATAAACTTGTACTTTTGAGCATACGTTTATATTTTGTAAATATATTCTCATTTCTTCTAGATAACTTTGAATGGTAAGACCACAGTTAAAGGGGTTCTTATCATGTAATACATAACTGTTCAAACAGTCGAACAAGTCATTAATTTTTTTAAGAAATTTTGCCGTCGCAATAGCAATTTCATTATATTCTTTGAAACTACCTGTTTCTACTAAGGTCTTTATAGCTGAAACAACAGTATTACTGAAAACCTGAGTAGCATATTTCACTTTCATCTTTTCAAAACTGTTTGGAAAAATATGCTTGGTTGTCTTTGTTTATCTTTGAATACATTCGCTAATGATAAAATTATTGATTCATTAATACCAGGCTTCAAAAATTTCAGAGGAGCCCATCTTGCAAGAGAGGATTTTGAAGGCAGGTTTAATTTTAAATCATCTCTCATGTAATTATACGTCTTAGCAGAATAGAAATTAATACTTTGTGATATACACTTTTCCTCCTCATTCCATGTTTGTTTCGTTTTCGTAAGCATTTTCCATATAGTTTTCGAATTTTTTGATATGTCGGGTATTTTGTCTATAATGCTAGGAATGTTATTTATCTTCCATATCGGTTGAAGCAGTCTTTTCCCTTTTGCTCTTCTTAAAGCAATCTTCATTCGATGTAATCGCTTTTGTAATTCCTTGTTCTTACCTACTACATTTTTATATGATTCTTTTCTTTTTTTAAACAATTGTTGCAAAATTCATCCGTTTCGTTTAAGTTTTCTTTTTCTGTATTAGAAATAGTTATTTGATCCTCAATAGGAAATATATTATTTTCACCAGATATTTCTGAAAATGTTGCGTTATGTGCAGTACAACTTGAGAGATTTTCTGTGTCTTTTACTATTTCTATTGAATTGCTTCTTACATGACAATTCACAATAGAATTTTCCAAAGCAATATCTTCATCAAATTCATATGCAAGTGCATTGCATTGTGAATTTAATTTACCATCTGAAATTTCTTCAGAAAGATTTAATGTTGGTATAGTAGAATTTCTCTATGCACCACAGCCAGCAATGCAGTTGCCGGCACCAACCAACATGAAATTGTTCATTCACTTAAATGGAATGATGTGATGTTATTCTCATGTGAGAGGATGAATTCTGTGGGACCCAGAAGTAGATGAAGCTGAAGAAAATTTTAAGGCACACATTTTTGTTTTATTAATTAGTTGCTTAGTGTTAATACCAAAGAGCATAACCTTCTGCCAACCACTATTAATTTTTTTTCTCTCAAAGGATACCGTATAATTCCATTGTACAGCCTTCGCAGGAAAGGAAGAAGGGATAGGAAATTGCCCAGAAAAATAAAAGAAAATGTTGCAAAGAATTCATGGAAAAATTCTTTTAAAACATTTTGAACCAGATTTATTAATGCGTTCACGTCTTTACTACTCCTTTAACCCATCTGAGAACATAGGGTGAAAGGGATAGCTCTACACATCGAGCCATGTCGCGTAAGATTCTTTTTATCTCTTAACCCGCAGCTCATTTGTAGTTCTACCTGAAGGATCATCTAACCAAAGGCGACTGTTCTGTTGGTAAGCCTTCTCATTTCCGCTGATGTCACTGTGAACGGGCACCCAAAGTACACCAGTTCCCTGTTATTCCGAGAAAGGGAGTTCAGGGTGGATTTACATTCCAATACAAGTCTGGAGTTTGTAAATGATTTTGACAAGGTTTGGACAACTGTCTGGCTGTCCGAGCAGATTGCAATCTCCTTGAATTCAGTGTCTGAGTTAAGGAAATGTCTTCTTGCTTCAATGATGGCCTTGACTTCCGCCTGGAAACCCGTGACATGGCATTCAAGGCGTATGACAATTTCCATATGGGGGTCCTTGCAAAAAACGCGTGCTCCGGTGTTTTCTTCCGATTTGGAGCCGTCTGTTTAAATGATAGGGTTTGTTAATAGCTGAAGCACAGAATGTGATTCCCATTCTACCCTATGCGAAATTTTCGTTTTAAAACTGCTTTTCAGAATACTTTTGACAAGGTGATCGCTGTTTCTGTCAATTTCAGGTACGATGGACTGCATGAATTCGAGGATGGATCCGGAGCTGACAAGTGTAAAGCGTAAAAGAATCAGAAAAGATAGCAAGTCTTGGTAGGCGTGAATTTGACATCTTTGTAAATTATTATTAAAAAACGTGATTAGATATGTTCAGTTTTGTTTTTTGTCTAGAATTGTTTTTCTTACGAATTTGTTCAGCATTGTATAATTTGAGGTTATTAAGGGACTACGAAGGAATGAATTAACAGTACTTAACAGTTCAGAAGTGAGATCTGCCCACGTATACGCGAATCACAAAATTCATTTGAGCAGTTTCACCATTATTTCCTACGCAACGAAAAGGAAAAACGAGAAAGAACTATACTTGGACAGTCAAAGGAAAAGAAAGTCAAACAAAAACCACAGGACGTATTAATATTTCACTGAACGGTAGTAAGGAAAAAGGATAAAGTGAAATAATAAAATGATTCACGACGAAGAATTGAAAACGTTAACAGTGGAGCAATTACGGTCAAAATTGAAGGAACAGGGTTTAAAGTCAAGCTGTCGTAAATCGGTTTTGATAGCCAAACTGTTAGAAACTGAGACAAACGGCCATAGCACTATTCGCGAGCTGACTCCAGATAACGATAATCTCTCATTTGGGGAAAAGGAAGCCGAAACGTCAATAGAACGCAGACTACTCCAAAAGGAACGTGGTGAGCTTATAGTTAAGGAAACTGAGCTTTTAAAAAAAGAGCAAAGATTACGTGAATATAATCCTCAACCCAGGGAACATTCAGAGGAGCAAACATATTTTACTCCTAGAGATGCAGCTGACGTAGTACCTAAATTTGATCCTGACAATTCACTGACGGCAGAAAAATGGGTAGCAAAAGTAAATGTGTTGATTCAAATATACAAATGGGACGGAAAATTAGTCCTCTTTGCTGCTACAAGCAATCTTCTGGGGAAAGCTAAAGATTGAACCGACAATATGTTAGAGAGGCTATGAATACATGGGAAGAGTTCGCTAACGCCTTGATCAAAAGGTTTTCTCCTGATGAAAATGAGGCTGATATTCATATTACATTAATGAATAAGAAACGGCAATCAAACGAAAAGCTGAACGTGAAATATCTTAGACCAACCAGGGATTAAAATGACAAAAGAAAACGGTAAGCTATTGATTGAAAATCAACACGAAGGAAAGACAAATTCGTTTTGTAAGCAACAAAATCTAACCGACTCGGAAATCAATTGCGGTGACTTGACTAAACAGGAAAAATCTGATTTGCTTATTTTGATGAATAGTTTTGCGTCTCAATTTGCAATGGACGAGAGCCAACTTGGAGTGACTAATCTAATTAAAATGCAAATAAATTTATCGACGAAAATACCAATAAATCAGCGACCATTTCGAATCCCATATACAAAAATGGAACGAGTAGATGAAATAATTGGCAATCTACTTAAGAACGGAATTATCACCGAATCCTCGTCCGATTATGCTAGTCCAATCTTGTTGGTATCGAAAAAGAATGGACAAGATCGATTGTGTGTTGATTATAGACGCTTAAACAGCATCGCGGAAAAAGAGATTTATCCAACGCCGAACATTGAAGAACAACTGCAAAGAATTGGAAAATTTAAATATTTCACGACACTTGACATGAACAGCGGGTATTATCAAGTACCAATTGCGGAGTCCAGCAGAAGATTTACAGCATTTATTACTACATCAAAAATATATGAATTTACCAGAATGCCGTTTGGATTGACTAATGCCCCTGCGGTATTTCAACGATTGATGGGTAAAGTTTTTCAAGATTTTCCTAACGATGACATCTTTATTTATATGGACGATATCGTAGTTCCAACTTATACAAAAGATGAAGGACTTACTAAATTACACCGAGTACTGACAGCTATTAAAGCTGCCAATCTTACTCTAAATTTGAAAAAGTGTGAGTTTCTGAAAGAAGACATAGAATATTTAGGTCACAAAATTACGGCATAAGGTCTCCAACCAGGCGATATCAAAACGAGAGCAATATTTAACTTCAAACGACCAGGAAATGTTACTGAAGTAAGACAATTTCTAGGCTTGAGTAGCTACTTTCGTAAATTTATACAGGGATTTGCTACGCTTGTCCAACCACTGAATAAGTTATTGCGAAAAAATGTGCCTTTTCAATGGGAAGATGCGCAAGAAGACGCTTTCATATCGCTCAAGAAATCTCTAACCAACGAACCAGTGTTAGCGGCATATTCTGTGAATAAACGTCACGAAGTTCATACAGACGCTAGTGCCGACGGACTTGCTGGAACACTAATGCAAGAAGAAGATGGGTCTATGAAGGCCGTCGCTTACTTCAGCCGAGCAACCAACGATATAGAAAGAAAATTTCACAGCTCTGAGCTGGAGGCATTGGCCGTGGTTGAATCTTTAGAGAGATTCAAATATTACTTACTTGGAAAAGTCTTCACTGTAGTTACTGATTGTGCTGCACTGAAAACTGCTTTGCAGAAACGAGAGTTAATTCCACGAATAAATAGATAGTGGTTCCATTTGCAAGAATACTCCTTTATAGTTAAGCCTCGAAGTGGAAGTAAGATGGTACATGTAGATGCCTTCAGTCGTCAACCAGACGAAGAACCGAGCGAACCGGATACGGCATCCTTAAGAGTGATGAAAACCGAAATAAGCGCAGACGATTGGTTACTTACGATACAGATGCAAGACGACGCATTCGAAGAAGTTATTAAACAACTCACGGGAAGAAGAAAACGGAAACGCAAACAAAGAAAGATTATATTTTGAAGAATGGGCGACTTTTCCGCGTAACAAAAGATGGTCTCCGATGGGCAGTACCCCAAGCCGTTAGGTGGAAAGTAGTTGAATGTTGCCATGATAACGCTAATCGTCAAGGCCTAAATAATACTATGAGACGAATTAAACAACATTATTGGTTCGCACAAATGAAGAAGTACGTACAAAAATATTTAAAAGCATGCGTGGAGTGCTGTTACAATAAACGTGCAGGGGGAAAGCGAGAAGGGGAATTATATGTCGATACAATTGAGCCGATCCCATTTAATATCATTCACGTTGATCACTTGGGTTCGTTTCCTCGTAGTAGCCAAGGAAATAAACATATCTTGGGAATCTGCGACCCTTTCACGAAATTTGTAATGCTTAGACCAGTCAAATTTACTGCGACTGCTCCCGTAATAAAGGTGCTTGACGAGTTGAGTGGGTATTTTGGAATTCCAAGACGAATTATTTCCGATCAAGGTACGGCGTTTACATCCAAGGTATTTGCGGATTATTGTAAGGAAAATTGTATTCAACATATCAAGAATACCGTACGAACTCCAAGAGCTAACGGACAAATAGAGCGAGTGAATCGAACAATGACTGAAAACGAGAGGAAATCGGACCAGAAACTACGAAATATACAGTGGTCAATAAATACTACGAGGAATCAAACTACACAACGAAGCCCTCATGAACTTGTCTTTGATTACAGTCCCAGAGATATTTTGAAGAATCGTCTAACAATAGACCTCCACGATCAAGAGCAGGAAGTACCACCTGAAGATATAGCTGAAGCTAGGAAACAAGCTGCTGAACGAATCAACGAAGAGCGAATGAAGTGGAAGAGAGTCTATGACCTAAGACATCGACAACCACAAAAGTACGCTGAAGGCGAACTTATAGTAGTTGAAAATGAGCCTGGTGCTACTGGAGAATCGAGAAAACTGGAAAAACGTTATAAGGGACCTTATATAGTTGGCCGAGTATTGGAAAAAGACCGATACCTAGTAGAAGACATTCCGATGCGCAGAGAAAGCAGAAACGTTATTCAGCTGTATATTCCTCTGACAAGATGAAAAGATGGTGCGCTTTACCAGACGAGGACAACAAGGACGAAGACAACGAATACGACAAGGCGGACGAAAAAGATGACCTCTTGCAGTGCGCCGAGGACGGCACACTATCCAAGGATGACCGAGTGTAAAGCGTAAAAGAATCAGAAAAGATAGCAAGTCTTGGTAGGCGTGAATTTGGCATCTATGTAAATTATTATTAAAAAACGTGATTAGATATGTTCAGTTTTGTTTTTTGTCTAGAATTGTTTTTCTTACGAATTTGTTCAGGATTGTATAATTTGAGGTTATTAAGGGACTACGAAGGAATTAACAGTACTTAACATAAGTATATTCATAGGTTATACGTTGACAATAACCTCAACAGCCCCAGAGTTGGTTGATCTGCGAGCGACGCTTATACTAACTAGGCACAATCTTTGAATTTTCTCCAATATTTTGCGATGATTGGCGAACTCCATTGCTTTCCACCACATCACAGAACCAAAGGTTAATATGGGTCGGATGACGCTAGTGTATATCCATAGGATCATCCGGGGCTTAAGCTTCCACTTCTTACCTATAGATCTGTGGCACATCGCGAAAGCTCTAAGAGCTTTATTCGCTCTGTCTTCAAGGTGTGGTTTCTGCAGCTTAATTTAATACCTAGATATTATACCCTGTCCTTCAGTTCTAAACGTGTGGAGACGATAAGGGCTGATTAAATCTGGGAATGTACTTTTTCTTGGTGAAGAGGCATAGATCTGTTTTCAGTAGGTTGACGTGAAGTCCGAAATCTATACCCTAGTCTATGACCAGTCGGATTGCGTTCTGCATCAGTCCACAGAGTTCAGATTAGTAGCTAACTGTCACCAGAATTATCAGGACGTCTGCGTAACATACGGCTTTGTATATCAACCTGGTGAGAGTAAGCAGAAGAACATCGATAATGAGCACCCACAACAAATACCACTTTGATGAGTGCCCCTCTGGACTCTTTCTAACTCTGCTTACGCCACCCAGTTCGGCAATGAAATGATGGATACGTCGATTGATTCATATTTTCTCGCATCTGCCGTGTTGAGGAGATCGATCAAACAAATAGAAAACTGCTGTTAAATAAACTTTTGCTCTCGACGCGTTCTAAAATATTTTGTGATCCATTCCAGAATACACAACACATTTCACAATATAATCAGAATACTCTGCTCTGGTATAGCATGCGATATCTTATATATAATAATATATTATTATTATATTATATATAATTCCTCCACCCTGCTTGCCCTATCTTGTGGGGTCCCACAGGGTTCTATTCTGGGCCCTGTGCTGTTCAGCATTTACATTAATAATTTGACCGAGTATATTCGCGACGTCAACATTCACATGTACGCCGATGATGTGCAAATTTATTTAAGTCGTTTGATCGAAGATTGGGCTGCTCGCCTGAACAGTGACTTGCATAATATTTTCATCTGGTCCTTAGAAAACAAGCTCAAGCTGAATCCGAGTAAGTCGCAGTGCATTGCTTTTCATTGTGGATCTATTGATCCTACAACGCTTCCTAATATTTCATTGGGCGGTTGTCCCCTGCTTTATGAGGATCGAGTTCGTAATCTTGACGTGATTTTAAATTCTAACATGAGATGTTGTGACCTCATCAACTCAAACATAGCAAAAATATATGGCAATCTCCGCCGTCTCTGGCTGTCTTCTAGTTTACTATCACCTAAGCTCCGTTGTCACCTTATTAGGTCTCTCATTCTGAAACATTTCACTCATGCCTCTCTTGTCTTTCCCAAGTTCGGCTCGCACTGTTCAAGGAAACTGAATGTCGCTTTCAACGACTGAACTAGATTTATCTTTGGTCTGAGGAGGTTTGATCATGTATCTCACCTCAAATTCACTTTGCTGGGCTGTTCGCTTGATATATATTTGAAGCAGAGAGCTTTAGTGTTCCTGTTTAACTTGCTTCGTTCTTCCCAACCGGCCTATTTGAGTACCCTTAAACTCCACGAGGGGCTCAAAGTGCTACTTCCACGGTTCCAAACCTCCATATTCGACGGATCCTGCATTGTTCAACTGACTAGAATCTGGAACTCGCTGCCTCATCATATCCAGACAACTAACTCGCTCGGCAACTTCAAACGACTCCTAAAGTCCTATCTTGGCATAGTTGACATTGGCTTGCGGTGACCTGTACGCGCAGCACTTTTCTTTTTCTCTGTTTTTTAATCTTTAATTTTTTATTCCTGTAGATATCTTTTTAAAATCTCTTTAATATTATGTTTAATTAAATATGTATTTTCGATATTTTAATACCAGCTTAATTTAAGTTAGGTTTAGTTTTATTTAGCTCTCTTGCCATTTTGTTCGATGTTTGAAAAAATATTGTAAATCTTGTAGTATCAGTACCCAGGAAAAAAATGAATTGAATTGATTTGAATTGAATTGAATCTTGTTATTGTGCCATCTATGATAAAACTCAGCAAAAACATAGCTACGCTAGAAATTCTGTCTTGGTACAAACTAAGTTTTAAGTATCAGCAAATAGAAGTGAGAACTTACCAATATTCAAGTACTAAGTAGAGAATTTCAAAAGTTTTAAGTAATGAAAATGTACTTTAAGTAGTACTTGTGTATTTCCCAGCTCTAGAATCAATCCTCAATTCGAATCTATAGATAGATCGTGGTATCAAACTTGCATTTATAAGCTTTAATTGAAACTCTGGAGCAAATATGCATATCTGGAACAGAGTACAAATAAAACCCGCGTAATAACATAAAAAAAAATAATTTCGCGCCTACATGCATATAAGTTGTAGGTGCTGTTTTGAGTTTTTAATATTTATTTATTTACTTTTGTTTTTTTTTTGTTTTTTTTTTTTTTCTAAATAATCCCTCTGACATTTTAGCAGCAACTATTTATCGTACACTTTCTGTTCCTGATCTCAATGTTAATCTCATTATTTATATGAACTCAGTGTCAACCACAAAATGATGAATCAATCTTTTTGAAAATTTAAATTTAATTTTAATCTCTTTCTAGGCGTGATCTCTCTTCCTTCGTAAATTTATTTCAGTGACATTCCAATTCACAGTAGTTCTCCTGATGTTAATTTTAATGGGACACTGATCGTCTATTAAATTTTCTCATGATGTCTATTTTCGTAGTATGTACTGTACATACATACTACATACATACATAAATGTACCTATGGTGTATAAGAGTACATGCATACGCACATACATATGTGTGTTCAGTAATTAGGAGTTGAAAATTTTGTGTAATCAATGTTCTCAAATCTCTGCCCAGGCAATTATCATTGTATTTCTAGCCTCTTAAAAATTTGTTAGTACATATAAAACACATATGATTCCACCACGGTATGTCTCATCTTTCCGTTCTTTACTATTCTAAAACTGTCGCCAACTTTAGAACTTGGCAGGGATCACTTCATTCCATGGACAATGAACACATGTAAGGAGGAGACACGAACAGGCGTTAATCCCCCTAATTACCACCAACAATAAAAAGTCTCTGCAACAAACAGTTTGGTCTGAGTATTTTTTTTTCTTGTTTTTGTTTTTCTGCCTTCTTTCTTTTTTTTTTTTATATGAACGTGAGCATTCTTGCAGACTTCAGAGAGGAGATGCCGATCTTCACCACGGAAAATCCATAAGACTGTTGCGGCAAAGATTATAAAAATAGCATCACCAGCCATAGAGTCGACCCATATGATCAACTTAAGATGAGTTCTTTGTCATTCAATCCAGGCAAATGGATCAGGCGGTGCGCGGGTCTATGCATGTACCCCATATATTGTATGACTTGTGACGACACACTTGGAAAATTATTGCTTTGCGAAGCGAACCGATCATAATGTTCGTGTAGATCGTAAAGCAAGAGGATCAGAATAGAAAAAAAAAACAAATTTATAAGAAAAACATTCATGTCACACTAAAAGTGCTTCAATTAATAACGACCTTAAGTGCTAATTTCTTGACAGCTTAGAGATTTGTCTCCGCCTTAGATGATGAATTGTTGACTTCCGGCGCCAGATGTCCCCCCATTGAGTATCCACTTAGGAGATTTGTTTCTATTTCAATTTCATTTTCAGGACGTTTATTAAGAATTTTAATGTGATGAATTTGTTCTGTTTATTTGTCGCCATAACTCATCTTGTTTATTTTATTTTTTTTTTTTTTTATTATTCTGGACAAATTTATTCATATATAAGTAATTTTGCTACGCCTACTCATCCATGTACATGTACGTACGGATAAATGAAGATGAATCACACACCTTTACTTACCCAAAGAATGAAAAAAACAAAAAAAACGATATCAACAAAGTAAATAGATTAGCGAAAACAGTAAATTCCTTCAATCATGTCCTTTCCCACAAGGTGTTTCTTTTCAAGCAATGTTTCGTCCTCTTAAATATTTACCTACATTTCCGTTTTGAGGATTTTTGAGTAGATATTCTTTAGTTCTATACCCCCCATGATGCAGTCACACTTCTGCCTTGGATATTTGATCTTCACGAAAAACAAACAATTCTTCGGTGGTCTACTGATGATTGAACAGGGAGGAACCAACAAAGGGACAACAAAAAAAAAAAAGAATGAACTAAAAAAATTCCAGGCATGTCTAAGAGTAGTGCAATATGGACCGACCAAACTAAAAGATCACCTGCTATGACTAAATTAATATTTGTTTTCAAAACAGTGGGATTTCGGTTCGGTTTTGTATAATACAAAAGAAGGCAGGAAGACAGTCCAGAATTTCTTTTTGTTTATTTAATATTTGCTTTTTAAGGGATGAAAATAAACTCCTCGATGGATGGATCTTCATCACATACATACATCTCAATAGATTTGAAAGTTTGTTTTTACAAGAAAACTAAGATCAGTTTAAATGGTAGGGAGATAGTATTTTTCATATTTGTCATAGTCTGTCATATTTTATGCTGTGAGCGCTATAGTAAGGATACTAGATAAAAGGGGAAAGGGGAAGCTAGCTTGGTTGCTCTTTTGATATGAATATTAGTTTGCATAAAATATTTCATGTTTCTGATGGTTCGTATAGAAGAGTAAAAAACTATGGTAATGAAAAAAAAAACTTACGATCTGGGAGTAGATTGTAGCACGTAGAAAAAGTATGCAAAAGATGAACTAATTCAGTGCAGGCAATGGTTCCTGAGATATTTGGATCACCGATTTTGTAAATGTGTTTTTAACGTTGTTATATACATATGTATAACTCGACAGCCAATTTTTATACTGCACACAAAAAGAAAAACGGCTGACGCATCGAGAAGTGCTACTGAATTGGAGTTTTGAACAGTAAATGAAATTTAATTTATTCGGGTTGGAGGTAATCATTCCCAGTCTTTATGACGTAATGGATTGGAATAATTAGCACACTAAGTATGACTCATAGATTCATAAAAAGAAACTCACTTATGCAGCTGCCGCTCGATATTTCCTCTTAACCTTCGTGTAAAATATAAAAAAAAAGTGTCATAGCTTCGTCAATTTCTGTCGGATTAATTCAAAATTTTGAGAATATGAACTTGATAAGAAAATGTTACAATAAAAAATTGCATTTTTTCCAATTCCTACGTAAGTACGATATAACCCCTCAAATGGAAATGGATTTTATAAGAAGTAAATAAAAAAAAAAAAAAAAAAGACACCAAATAGAATGGGATATCAATACGCTTCTGCAAAATTATCCCAGCAATTTGTTAGATTTATGCTTATTGCTTTCCCGCGTTTTTTGATCACAGTTTTTTCTTTGAAATATCTTTTTTTTTTATTAAGTTTTCCGTAAAATAAAGTTCCGAAAGCCAAAATCCTGAAAAATTAAAATCTCAATCAATAAAAATGCCAAGAAAATGCAGTGATAAGATTTCCTATTTTTTTGTAATATTCTATTTTCAAAAATTCCCTTTTCATAAGAGACGATTAAAAAAAAACCAATAATAAGACTATAATCAAAAGGGGATATGGTTACACTCCCGGAAAATTACTTGACAGAAACAAAATCCCCAAAAAATACTATTGGGGACATGAATAACTTCTGGCTGTTTCCCGACAGGTGGCGTTACGTTACGCTTTTTGCATGTGGCAATACTACAGCCAACTTCATCGTTAAGCTCCACCATTAGGCTCCAAATAACAATAACAATAACAAAATATCATTCCGCGGAAGTGAAAAGAACAAATTTTTTCATGGTGTTAAACAGGTCGAACCTTGTGCCAAAACAAAAGTATTAGCGAGGAATTTTACTGCATTATTTTTTTATCGCGAAAATTCTACACTTGAAGCACATAAAATTTTTGTGGAGACTTACGGCGACAATGCTGTGTCTGAAACAACATCCAGAGATTGGTGTAGACGCTTCCAGAACTTCCAGAATCATCAGTATTTTATCACGCAATAGTTGCCAAGAGGGAAAATCATCTGTGTTGTTAGGTCAGTGGTAAGAACAGTCGCCCGTCAAGAGGAAGATCCCGGTTTCAAACCCCGGACGAGGCGGTTGTTTTTTCCACTTGTATTTATGATTTGATTTAGAATTGTTAAAAATAAAATTCCTTAAAATTTTTCTATTCTCCATAGTTGCCAAATGTTTAAAAGCATTAGGAATGATTCAAAAGCAAGGAAATTTGATTGAGAAATGTCGAATGGCATGTTTTCACGTGCGAACTGTCACTTCAATGGCAGAAAAAAAAACGTTTTTGGCATCATACCGTGACGCCGAGCATTGAAAGTAAAATGGCCGCAATATGAGGAGAGGCATGATAAAGTGATTTTGCTACATGACAACGCTCGGAACATGTTGCAAGATCGGTCAAAACGTACTTGAAAACACTCAAATGGGATGCCCTACCTTCTCCGCCGTATTCACCAGACATTGTTTCTTTGGATTACCAATTATCCAGATCGATGACTCCTGGCCTGGCTGTCCAGCAATTATATTCATATGAAGATGTGAGAAATTGGGTAGATTTTTGGATAGCCTCAAAAGTAGTGGCTACAAATGGACAATATTTTTAATGACAAGTCTCCAATAATTCTGGAAAAATCTATTAAATAATTTGAAAATGATTACATACGACATTCCGTTATATATTAATATGCTACCTATATAAAAAAAAAAGATTTTTAATAGGCGCGCAGGCTTGAAATGATCGTTGATTTTGTAAAACAAAGCTTTAAAGCTAAAAAAGAAATAAAAATTATATATAATCCGGTTAAAATTGAGCTCCTGCAAAATTATCAAGCAATTTTTAATGGTTTTACCTTACTGATTTCCCCGAATATTTTTCTCAAAGATTATACAGGGTCTTTCAAATTGAATTTTCAAAAGTAAATAATTAAAAGACATAGAATTTGAATTGAAACTGAAAAGGATTTTTATTTATTTTTGAAGTATAGTACAATGTTTGCCATTTATACTCTAAAAATTATATCTCCCATGTGACCACCTCTTGCGTCTCTATAGTATCTGAATCTTTTATCAAAATTTTCAATCACATTCTGGCATAGTTGTGGCTGTATCTCACCAATAACTCGAATAATTTCTGCTTTCAATGCTTCTACGTTTCGACGATTATCTGTGTAGACCTGTACTTTCACATGGCCTCCGAGAAAGAAGTCTATCGGTGTCAAATCACAGGATCTTGAAGGCCAATTCACGTCACCGAATCTGCAAATAACACGGTCTGGAAACTTTGTATGCAGTAATTGCAAAGTTTCTCTGGCTGTATGACACGTAGCCCCATCTTATTGAAACCACATGTCTTCAGTATCAATACTTACTAGTTTTGTCCATAAAAAAGTTGTGATCACGTCGCAATATCTGGTATCGTTAACGGTTATGGCTCTTCCAGCATCATTTTCGAAAAAGTACGGACCAATCACACCACCAGACCACAATGCACACCAGACAGTGAGTCTTTGTGGATGCGTTCGTCTCTCTTGGATCACGCGAAGGTTTTCCTCTCCCCAAATACGGCAGTTTTGTTTATTAACGTAGCCATCGATCTCGAAATGTGCTTCGTCCAAAAAGATGATTTTTTTTTAAAAATCGTCGTTTTGTTCAAGTATCCCGACGCATGGAATAATCTTGTGGCAGAAATTTTTGTGTCATTTGAACTTTGTGGGCCTTCAAAGCTAAATCTTTGTGCATAATATGCGACACAATTGACTGAGAAAGTCCCAATTGTTGTGAACGTCGGGAATTTAACGTGTTGGGGTCAGCTGCAATACTATCACTCACAGCACCAATATTTTCATCTGAACAACAGACGTGAGCATACTGACGTCTTTCTCGATCTTGTACTTCACCAGTTTCTTGAAATTTACGCACAATATTACCAATTTGTTACTCAGTTGGACGATTGCGTCGACCATAAACATCGCGTAATTTGCGAAATATGTTTCTCACAGGACGACCATTTTCATAAAAAAAATTCAATAATCTCAATACGTTGTTGTAATGTATACGACTCCATTTTTGTAAATGGCAAATCTTCAGCTATCAAAATGACATATAATATGGGTGCGTTCGATGTTTGGAGTGTGTTACACAGGCGTGTACTTTTGAAAACTCAATTTGAAAGACCCTTTATTTATTCGGGATTTTGTTTTTTAGGATTATAAATGACTTCCATGCAAATTTAACTGCAATTTATTAATTAATTTATTATCTGCATTTTATTTATTTTGTAACAGATACCCAATTCTGGTTCACTGATTTCGGTAATCGCGCTGCCGAATCAATATGGTTTTTTAACTACTTGTACGTAATACCTATAAAGCATACCTAATGCTTCTAATTATTATTCGGCAGCTATTTTATTTCTATCAATCCCGCAGAACTGCTTAACTAGATTCGACGTCATGTACAAATAGCTATTCCAGGATTTTTAAGCGAACTGGTAATTCCAATTGTATTTCCTCTCTACTTCTCTTAAGGGCAGGTCACTGTAGAAAATTTTTATTATGATTAGCCAGGGCTTCACAATTAGAGGAAGATTTTTTTGAGGCATGGGTGGGATTTCAACAATTCTGATTTTATTTGTCTTCTATCAGCTACCTTACAATTGGCCATTGCATTTGTTATGGTTTTTATTGCCAACAAGTGCTCTCCAACTATAATTAAGAGTTTCTTGTACCATCATCCGGTACAATTTGTTTGTGTAGACGTAAGTGCCATCAACCAGAAGTATGTGGAAGTTACATTAATCTTTGTATAGAGCTAACTATTACCACTACAGTTTTGATCTATGCTTTAAAATCCGATGACAAACTCAAGACTGCAATTGTCAAGAGTAATTGATTATTTCCTGTTAAATAAATTATGTCTCTTCTAAAGAAATATAAAACTAAATTCAGTCAGTTGTAGAAATTATATTTTACGACATTTTCTTTTTTCATGACTTTTAGCAAATCATGATTATTCCTTTTTCTATGATCTTACATCTTCAGCAACTTTAGTCACAGTACTGAAAATAGGATTCTCTAACGAGACATGAGCAGATTAATCTGTTTTTTGACAAAAAAAAAAAAAAAATAGGGTTATAGGTATGCTTCAAACCACCGAATAAAATTGCATTAAAAAGATTTCAGTCAAATGATGAAGGTTCTCAGGTGTTCCTCAAGGATCAATTCTCGGTCCAATTTTATTTAGCCTATACATAAAAGACCTACCAAGTGCTATTAATGTCAATTATATCCAGATGATGTACAGATGTACCTTAGTAAACCTATAGGACTAATAGAGGATTGCATCTATCAGATCAATAAGGATCTGGAGGACCTATATAAGTGGTTTTCAATTTTTAACTGAACCCGTTGAAATCAAACTGCTTAACAATTTATAGGCGTGCTCTAGAAAAATTCGAGCTTCTCCTTGGAATATGTTGATTCAGTCAAAAATTTGGGAATCAAATTTAATTCCAAGTTCAACTTCTGCACCTACATTGCAGATATGATGAGAAAGGCATATGGTGCTCTGCGCCAATTGTGGATGAGCTGAAGCTCCATGTAAGTGGATTTTAAACAGAAATTCGCTAAGTCAGTAATTCTACCACATTTTACATATGTCAGTTTAATATTCCACAAACTTGTTTCTCTTTATGAAAGTAAATTGAAAGATGCATTTATAAGCGCACTCGTAGCGCTCACATATCAGCGTATGTAACACATCAATCCTGGGCACATCCCTTGAAACATATCTATCTAGACATCAACTTATCTTCCTATAAAAATAAATTCATAAAAGCCCAGCTTTAGTTATATGAGAAACTGCAGTTCATGCATCCTACCAGATATTTTCAGCTTCTTATTCCAAGGCACATCCCACAGTATGGTGAATGTTCTTACTTTGTCCAGGCACTATCCCAAGGCACATCCCACAGTATGGTGAATGTTCTTACTTTGTCCAGGGTACTTGTACGTGGAATTCTCTTCCAAGTAATATTTAAGGTGAAGGCTCCAGCAAAGCTTTTTCAAGGATAATTAATAAAATAAAAATTTTTTTGGGTGAATAGTGCACGGATCTATTAAATAAATCAATTAGGTTGCTATCTCTCTTATTTTTTAGTACTTAGTTTGTATATTTTTAAGTTTATAGTTTTATTATTATTTTTGCTTTTTCTTTTTTTTCTCCTCTTCTTCTCTTATGTATACCAGTGATATTAGTACCTACTGTAATAAGATTTTTTAATCTTGGATATATTACCAAATAAATTATTATTGTCATTGTCATTCAGAAATTACAGCATCCCAATTTTGTTTTATAGTGAGTAATCTGATGCCAGTAGAATATTTTGACCAATTGAAGGGCGTTGGTAGGACTCGAACCCAGGCCTACAGAATCCTCTGAGCCAATGTATTTCACCTCTGCTTATGTTTAGAAATAACTCCGACTTTCAAATCTGAAATTAATTTAATTCTAACGAAAAAAATTTCTCAGATGTTACAATAAAACTTTTGACTTTTTTGCACTTAGGGATTGTTACCTACAGAACATCTGCAAAAATTTGCGACAATGTTCAAAACTAACTGACTACATGTCACTAAACATCCTTTTATCCTTTATAAATTCAAAAGAAGTGAATTGTGATTTGAAATGTCGCTCCATCCAAAATGACCTTTTATACTTTTTTTTCTGTTCCCGAAGAAGGTCCTTTTCTTTTATAATCTTCTCTTGGTATCTTTCTGAAAATAGTGTGATACCAAAACAAACATGAATCCTACAAAGAAGAAATTTTAAATAGAAACTACATCAGGATCGGTGGTATACAACGCTCATCCTAATGGAAATCCATTGTGACAACATAAATTATCCGACCCCAAGTAAGTGTTACGCTCAAAACACAACAAAATTATTGAAAGGCAGCAAAGGAAGGATACGAAGGGTCAGATCAGAACAACTAAAGCGACATATCAGTTTTTTTTTTTTTTTTTGTCATTTTAAATTCAGCCAACAGAGTGTAAAAAAACCTTCAGGCTGTGTGTTTAAAGTGAACACAGAAGGGTGAGGGGAATATTAAAATAATATCGACAGTTGTTGAGCTAATCTAGGGGTGTCAGTGCACAAATGTTAAAATGTCTCATTACAACATAGAATTTTTGCTATTACAATTCACCCCTATATGATTTCGTCCTGATGACACTTCTTCGTTTGCACTAAAGTAGTCCTTGTTGCATGCGTCACAAATCTTAGTTCTATACGCATGTTCAGATTGTAAAAAAATAAGAAAAAAAAATTGCTGTTGATTTGTGTATATGTGTGAGCGTAAATTCAGGGCAATCCAGAAGGTTTTTCGTGTTGTGAGATTTACCCTTGACAATTCGTTCCAGTTACTGAATTCGAACGTTCTATCCAAGGCGCCGATTTGTTTTGGAAACATTAATTTCATCTGAAGTGACTTGCTCTTGACACCCTATTAAATTCTCATAAGATATTGGCTAGGTATGTGATCCCTTTTCTTCTTTAATTGATAAAACGTTTTCACAAGAGAAACATCCCTCTACTGTGCACCAACCCTATCATAGGATATTGGATTGAAAGTGTATTTGAGGAGGTTTTCAATAGTGTGAAAACTACACTCGACAATATTCTTAAAGGAAATGTTCACTTTTGGGATGAGTGCTCTTAAAAAGTAACAAACATCTTCGACGGAAAACATGGAAATAAATGGAAAACATGTGCCTATTTGATTAGGGAAATTTTCATAAATATTTTTCATCGGTATTCATTGAAGAGGAGCGAAAAATTGATTGTTACCTAAGGGTATATCCGAAAAAAAAATAAATAAAATAAAAAAGATAAGCCAATATCGCATCAATGTTAAGTTTTGTTCGTTCTTTTGAGATTTTTAGGTTTTTATAAAGCTCTTTGTTTGTGGTGGATTAAAAGGCAGACGGTTTTATTTATTTTAAACACCGAATTGGTAGATTGGATAAAATTATTGAGTAATCTAATGATTCGGAATTAGAAAAGACTTTTAAATAGCGTTACTCTTGTCCCTCTTACTAGAGTTTGATATGTCGGAAACTTTCGGTAAAAATCAAGTGGGTAAGTAAGTTACAGGAAACTTCAATTCATCTCTGTCAGAAACGATATATAACCGAATCTTTGGACACTCTAAAATTAACAGTGATTATTGTATTTTAATAACATTTATTGAATTGTTATATTTTGATAAGATCATTTCGGTTTGAGCTTCCGCTTTTTACCTGTTGCAATAAAATGAAATTAGATATAAAGTGTTTTCCAATAAGAGGTGTTATTTTAATTAGCCCGCTATTTCGGTAGATGTCACTTTTGGAGCTGTCATTTTTTGACATTTGACAAGTAGAAACTACGTAATTAATAAAAATGGAACGATACACGATTCAACAACGCATTGAAATTATTAAAATTCACTATAAAAATGGTGAAAATGTGGCAGAGACGTTTCGTAAAACTCGAACATTTTTGGGTCGTCGTGAAGCACCTTGTCGGACCGCAATACAGAAATTGGTAGAAAAATTCGAGCTGTCGGGACAAGTTAGTGATGTGAAGAATAAAACCCGTGCACGTCGCTCAAGAACAGCCGAGAATATTGCTGCTGTAGCCGAAAGTGTTGAAGAAAACCCAGGTTTGTCCATTCCTCGTCGTTCTTTGGAATTAGGCATTCCACAAACGTCATTACACCGTATTTTGCATAAAGATTTCGGTCTTAAGGCTTATAAAGTTCAGTTAACACAAGAACTCAAGCCGGCTGATCATCAACAACGTTGAGTCTTTGCTGATTTGGTCCTTGAAATGCATGAAAATGATCCGGAATTTCATCGAAAACTCATCTTGAGTGCCGAGGCCCATTTCCACCTCGATGGCTTCGTCAACAAGCAAAATTGTCGCATCTGGGGCTCGAAAAACCCAAGAGTTATTGTTGAAAAGCCTCTCTATCCTCAACGTGTGACTGTTCGGTGCGGTTTATGGTCCCGCGGGGTCATTGTACCTTACTTTTTCGAAAATGAGGCTGGAGCAACAGTTACAGTGAATGGATTGCGCTATCGACAGATGATTAATGATTTTTTATGGCCGGAATTGGATGGTATTGATCTGGACAACGTTTACTTTCAACAAGACGGCGGTACGTGCCATACAAGCAACGAAACCATTGATCTTTTTTGGCCACCGAGATCTTGTGAATTAACACCTTGCGATTTCTTCCTTTGGGGCCACGTGAAAGAGAAGGTCTACGCCAACAGCCCAGCGTCGATTCAAGACCTTAAAGATGGAATTCGTGAGGCTATCGAGGACATAGGGCAGCCACTTTGCGATTTGGTTATGGAAAATTTCATGAAAAGGATATGGTCCTGTAGGTGTGGTCGTTGTGGTCATTTGGCTGATGTTATTTTCCATTATTAACGGCATACCTGCCTCTTTATAATTAAATAAAGATCCGATCATTTATCTCAAAAAATGGCATTTTTTTTTTAATATCAAATTAACACCTCTTATTGGAAAACCATGCTTAAAATGTGTGTAAAAGTGTATAACCAAAAGCAACTTTATATGTGTTCGGCAATTTTGTACCTTACCTGTCAGATTTCAAAGCGGGAACTTGTTGCTTTGGTACTTTTTTTACATTCTATTCCGAGAAAATTTTTTTTTGGTATCTGACGCATTGACGTAGTAAGATATTGGAAGAAAGGAAATTACCCAAATCACTTGGACTTTTATATTTTACAGATTACCAATGTATGTATGTAAATATTTGTTTTCTCAATTAATTTATTTCCAAACAAAATTCATATTTATAACTACGCGAATATATAATAGATTCCGCCTTGTATCACAGTTGCACTTAAATAATATTTAAAATTTCCCACCATTATTATTTATAATTATTATTATTGGTGCTGATGACGATGGGTTGCTGAAAGCACGCTCTGTCTGCCAGTCAAGATAGGTGGATTAGACTCACTAACTTGCTTGTGAAACCAAGGTATTTCCAAGTACGTGCATTCCAACAAGTGTTTTGCCAGAGAGACACCTTGATTTTTCAACTGTGGGTGAATGTACTGGGAGGGATCGGCATCGGTGAGTATTACTACCTGCACTCTGTCCGACTGGTCACATGATCTAATCTCACCGATTCAGACCTGGGGCAGAATCAGGCCAGCATTTCACCTTAAGTGGAATGCTCTACGGTACATGCAATTCGCGTCGATTCCAATCAGGTTTAATCCTGAATTAATAGATTCAGTGTTCAGTAATGCTCGAGGTTTTTAAGCTGACACGCATGCACTGACACACTCTCGGAGATATTATTGATATCTCTGGAAACTGTCGAATAAACACTAACACTGCACAACTACACGACCGGGCTGCTTCTGCGCGGGAGAGTTTTCGCCAACTTGGGAGCAGTGATCCTGGCACTAAGTTGGAAGATGCTTTCGTTCTGAACAGACCACCTCACACACCATTCAGCACACTTACAACACATGTGCTCCGTGACATGCTTATGTCCATAAGATCTCCGGAGTATATATAGGATAGAACAGATGGCGAACCCCGGGGTGAATATGGGCATGATGGGAGGGATAACTTGCAGAGTAGTCTACAGTTATCCTTCTAGTTACAAAGATGCTGATGTAGCATTCAAATTGCTGCATCACAGTCTTATGAATCCTAATCAGTTGACACATATCGACCGGCGGGTTCAGAGAATCTGCACAGTTTGTTCTGGTGAAGGCAACTTGTTTCACAGATTGTTCACTTGTCCAGCTTTGCAGAATCTAATGGAACTGGGGCGCGATATGTGTCAGTTGATCCACCCGAATTTCGGCATTACTAGGACATCGTTTCTATGGGGACCAAAGGTTTGTAGTCGGGTGAATTGTTTGATTAGCTTTGTGTTGACACTGGCCAATCTACAATTCACTTGTACTACATGAGAGTCGGAGATGAGAATCAGAGCACTGACCCACAACACCACGCACACGCACTTAAGCGCCACTTCGTTGACAGATTGAAGAGACGTTTACATCTTGAATATCTGGCAATGAACGCAGACGCATTCAACTGCACATGGCAACCACTGTCGTCGGTGCAGGACGGAGCTATTGTCTTTCGCTGGTGATAGCAGGCCACAGCATTTGCAATACTAGTCCACGGGGCTTCTCCCCGCTTAGGAATCGTTGCACGTGCTGTGGGCAGGACAAGAGCTCCGTTAGAGATGCTCAGCTGGAGGGATGATGAGGGCAGTTTGTATAGGTCTATGATACTACAGGCTGGCCTCGCGGGACTCTATAAACTTTTCGTTCGTTCGGCTATTAAGTTTTTAATTCGGTTTCGGTTTCAGTGCTAAATTTCAAAATTTTATGTTGAAAATTCGTTCGTTTAGGTAATTATTTTTATTAGATTATTTTGAAAATTTGGAACTTCTTGGAACTGCTAATTACCCAATCGTCACAATTGGGACAAGTAATAGTTTTTTTGTTTTTTTTTTTTTCATCTTTTAGACATTTTTCAAAATTGTTTGTATCCGTTATATACAGTCTCTTTTGAGAATTTAATATTTCAATTTTTTCTTCTCGTTTAATTGTTAGTGTCTAGTTTGTTTTCGTTGTCCATTTTGACCCATTTTGTGTTATTATTAGATTAGTTATTGTCTGATTTTTTTTACACATTGTGGAGCCTTCTGCCACCTATTTTAAGGATTTTTAAAAGAGCCAAAGAGTCAAAAATAAATGAACCATATTTAGATAAAAAAAAAGAATTATTAACACAGGGTGTATCATCCAAAAATTTTAGATTGATTTATAAAAAATTTTAGGAACACGTCGAGAAATCTTAGAGCATACATAAAAAAAAAATTACACAACTAAAGATGACCTATTACTGAAAACCCGGTTAATCACATTATCCTAAACACCCTGTATTTTTAATTAATTACATTCTCAATTATATTTCTATTAATTTCCGTCTATTTAAAATAATGGCCATTTCTTAGGGTTACAAATAGAAGCCTGAAGACGGTTCCTGAGAATATGCCAGAATATAAGTTTATACAACAGGAAGGAGGCGATCTCATTAATTTAGACAAAAATTAGAGGAAGTCTAGTGCAATTAGACTAGATAAAAAAGAAAAAGTCTTCTAGTATACGTTCACTATACTATTAAATAAAAAATTCCAAAAAGTATTTCCCTCATATAAACATAATTGAGCAATGTACCCCGGATTCTATAAATTTCATTCAAGTTTTATATCTTCAACTGTTTTATTGCAAGTTTTTTGATATTCAATCGCCCCGACTGTCGTCGAAGTCTGCTAGTTATCGCCCATACACAAAAACATGTGAATGCAATTTCTCAAAACCTAAATCCCTCCGTTGATTAATTCCCAAAGCAGTAAGAACACTGTGTGTTCTTCTTACAGATCTGGATAGGTCAGTAGTAAATTATAGGCCTATTAAGTCACTTCCTATAAATGAGTTCACCCGATTACTTACCACATGTCGTCTCAACTCTCCAACAAACTATGTAAGAATCATCATACGCACAGTTTGTTTCACATGTAAATCATTTCTTGTTTGTTTATGAAACTCTGTATAAATCGTAAGTGCATCAGTTGTAAGCGATTTACCAAACGCTTTTGCTCTTGCTATCCAGATCAGTTCATGATGCACAAAACGAAGCGCCTCTTTATAGCCCCCTTTTTGAGAGTACTCTTCCAGTTGAATTGCTTATTGCTTGCTGTTAATTTTGTTGGTGGATGCTGCAACAAACTCCTGCTCTACATATTTACGTACGTACCGCAATTGAAATTTACGAAATCGACTAGTTCACACAATATTGAAAGTGTCTGGAAAATCTTTGATAACTTCTAAGTGGAAAGCGAAGTACCATCGAAGTGTTCTGAGAACAAAGAATTCAATTAACGACATTTGCAGGCCACATATGGTGTCACGAGCTCATATTAAATCGACTAAATCCACTGTCGAAAGTGACGAAGTTTGAATAAGACTTGAATGAAAATTGGTTTTCTTGTATGCAAACATTTTTCCACCATGATAAGAAAAATAATGTAAACTTTTGTCATCTTAAAACTGCGCATTTCCATTGAATTCGATTTTATTTATTTTCTTGTAATTTTGGCACCCTCATACCCATTACCTCCCCATACCCCCCTAATCATATTTTAGACAGGATTACAAGAATACCAGAATTTGAATTTATATAACTACAAACAACATCAGGTCGGTCAGGATGTGGAATGGATCTAACCACTTCATAACCGAAATGAAATGAGTTAAAATCCTTAAGGCCACTGACTCGGAAGCTATTAATAACTTCAGTTCGGAATTGTATGTACTTTTGCTTGTTGAAACATGTTTGTTAAATGCGCCCCACTTTTCGACACGGTTCGGATGGCGCGACGCTTACATACATATGTATGTACATTTTTGTCCTTACTACAAGTGGCTTAAGCACCAGCAGCATATGTCGTAAAGGGATAACCGTTTAGGCCTAAAACACTCCAATAAATGAACGAAAATGATTTACGCTTGATGCTTACATAGAATATCAATGGTGCGGGTACTACACAGACATCCATTGGTTTTTGTACAGAGCAAGGATGGGATGAGAATATGTTTAAGATGCCTTTGGTGTTAGGCTATAAAGGACATAAGAGGCGACTACGGTGGCTTTTTGTTGTGGTTGGTAATCTAAAAGGATGTGAATGCAATGCTACCATCACTGATGTGGTGTTTAGGACTTTTGAAATATCTAACCATGCATGCCATGGGAGTATATGTAGTTATACTATATTAGATGAAGACGTGCCGCAATGTTGTACAAGGCTTTCATAAATTTAGGTCGTAGATATGCTCCTCTCGTGGCTGCCACTATTGGGATACATATTTGTGCACACAGAGAGAGTTATGCAATCAAAGAAACTTTCCACATAATCAGATAATAATAATAATAACAGAATGTGAGGGTTTGAAGTGTTCAACGAATTCAGGACCTTTTAAATGCAATTTAAATTTTATATAATACAAATTTCGACAAAATGTGGAATTTTTTATGTAATTCTGTATGGATTTACTTTTAATTCTACATTTAACCTACCATGGCCTGATCTGATGGTTGCCAAATTTCTGAAATTAGGATTTGATCTCTTCAGAGAATTTTGAAAATTTGTTATGAAAATTTTGGATAAGGTTTAATTGATGAGTGTAATCAAATTCCACAGTTCATCATGTGAAAATTATTTTCAGACAGCTATACGTAAGAACTAGCTTTGTGGAGATTATGGGGAGAGATTTCTGAAAGAAAATCTAACTCCTACACCTAGCAAAACGAAAACACTAGATTGAGTAAGAAATTTGAAAAACGTGGTCAAAACTGATTTCCAACAACCAGAGAAGGAGCCGATAGTATTATGGTCTCCCATGTTGGCCAGTGCTCTTCCATCCCATGACGTTCTATGCCAAATACTACACTGAAAAAAAACCTATGTGCTTAGGAGTTAATATAGTGTAACCTGAAAATTCTGACTTTTATACACATAGTTTATTATATATGTGCACACTGCTGTTTCGTTTGAAATCATATTCTCTAACTACAATGTCAACTTATATATGCAACATTCAAGAATGACTGAAACACATATCTTGTTTCTGATCATATAATGTTGGGACTCATTATATGTTTTATTTGCTTATATATAATCGTTCCACGGATTACACTGTTAATAGAGCAATGATAATAGGTGTGTAGTGTTCTAAATCACTACAGTATATCTTTTAAAGTTATATACATAAGTATGCACCTTTTAGCCGACAGTTTGATGCATACTTAGATACTAACATATACCTACCAATTGAAATGTTGTTATAATTTTTGAAATAATATGAGCTACTTATGTTTTCAATTTGACCATTCTTATCTATCACATATTGTTGTTATAATTAATAACATAAATTTCGGTTTCCAATGAAGAAAATTAATAACATAAATTTCGGTTTCCAATGAAGAAAATTATATTATTAAAATCACATCCAATACGTAAATGACATTTTTCATCGAAATCAACGAAATTTAAATTTTTATTTATAATTAATTAGGGCATTACAGAATTGGCAGCACTATATCTGCAGTATCTATGTATACGAAAGAACAAAAAATCCAAGAAAATGTATGAACGTTGTTTTTTATCACATTTCTGAGCAAATGCTGAAATATTTTCCATTAATTTGTATTTTTCTACAGAAATACAGTAAAAGCATAGGGCTTTTGTTGTATTAAGACCCATATAAATATTACACGTGTGCTCACACAAATTTCTAATAGGCTAAAATAAAAAATACGATGTTCAACGTTGAAGATTTTTATATGGGCGTCCCAACTTTCAATTATGTGCTGCTATATAAATTTGATAATAATAATTTGATAACCCCCATGTCGATTTTATATCCTAGATGATGAAATCATAAGGGTATACCTAAGAAATAATGCTGCTAGAGCAAAATGAATTGAAACACCCACGCATAATATTAAAAATTATTTAGATTTTTCTATGTCCGTCCGTCAGTCAGTAAATCGGGCAACCCCTTCTTGGTGTTGCCATACAAAATTTTGGTGTTTCACTATTTATTTGAATACTACCTGAGAATGCGTCAACGTAGAGATCTGAAATTTTTAGCACAGCGTTTTCATAAAAATAGAAGAAAAAAAATCAAAAGTGAACTAAATCGGGTAACCTCTTCTTTAGTGCTGCCAGAGAATACTTTTGATTTTCACTTCATTTTCATCTAGTGTATAATATTATTGGACTTAGACCATTTATAACTCTTTTAACTTGAATAGTTTCAAGCCGGTGTAGATTCTGGATTTTAATTAGCAAAAATATTTGAAATTCGAACTTCCGAAAATTTTTGAAATTCGAAAAATAAGTTCATTGTTTTTTTTATATAATTTCATAAAATAAACATCCGTTCAATTTCATGTTTAATGAGGATTAGAACATAAGAAAATATCAAAAATTGTATAGTGAGTTTAGTGCTTCACTACCCATAAAAACTTATAAAAAATTAAGAATAGAAGTACAAAAATCACATAAAATCTCAAGATCTTGAGATCTTCACACATTAACCATCTTTGAGCAAACTAGGTCAAAAAGGATGCTTTGCGTTGATTAATCATTTCCTTCCTTGTTTTTTTTTCTCCAAGGATTAGTTTTCTATTTTACTCCTATTTTTATTTAGAGGAGTCTTTATGTTGCTCTTGATTGCTACTATTATCTAAAAACTCCTATTGTCTATAGTTTTGAAATATATAAAGTGTAACTTCTTATCGTTATCTTCGGTTTTGTATATACCGAAAATACTTAAAACAGTCTCATTCTAAACTTTTAATCGCTAAATAAACTAAAGAAAATTACTCAAGTCTTTTCCGTCTTCTCTGTTCGGTTCTTTGTATTTACCCAAAATGATTACAGTCGCTTAACGATTTCTAAAAAAAACAAAAAACAAAAAAAGTCAGAAACAAATGCCCCTGGGTACATTCTAACAGCCTCTCCATAATAATAATGAAATTTCAATTGCAACCCAAAAAACGTTAGCTCCTGTGATAGGATACATGATGCGAACACAGAATAGCGCCAAAGAGAATTGTTTACACGCCTGAATCCAAACAAACGGTGGCGGGAATAAATTTCCAAAGTATCAACTTTGAAGGCCTCCATTAGGTTTATTAACTCAATATTTGGACGCAATTAGAAGTTCATTTTCTTAGGCTATCCATCCTTTCCTTGCGCCGCCATAAGATGAGTATGGCTTGCGGTAAATAAACAAAGCCGGTTGTCTTTGAAGTGTCAGTCACTAAGCCGCCAAGATGTTGTATAGTTGTTGAGTATGCCTGCAACGCAAATGTTGCTCTGAGGCTCACCCTATACTGGCTTGGCTATGGTATTATAAAACTCCCTCAATCCGGGTTACCTATATTTAAACTGTTTACAATACATTGAGGGGGTATACTCGTATGTATGTATGTATGTATGTAGATAGTCGGGTCGTCGGAAAATCCCATCTGCACACACTGCCACAGATAAAATCTCTTTAAAGTTTAGCTTGGCTCCGGTAAAAGGAATAATACCCGAAGAAGACTTATATAATTGCAATTTTGGAGGTTTATCGAAATTTAACCCGGGCACCCGGCGTATCCGAATTATTTGGGGGTTGAGTGTGTCGCTTATAACTGTTATTATTAGTGCAGCATGCGACTTACATTTAGATGACACGTGCTGCTTTTAGACCGCGTCATTGCAGTTTTTTCTTATTCTTTTTTTTTTTTTTTTTGCCTTTATGAAATGGTGTAGGGTGCCAACACGGATTTCCACTTCTCGGATATTGTTACTTTGTAATAGTACTACCTACCACCAGAAAAGAATTTATCTTTTGCGAAAATCTGAGAACATAATCCTGGATGCATTCCAGTTCAAATATTTGATTGGGACTCTTTTTGAGTCATTTGGATTTTGTGATGAATGCAGTTTTATTTATATAGGGGTGTTTTGGTTTTGTTAGAATTTCGACATTTGTATTTTCTCAAGCCATAGAAATGAAAAAAATAATTTTATGAAATTGAGCATACATTCTTAACTTTTCTATTGAAATATCATTTGCTCTAAAGTCTCATAGAAATTCTCCTTTAAGTGCGGTTTTATGATTATATCTGCCACTCACTAAACATAAATCCTATACCACATCATCCAGAGACATCATTCTCCGTATTTTCTCATAGCATTTGAATTTATCTGAAGGACTACTCTGGGAATAATATTGCTGTCGTGTCGTCCATCCTCAAAATATTCTCAAGACATTTAAGTGTGTCAGATTTCATAAAGTTCATAGTTGAAAGACTACATTTTCTCATAGACACATATATTTTGTTTCTTGATTGCATAACTCTAGCCAAACCAGAGAGTAAAGACATAGACTACAAATGACATCAGTTAAATTTGCATTCATAAGACATACAGCATCACTAAATTCAGGAATATTCTAGGATAAATTATGATGATGATACCCTATAGTGCCTGGATGTAAGTGTGGTTTTACTGAAGGAGGAATGCAAAATTAATATAATTGGAAAATTGGTTGTGTCGTGATATGGTTGTTATTTGCAGTCCAATTATTACTTTCCCACAAATGAAAATCTTCATTGATTAACACTTTATTACTGTACGGGGTAGAAAACGAACCCCCAAAATTAATTCATTTATGTATTTCTATTAAAAAATATTGAAAATTCTCATCGCCCATTGTTTTAAAAGCGTACCAGGATAACTGAAATTCATTGGCGGCCAATATACAAAATATATAAAAAATCTGTGCCTTTGTGAGAAATATAAAGAGGCTGGGGTCGTTTACGTCCCCAGGGTAGGAATAGCGCAGTTGGTAAATTCCAGAAATTTCTTCGTTCTTATACATTTTTTCATAATATTCACCTTTCCTTCTTGCGGGAACTAGGCGGAAGACAGGAAAAACGTTGCATGCTGCGATCCGAAAATAAAATGCTGCAATCCCGCTACCTAGAAAAGACGCGTCAGTGGGAGTGGTTCCATAACCCGCTATAGTTTCGAGTCCCGCAAAAATTTCGCTCCCGTTCCCGTGGTTTTGCGATGTGTAGGCCTTTAGGTAAAATGTGGAAATGTCCTTAATACGTAGGTCAATACAGCGGCATAATATATAAAGTACAGTGCAGTTCTTCAAAAAGTGCCTCATATCGCAACAAGTTCACACATAAATTGACTTTTTGGTAGGCCAAAAATGTCGGTTAGGGATATACGACTATCGGCTCCGGTTTTAGTCAGTTCGTTCGCTTTTTCATTACCGTCCACTCCTTCGTGTCCCGGAATCCAAAGCAATGTTACGTTTTTGGTATGTCAAATGTCGGATAGGGATATACGACTGTCGGCTTCGGTTTTAGTCAGTTCGTTCGCTTTTTCATTACCGTCCACTCCTTTGTGTCCAGGAATCCAAAGCAATGTTACGTTTTTGGTAGGCCAAATGTCGGATAGGGATATACGACTGTCGGCTCTGGTTTTAGTCAGTTCGTTCGCTTTTTCATTACCGTCCACTCCTTCGTGTCCAGGAATCCAAAGCAATGTTACGTTTTTGGTAGGTAAAATGTCGGATAGGGATATACGACTGTCGGTTAGTCAGTTCGTTTGCTTTTTCATTACCGTCCACTCCTTCGTTTCCAGGACTCCAAAACAATGTTACGTTTTTGGTAGGCCAAATGTCGGATATGGATATACGACTGTCGGTTCCGGTTTTAGTCAGTTCATTCGCTTTTTCATTACCATCCACTATTTCGTGTCCAGGAATACAAAGCAATGTTACATTTTTGGTAGGCCAAATGTCGGATAGGGATATACGTCTGGCGGCTCCGGTTTTAGTCAGTTCGTTCGCTTTTTCATTACCGTCCACTCCTTGGTGTCCAGGAATCCAAAGCAATGTTACGTTTTTGGTAGGTCAAATGTCGGATAGGGATATACGACTGTCGGCTCCGGTTTTAGTCAGTTCGTTCGCTTTTTCATTACCGTCCACTCCTTAGTGGCCAGGAATCCAAAGCAATGTTACGTTTCTGGTAGGCTAAATGTCGGATAGGGATATACGACTGTCGGCTCCGGTTTTAGTCAGTTCGTTCGCTTTTTCATTACCGTCCAGTCCTTCGTCTCCAGAAATCGAAAACAATGTTTCGTTTTTGGTAGGCCAAATGTCGGATAGGGATATACGACTGTCGGCTCTGGTTTTAGTCAGTTCGTTCGCTTTTTTCATTGCCGTCCACTCCTTCGTGTCCAGGAATCCAAAGCAATGTTACGCTTTTGGTATGCCAAATGTCGGATAGGGATATACGACTGTCGGCTTCGGTTTTAGTCAGTTCGTTCAATTTTTCATTACCGTACACTCCTTCGTGTCCCGGAATCCAAAGCAATGTTACGTTTTTGGTAAGCCAAATGTCGGATAGGGATATACGACTGTCGGCTCTGGTTTTAGTCAGTTCGTTCGCTTTTTTCATTACCGTCCACTCATTCGTGTCCAGGAATCCAAAGCAATGTTACGTTGTTGTTCTTACACAGTAGCTATAGTTTCAAGTAGCAGCTCCAAACTAGTATCGACTTAAAGTCTTCAGAGGCCAGAGATAGAAGCGCAACTTGGCTGTCTGAACAAATGTAGATGTTGGAATTCTCGCAGCCTCTGTTTAGGCTTTCCTAACCTCCAACCTCTACAACGTAAACTCCCGCCTGAAAAATGAAAAGTGGAGTACTCCAAGGAATGGATCGACAACCCTTTCGCCTATTTTGCCATCCTTTCTCTATCCGTCAATATACTACTAGAGATGGGCCCATTGCGGGATTTGGCGCCCTCGGACTATTATCTGACTTCTTTCATTGACGATTACCTGGTAACCTTTTTCGATGGAAAATTTGTTGGCTATAACCATCCAATATCTAGCTCTTTAATGTTGACCTCTTCGAGGACGTTGAGATGTCCTACACCGGATGAAAGCAAACTAGACTACTTCACTCTGAATAAATACCCTACGCAAATATGACTACACATATTTGCCCAGATTTTTTTTTTTTTTTTTTTTTTTTTATAGAAACAATGGTGAAAATTACATGAGATGGTCCAATGCGACCTTACCAAGTTAAATAGTGATGAGAAAATTTTTATCATTTATTTTTTAATAATTCCAATGTATGCAAAAGAGAAGACCACTAACATTAAAATGGTATACATAAGATTCAAAGAGTCGCCTATCTGGACTAGATATGACAGAGTTTTCATTCTCAACACCAGTTATGGGCTGAGAAACAATAGTTAAAATTTTATGTATATCAGAATTTCATTTGAATATTTCTAGCTACAACAAGTAGTGCAAAGGAGTTAAATCATTGTAATCCCTATGATTATGCATAAGACACTATTATACTAATAACCCTTAAATTACAAAGCATCGCATTGGCACCTTAAAAATTGGTGCAATATCCCATCATTCAATTTCAAAACAGCTTACACACGTCTAGAGACCCACAAAAAAAAAAGGAAGGAGCAAAACAACAATAAATTTCATACAAATCAACTAAAGAAGAAAAAAAAAATCAATACATTTTCAAAAGGGATAAAATGCGAGTAAATGATTTAGAACTCAAATCATTTACTCCAATCAAGAGCGATAATCACTTCAGAACCCTAACGCCTCTTGAAAATTTCAGATTCTGGGTAACCCGCTTATGGGAATGACAGTGAACTCTGTGCAAAAGATTTATTGCCATCAACTTTTGCCATGACATCATTGATTGCAGAAGGACCATTCGTTCAACGGCCTTACACATACATACATCAGAGATCAGCAGCTGGACCAGATTATAGTTGAGGACTTTTGAAATCTGAGAACTGATTAGCCCTTAAAATCGAAACTTTTTTGATTAGCCCTCATATGAAATTATCTCACAGTATTTGACTAGCTGTGTAGTACCCACGCCGCCGCCCGCCGCCATCACCGCCGCGCTCGCCACCGCTGGGGGTATTATGTTGACCGAAAATCAATTTATTTTTATGACCGATATACACCCCAGGAAATACCAACAATAGCTCGATAATTGACCACAGTTAAGCTATATGGAAGACACTCTTGTGATACAATTATAACTGAAGGACTTTAACACTGGATGAAAGTCTTAAATGCCGTTGGAGTAACAAAAGAGATGTAATCGTAACAAAATTAGGTAGCAGGAGAGCAGACTTGCAAGCAATCCAATGCTGGCAGGAGGTAATTTCACACCACTTCGAATGAGGAGATGCTAAATATCATGCATCGAGTATTTTTTTTTTTTGTTTCCTTTTTTCAATTAAAACTTAACAGATTAATTTTGCGCAAAACTGGTAACAAATAATATCTAAAGAGAGAGAAACTACAAACGTACAGGACGAGACTGTCATCATTTATAAGTTGTCAGTGTAATTTTACCATTTAATGTAATTCTTCGCGCCGATTACCTTTATGTTTACTTTTTCGGATGATTTCTTAAAAAATTGGATTTAAAAGCAAACAAAATTATTTACAGCCCCATGGAATCAAAAAAGGCTCCCCTTTCAATAAGGATAAATTAAATATTGGTTAAGCTTTTCTTGTAATTAAGAACCATGGTATTAGCTGTGTTCCATTGGGCTGTGTAAAGTACTCCCAAGTACTTCTATCTACTACTCATGCTCTTGTCCACGAGTAGATGAACTGACTAGTTTCGCAAAAATTTTCCGCTAGGTGGATTTTGATGCTAAGTGGTTATTGAAATGCCATATAGATGAAATATGACAGAAAATTTGTGCAGTACTGTCATAATTAGTTGTTGTTAAAAAAAAAAATCAATTTTTATTGTTCTTAAAAGAAGCAAATAAAATTTTTATTGTTTATAAAAGAAGAAAAAAAAAATATTCAACTCATCGAGATCAGGAAAACTCTTATCATTATGGAAATAAATACGGTAACAACTTTTAACATAATAAATATCGCACAGTGACGAATTTTTATCCTTCTAGGTAGCACTGCTGGAGGAAAGTACCTCGGACAGTAGTATTTTGTTCGATTCATCCTCTTCCTCATCACCATAATCATCTACATCAGATTCAGAGAGTGTTTGCAAAAAGGCAAGAGTAGAAAACTATTTGGAAATTGTGGCTAAATATACAGACTGACAGACAATTCAAGGAGCACTTTCGCGTCACAAGACAAGTGGCCCATCGACTCATAGGTATATTAACTTTGAATTACCATTAATAAGTTAAGATTGGCTGATTATTTTTTTAGAACACTATAAGTCATTCATCGAAAAAGAAAATCATGGCGGGAGAGCTGTGGCTGGGCCAGAATGTGAAATTTTCCTCATAATTTGTTTTCTCGCGAACACGGAAACGTACAGGCAGATTTCAGATAGGTGTAATGTCACAAAAAGCTCTGTGTATAGAATATTGAATAGAGTTGTAAAGTGGATAGTTGGACAAAGTCACAACTACATAAAGTGGCCTACATTAGTGCAAATACGTAATTATCAAAAAATTGCAAGGATGAGAGATTTCCCCAGAGTAATAGGAGCGATTGATGGAAGCCATATCAAAATCAACCCTCCGAAGAATGACAGGCAAGCGTACTACAATCGGAGGGCTTATTATAGCATATTGCTTCAAGCGATTGTCGGTCCAGACAAAACATTTATCGATTTACACTGTGGCGAACCTGGATCCATGCATGTGCCCGTCTTTTGAGGAAATCAGGATTTTACCGCAAAGTAGAAGAAAACCCAGAGTTAATAATACTGGGTGGTGTATTATTAGGTGACTCAGCTTATGCAGAAAATAACTACAAGGTGCCTCCGTTCAAAGATTTTGGTAACCTAACAATTAAACAACGTAAGTTTAATTATTTGCATTCAGCAACTAGAATTGTTGTGGAAAATGCATTTGGATTGCTGAAATGACGTTTTCGACGACTGTAATTCTTTGAAAGCCCAGATATGGTATTCATCACAAACTGTATCGTGACTGCTTGTGTGCTGCATAATAAAGGGTTTTCTAATAAGAGATGTTATTTTAATTAGCCCGCTATTTCGGTAGATGTCACTTTTGGAGCTGTCATTTTTTGACATTTGACAAGTAGAAACTACGCCATTAATAAAAATGGAACGATACACGATTCAACAACGTATTGAAATTATTAAAATTCACTATAAAAATGGTGAAAATGTGACAGAGACGGTTCGTAAAACTCGAACATTTTTGGGTTGTCATGAAGCACCTTGTTGGACCGCAATACAGAAATTGGTAGAAAAACTCGAGCTGTCGGGACAAGTTAGTGATGTGAAGAATAAAACCCGTGCACGTCACTCAAGAACAGCCGAGAATATTGCTGCTGTAGCCGAAAGTGTTGAAGAAAACCCAGGTTTGTCCATTCCTCGTCGTTCTTTGGAATTAGGCATTCCACAAACGTCATTACATCGTATTTTGCATAAAGATTTGGGTCTTAAGGCTTATAAAGTTCAGTTAACACAAGAACTCAAGCCGGCCGATCATCAACAACGTCGAGTCTTTGCTGATTGGGTCCTTGAAATGCATGAAAATGATCCGGAATTCCATCGAAAACTCATCTTGAGTGATGAGGCCCATTTCCACCTCGATGGCTTCGTCAACAAGCAAAATTGTCGCATCTGGGGCTCGGAAAACCCAAGAGTTATTGTTGAAAAGCCTCTCTATCCTCAACGTGTGACTGTTTGGTGCGGTTTATGGTCCCGCGGGGTCATTGGACCTTAATTTTTCGAAAATGAGGCTGGAGCAACAGTTACGGTGAATGGATTGCGCTATGATTAATGCTTTTTTATTGCCGGAATTGGATTGTATTGATCTGGACAACGTTTACTTTCAACAAGACGGCGGTACGTGCCATACAAGCAACGAAACCATTGATCTTTTACGGGAAAAGTTTCCGGACCGTGTTATCTCTCGAAGAGGTGATCACAATTGGCCACCGAGATCTTGTGAAAGAGAAGGTCTACGCCAACAGCCCAGCGTCGATTCAAGACCTCAAAGATGGAATTCGTGAGGCTATCGAGGACATAGGGCAGCCACTTTGCGATTTGGTTATGGAAAATTTCATGAAAAGGATATGGTCCTGTAGGCGTGGTCGTGATGGTCATTTGGCTGATGTTATTTTCCATTATTAACGGCATACCTTCCTCTTTATAATGGAATAAAGATCCGATCATTTATCTCAAAAAATGGCATTTTTCTTTGAATATCAAAATAATACCTTTTATTGGAAAACCCTTTATTAGAAGACGTCCCAATTAATTTTTCTTAAAGGTCTTACAAGAATTCAAGAGATGCTCGGGTGACCATATCTGTTATTGCTGAAAGAGATGCGTTAGAAACAATTTTTTTTTTACTTGCTCCTTGATTGAATTATTGAATTTTCTTACATGTATTTATTTATAAAAATTAGTAATTCCCCAAAAATAATATTATTAAAGATGTGCGTGCTCAATATCAAAATCATTCTATAAAAATATGAGAATAGCCCTGCAATAAATTCCTCCTATAGCTCTAGTAAACACCTGTAACACCTATCTAAATTGTAATAAATTTAATTTACTACCGAATGTCATTTAATTGCTCACCTTTAGATATAATTTTCTTGAGAAAATTATATTTAATTTTAGATATAAATTTTAGGACAGCTCAGTGGCATAGCAATAATTTTCAGGAGGATTTATCTAAAAAAAAATTTATGAAGGTAAGCAATCTATTCTGAGAGACAGTCAATGAAAAAAGAAAAAAAGATAAAAAGGTAAAAAAAATTCAACTTGCTACCTGCAGTTACCCAATAATAGAAGTTTAGGTAGCAAAAGTAAATAGCTATAATAGAAATGAATTTGAAAAAAAAAAAATCGAATTGATGTAAGAAACCCGATAAGGACACTCTCCTTTGTCGGTATTTAAGACATAAAATTCCACTTTCTGTATAGGGAAGTCATTTCTTTTTTTTTCTTTTTTTAAGTGGCCTTCTGATAAAATGATCTTTGACACGTTTATCTTAAAAGTAATTTATTTCAATTATTTTATATCTGTATATGACTGACTCATCATCATTTAAACCACTTCTTCTATACTATACATTCGAAGTTATTAACTTTGACTATCTTCGATTGATTTGAATTCATTAAAACGATTGCTATTAATCTGGTAATGATGAGAATGATAAGAAATTTGAGTGTAAAATTAAAAATCACAATTTCAACACGTTTTTTTTTATGCTGATGTATTTAGATAGATATTCTCATGTACGTAATATAGGCTTTAATAAAGTGAGAGACGATCTCATGTATTATCTGAAAAATTTCCCAAAAGCATCTTAGATATGTAGGTACTAAAAAATATCGAACCTGTTTCCGGCTTTACAGGTTCATTGAAATTCTGAGGCGATCTCTTCCTAAAGTGTTTATAAAGTAATTCTTACCACAAAATTGTTCTCAATTTATACATCCTGTGCTATCACAGCTCCCAGCGTTAACTCCTTGAATTTTTATTAGCTTCCATGATTTTTTTTTTTTTTAGTTTTTTTTTTTTATATAGATAGAAAGAGATAAAATTGGATTTTTTTTTTTCTATCATTTGACCGGCATGTTAAAGGATGTATGTATAATCATTAAGGTATTCCTAGCAGATTTCAGATTGGTCTCCCACTATGGATACGTGCTTGAATTATCTTTGGAACGTCTAGAATTCCTAAAACTCTATGAACTGGAACATTAGATACAGCATCAGGGCAGCTAGGACTAGGGCTAGGGCGGCTTTACATGCCAGGCATAGAGTAGTGAATAAGTATTTGAACTCCACTTGTTTTTGCTTGCGAAAAATTGCTGATTTTTTTTTGTTTTTTTTTTTGTTAGGCGAGAAAAACCAATTTAGAATGAAAAATTTGCAATTTATCCTTTTTCCATACCCTTGATACCCTTGGTGTTCCAAAATCGTATAGGAATGCAATAATAAAAAAAAAGTAAATAAAATAAAAAAATGGGTAGCATACCAGAACTCCAGGATTGAAAATGTAGTTTTCCTTTTTTTTTTTTAATCGTTTTTTTATTTTTTCTAAATCTAAATCTAACACAAATCATTTGGCGTTATTCAGTGTTACACAATTAACGAGCGTATTAGAGAAAAAAAAAGAAATTTCCTATACATATATCTCTGCATTGATAGTCCATATTATATATACAATTACAAATTCTATGCATACATATAGGCTCAGGAGAGATCCTGTCATTTCTTTCGAGCAGACAATTTTCTCGAATGACAAATGACAATGAAAATCGAATTTTAAATGGAATCGAGCAATATTTTTCGTCGATTGCGCCTACAAAAACAAAAACAGCCTCCACGGAATTATCGCCCCTGGGGTACTCTGTATATACATAGAGGAGGCTTAGTACCCACTGCTGCGAAACTGTAAAACTGTCAATACATGTATATAAATTTCTGCTTTCCTTTCCTTTTTTTATTTATTTTTATTTTTGACAAATAACGTTTCCCCGACACGTGTTAGATACTTTAAAAGCGTGATGCAAGGATTTCTTTTTGTAATCTGCTCCCTTTATGCATCCGAAAAATATAAAGAAACTGAGTGGAATGGTCACGTGTAGAAATTTCATGCGATGATGGATTGAAATTTGTAATAATACTATCGTCTCGGCATGATAGACCCAGAGTAGAGTATGGTGTTGAAAAGCACTTTAACTTATAAGGTGCTTATGGATTTAGATTGAAATTTTAATAGACACAGAGAGAGAGAGAGTTCGGAATTTTGATAAAGTGCTAATATATGTGTCTATGGGATGCATTCCATTAGTTTGAAGAAGAGTGCCTTTACTAACTAATCTGAAAGGAAGAATTCATTGTACATTTTCATTCAGAATATTTCGAAATTGTGTAGCATTAGGTGGGAAATGTTTCTATACATCGATGATGAATCCAACTGAAGGACGTAAATTTTTCAGAGTTTTCATAAGAGGCTTTAAAAATTAAGAAACTATTGAGAGTTTTTTCAAAATTTGATATAATTTTAAAGCCTTAAGTCTGTTATTGTTAGATGACAAATTTACATATAATAGTAAATTTGAAATGAAATCTGCCCCATGCAACAAGGCCTCTGATTAGGGCTAGTACCCCGGTCATGATATGACAGTGTGAACCCTACAAAGTCTAGCTTGGTGCTCTTCTCCAGGGGCCTGATTCAGTAACATGCAGAAAGTTGGAGAATTTCGGAGATGAGACTTTTCGTTTTCCCCAATTAAAACTCTCCAACTCTCGATTGGCGATTCTCTAACATACTTGTGAGTTAGGGAAAACATGAGAAGTGTGAAAAAGTGCGAATCTAGCGGGTTGATTTTCTTTTTTTTTTTTTATATTCGAGGTGCATGGATCTATTACCACCTAACGTCGAGATAAAATGATGTTTTTTTTATAAGGGTAGATTATGCAGGAGGGTATGTTTTTTCGAATTTTCAAGATATAACAGGAAAATGAAGAGAAGGAAAGGAGTGTATGTGGTAATAAAGAAAATGAGAGCTCAAGACGAAAGATAGTGGGTGAAAATGGAGTAGAAAGGGTGCGAGGATAAAAATGAGAACGAATTAACAGAAATTTAAAATAAAATAAAAAAATTTCAGGAGTTGCAATAAGTAGCAGGGATAAGCTCAAGATCAATAATCAATAAAAAAAAAACTGAGAAATGACTTTGCTAATTAGGTACGCATAGGTCTTATAGTTTATATTTTATTTCGATTAACGATAATTTGCAGATTTGAAGGACATTGGGGATAAATTTCCTTGTCGTAATATTAAAGGACACCTAACTCTGTGTGGAATGGGCGTAAATAGTTCGGGTTTTTCTAATAGATTTAGGACCTAGAATACAAAAATATAGGTTAGTAATATTTGGGGTATGGGTTGTTGGCAAACGGGTCGTACCACTCCTCATAGTGGGTTATCCAATATACCACATGTTTGTTATCAAATTAAAGAGGATGGAGAGGGTAATCGAGTAGTGTAATCTCTTTTTGATCGTTCTAACAACATAAATTCCATTTCACCGCCGAAAGACTCATTTTTACTTAGGTCATATACACGCCAGTAGAAAAAAAAAACTTTAAAAACAAAAATAAATTTGAAAAAAAAAATTTCTTTTGGAAAAGGGGGCGTTTCGTATTAGCAGGAACCATATACGCCAAAGTAACTCAATTCTCGAACTGCGGATTTGGCAGTAAACTCTGTTAATTATCATAATAATTAAAATCGCTCTGAATTTTGTTAGGAAAAGTAAATAAATTAGATCACTTTTTTAAAACGTAAAATCATGCTCCAAGTTACTAGTACGAATTTTTTAGTTTCGGCATTAGGACAATGTTCTTCAATTTATCAAAGGAACACTTTTAACCTGCCTATACCTCAGGACCAAGTTATATGTACAACTGAGGACTACTTTGGGGTAATCATTCATTAGTTAAGAGCATCTGTTTCATGTCTAGGAAAGTATCTCTTGGGGATTTTGGATGATTACACTGATCAAGGGTAAGTAAGTATTGGAAGCCAGTCATAGAATTTTCGACAGAACATTCAAAAAAAAAAAAAAACATTGACTACCATTATTTAAAATAGGCCGATCTCAGCTTAAAAAAGAAAATGCTGCCAAAACAAAAACAATTACATATGCGTAGATGTAGACAGAGTTCCCGCCTCTCATCTAGTCTCCACATCCTATAAGATCTTTTGTGACATTACCCGTAAACGCCCTAAAGCCTGTGATCATTGAATTGGGTGAAAAAATTAACTGCGATCATAAAACGATCCTCGATCATCTTCATCCAATGGTATTTGCTGAAAAATTAGGAGCCTGCGTGGATCACGAGCTTAACGAAAACAACAAAGAAAACCGTCTTCAAATTGTTTCTCAACATCTCGCCCGCCATCGAGCAACACGCGGTCATAAACATCGTTTTTTGTACCTAATACATAAATATGAAGCAAAGAAAGTAGTGGATGGCTCCAGGACATACGTCAAAGCCGAGAGTCAAGTCTGACCTCCATCCAAAGAAGACCATGATCTGCGTTTAGTGGGACTGGGAGGGCATGGTGCACTAGGAAATGCTCGACAGGAATGCCACGGTCAACAAGGAACTCTACATAGCCCATACCCGCGTGAAAGAGGCTTTTCGACTGAAAAGACCCCATCGACAAGGCTGAACCATACTCTTTCACGACAACAGCAGGCCCCATGTTGCATAAATCGTCAAAGCTGCACTCCAAGAGCTCTAATGAGAAGTCCTTCAGCATCCACCGTATTCTCCGGACCTTGCCCTGACGGAACACCATCTTTCCCGCTACCTGTGGAACCATATGAGGGGCGTTACCTTCGACAATGTAGAGGACCTTAAAAACTGTCCCAACACCTTCTTCGATACCAGACCGGGTGATTTTTGGCGGAACGGCATCGACAAATTGATCGAGAGGTGGGACGAGGTCTTAAACAGTAACGGCAAATATATATTTGATTAATTTATTTGTATAACTACTGATTTTTGTTTAAATAAAAGTGTTTGATAAAAACGCTAAGAACTTATTACCCAACCCAATACTTTCACCTATAGATATTTCAATAACGTTGACTACGAAAGGCTTTTTAACGAGTACTCAATGATATCGTGGGAGGATGTTTACAATGAATTATATGCGGATTCGTTTTTACAATACCTATATGATAAATATTTTCGAAAACGTACTGTATATTCCAGTGGTTCTTCGTGTTCATGGACGAGATTCAAAGAACGTCTGTATAAGAGAGATTCAAATTCTTTTCGGATCTTCCAAAATAGTGTAACTGTTGGCATTCGCGCAGCAAAGTTCCGGTATTATGGCTCGCAACTTAATTAAATTCAACATGCAAGGAAATTATGGAGGAACTTACAAAATATTGGGAATGTATGGCAGAAACCAGCCCAAGTCCAACCTGTCTTTCATCTCAATCAAAGGTCATATTGTTGGCCCAATTCAACAGTTATATGATCTTATGACGGTAAGCCAAATCAACACAAATGAATCTGAATTCACCTTTAGGTGCATAGATGTAGGTGCGGTTATATATTCATACGATTATTAGCATTAAATCTTCCACTTTCTCCTCAATTTATAAAAATAATCTTACTGCATATTGTCCACAGGCTCGTTGATGTATTCAACACTTGCCTCACAACTTCTTACTTTTTTTTTATCTGGAAAAAAGCTAATGTCTTGCCTATCCCTAAATCTTGTAATTCCTCCTAGTCGTCTATAGACCCACTAGTTTACGCTGTTTCTTTTGTAAGGTTGTCGAAAAACTGATGCATGTCCAAATAGCAGCCTATCTAAAACAGAACAACCTTTTATCACGTTGGCAGTCAGGCTTCAGAGCCCATCATAGTTGCAAAACTATTTCTTTCTTTTTTTAAGTAGTATCTGACATAGAAGACTCGATTGACAGCAATCACATAGCAATGCTGGTTCTTCTGGATTTCAGCAAGGCCTTAAATCACAATAGGCTATTTTGTAAGCTTCGGCAACATTTCGGATCCTCGAGCACAGCAATTAGTATCATCAAAAGCTTTCGGGACGTGTCGCAGTCAGTCAGTAAAAGTGAATAATACCACTTCGACACCACTTCTCCTTAGCTGCGGGATCCCGCAGGGATCAATACTGGACACACTTCTCTTTCTTTCCTACATTAATGATCTCCCAATGATATTACAAGATTCAAAAATCCATCTTTACGCTGATGACGTGCAGATCTATGTTGACCGACCAATCGAACTTGTCGAAAAATACGTTTCTCGATTTACAAAGACGTCTGATAGTCTACCAGTAAATCCGCATTGGTCGAACTGTACAGCAATATGTATACTGGAGAAATTTAGATTTTAGTAAATTACCTGCGATATTGATTAACAGCACTACTACATCGTACACAAACGCAGTCAAAAGTTCAGGCATAGAAATAAATCAGCATTTAACGTACGCCAATGACATCTTTAACGTTTCAGGGATGTTGGATGTCGCTTTCAACGATATTGTCCGATTTATTCACGGGTTGTGTGGATATGCACATATCTCTCCTTATATCAAATTCTTTATGGGAGCTCACTTGAAGCATATTTGTCACGAAGACGGTTACTATTCCAAGTTATTTACTTGATCGAATACTTGAACTCTCTTACTTTGTGCAACTGATCCGATGTTGGATTTCTCTGGCGCCCAATTTTCAGTATGCTAGATCTCAGCACGCATTTAGCAGGCTACCAGCATCAGCTCATATAACGTAATATTCACAATTTAGTAGTTTTAATTATTTTCTTTGGAAGGACACGCTTTAGCTCTAATATAATCAGTATTTATATAGGCTTTGTTAGATTTATGACTATTTATCTTGCTTTCCTCAAATTAATATTCCCTACCGATTAAACATACAGGCTGTTTCCCCTTAGGAGGTGAATAGGGCAGGAGGTGGTAATACTCACCTAGACTAACAGAAAATTGTATGGCAGGGAGGGGGGATATCAACCGTTTAGGAGTTACAGGGTGATTAAGAAAAAAAGCTAGTTTTTCATAAAACACTCTACATCTTAAAAACTACAGGGCGTCCGGTCACAGTTAAGAGCTCATTGTATGCAGAACTTAATGGCCTTTCTAAGGACTACTCAACTACCTATCTCCCTCAAGAATTATGGATGTCTAAACTAAAAAAAATCGGATTTTCATACCTTTTTTTACTTTGACCTCTATTTTTGTTTGCAAAACGGTCATTAACATAACATTTTTTTACAAAATATCGGTTATCCTCGGTATGATATGTGTTGAGCTAACAACTCTTTAACGGCTATAGATAGCACATAGGGTATACTAGGGCAAATTAAAGAGGAGAGTCTACAGTTTACAGTAAAAAAAAAAAAAATCCGAAATATTTTGTTTAGACCACCGTAACTCCTGAGAGCAGGTGGTATGGGGCTAGTTGAGGCAGTGTTTGGAAAGGCAATGAAGTTCTGCATACAGTGAGCTCTCAATTGTGACCGTATGCCTGGCGTTTTGTGAAAGTGAAAAACTAACTTTATTCTTAATCACCCTGTAACTCCTAAACGATTGATATCCATCCCCCCCCCCCCATGTAATACAATTTTTGTTAGACTAAGTGAGTACTACCACCTCCTGCTCTATTCACTTCGTAAGGGAAAACACTCTGTATATGTACAATTATAAGATTTGTAATCTTGTGTACCAAACAACCAGCATATAAAATATAATAATAATAATTTTGCGCAAGGATCTAGTTTGCTTAAAACTCAAGTTCTATTTAAAAAACTTTTTACCAGCTCGTTTAGTATCTTTAAAAGAATATTTCAGTAGAAGAATTTTCCCTACTGGTAATACCAAATTACACTGCAAAGTAGTAATTTTACAATCAGAAGTATTAATTTTACAATGAAGGTATATGTTTACATTTCTAATGTATTACAGTTGATAACTCTAAATTAATTTTTACAAACTATGGAGTCCCTATTCCAATGGAGTCCCCATTCCTAGCATATCGTTGTAAATTTACTACGTTTAATATTGGAAACATGTATTATTATAAAATTACATTTTTTTTTAAAGTATAGACAAATAAATACCAAATAACGCACCACAAATGCAACAGGGACATTTAGCCTCTTAGAAACTTTTTTTCCCACTTTGGTGTCTACTTATTCTACCAAAATACAGTGAGGCAATAGGCTTTTCAAACACCTTGTATGCATCGACGTTTAATTGAATAAGATTGTATGAAATAATGGATCAAGTATTTTTACACAGAATAACCTGTTATCAAATTTCAAGTTGATTTCACCCTGATCCATAGAATTTTCGAAAAAAAGAGTTACCACCTAACAATATCATGGCTATCTCTTAACCTAGAGTTTCATTCAATTCAACACCCGATAGCAGCATGATACTTAACATTTCATTCCAGATTATTACACATCAAAGAATCAAGAGAAAATCAAAAGTCAGCATTTCTATATAATACAAAAACCACAAAGAGAATTGCCAGTCATAATTTACTTTTGTTGAATTTACGTCACTTACATTACACACACATACATATATAGAGCCGCACAACCCTGGGCTCTTCTCTCAATCGGTAGAGAATATTAAGGGGGTTGCTGTTGATAACAATAGCAACAATTATCGCCCTTTTGTAAGTGTCAACGCTTTGTGGTAATAAAAATAAATTGTAGACGAGATTAGATATGTATTTCACTTGTGAACTGAAAGTGGGCGATGGATACGACCATTATGATAAATGACAAGCACGATGAAAATGTCCCATATGCATTTGGTGGCAATATAATGCAATTAGAGGATGTAGCCAATGAATCAACTCCTCTGGTAACACACGAAGGATATTATTTTGTTGTTTAAAAGTCTAGAGAAGAATATAACGAGAAGGGAGTTGGCTTAACATTCAATTGAAACCTCGTTTATTGATTCATTGAAAATGATTTTTTTTTCTTTTTAATATTGAATGAACTCAATCGAATGGGGCTTATCTTAATATGTACGAAGTCGATGGTAATACACATTTAAAAAAAAAAATTTAAATCTTCAATTATTTTGTATTACTACGGCGTTCTTTATTCACCACTTACCTGGTTTAGCAAAAGAACGACCCAATTCTCCTGGTTGAATCACTATGGAAACATCAAAACAACCTTGCATCCATGTTTTCCAACACAATCGGAATTTATTTTCTTCTAAATTAAATTCATCACTCTTAAAGGAAATTTTGCTACTTTTCTATTACATTTGTTGAAAAAATTTCAAAAATATAAATAAAAGCGGCATCTATACGTAATATAATGAAATTATAACCACACCTCTAGGTAACTGTCACGATCACTGCAAGTAAAGGCTACCCACAAGGAGGCATCCGCTCTTGTAATTGATGATCTCCTAGTGCAATTGCCTAATTCGGGATTTAATGTAAAAGGCTAGGCCGATGACATAGTGGTAACTATATGGAGCAAGCATTATCAGGTCATATCCGAACTCATGTAAGAAGACCTTTCCAAAGTCTGCAAATGGTGTTTAAACAAAGGCCTTAGCATAAACCACAGCAAAGCTCCACTTCTTGATAATATGGAATTGATATTTTGGACGAAGTCAAATATTTGATGGTAACTCTCGATATGAAACTTACCTGGAATTCACATCTTTCCAGAGTAACGAAAGAGCGGTAGGATCTCTTTACACGCGTCGTCGCTTCATTGGTAGGACATAGGATTCTGAAGTTAAGAATGATATATTGAATATAAACCACGGTTATTAGACCCATGGTCATTTATGCTATGATCGCAGGGTGGTCAAAGACTATCTAAAAAAAAACCGGGGCTCTTCTTTAAAAATCCCAGCGAATTGCTTGTCTTAGAATATCTGCTGACATTAGTACCTATCCTAGAGCAACCATGTCTGTCTTTACAGGTGAAAAAGGAAGCGATATCCAATGCTATGAAAGTGCAAAAGGAGGAGGAGTTCAGACCAGGTGATCTGGTTGGTTATTTAAATATCTTAAAATAGATATGCTTCGACCAAATGACGACGATATCTGATATGATCACACCCAAGATGAATTTTGTATGACCACTCGATGAGGTTTTGGGAAACAAAAAACCATGCCGTTCCACTTAACTGTCCTTACAGCAAGGACCTGTGGTGTGGTATACAGACCGTGCACCCAGCTGAGAAATTATCCATAGAATAACGCGTCAATACCTATATTAAAAGAGCCATAAATGGCTCAACCAACAATATCGGATAATCAAGCCGCTCTCAATCCTTCAAAGTCTTTCAAGTCAAGAATAGTGTGGGAGTGTCTCTAACCCGTAAAAAAATTTATCGAGGAGAAACAAAGTTTTCCTTAAGTAGCGAATGTGGGGACCGGGACATGACAGCCATAAAGGCAATGAAATTGTGCTGACGGCATAGCCAAAAGCGGGCCTGATAGTCCCTTTGTTAGACCAGAACTTTTTTTGTGGAACTTCTAAATGTCACATGAGAGCTACCCTAAATAGATGAGCAAATAAACAAAACCCCATTTATTGGAAAAGGCCACAAGGAGTTCGTCAGGACAAAAAGTTGATCAACACATCTGATGGAAAAACAATAAAATCCCTACTTAATGTAATCATAGAGCTATTTGCCAGGCCATTGCTCCTTGTGGTATAACCAAAAAAAGGTGAACTTTATCAGACTTCATCCTGTCTCTTATGTCATGCTCATGAAACTTCCATTAGACAGAGGAAGAATGTTCAAACATGTTTTTCCTCCACCTATCCAAACTAAGTGAAAGAAATCAAATAAATTGAACGGAGACTCACAGCAGATCCATCAGGTCATAGTGAATGAGAGGCTACTACAACGTAATACTTCATATATTTATTTACACTTAGATTAGGTTAGGTAATGGAGCTGTCACTCGAAGGTTATCCTGCATTACTTAGACCTGCAACGGTTGCATTGTGCCCCTTGACCTCACGAGATAACCTGTTAAACCACGCTAGATCCATCCTGCTCCTCTTAGGAATATCAGGATATATATGACATCTTTACTTTGTAGCTCCCCAGACTGGAAAATAAGTAGCTACCCAATAGTCTACCTCCTTTATTAATCAAAGCACTCGCAAAGTATGTGTTGGATGAATTAAATTTGCTTGCAGATCCTGTAGAAATCGTACGCCGCTAAACCCCGCCTTCTAGCATGGACCCCTATGGCCCAGTGACCCGTGATGACCCCTACTAAATTCCTGGTATTTACTCCACTGCCATTAAAGAGTTCTCTTGTCCTCTTCCTGTCAAATGCAGGCCACAAGTGCCTCGCAATATGGCAGGTTTCCCTGCTGCTCCACCGGAGGCTTGCCTTATAATAGGCGCCCCTGATGATCTCCTCTTTTAAAACTTCGATCGGGGTCCTCACATAAGCTATCGCTGCGGAGCGCACCAATTCAGAGCCCTTTTTGGCAACTCATCTGCTATCCCGTTGCCTGTGATATCCCTGTGGCCAGGTACCCAACATGGAGACACCTTATGCCGAGTAGTGGATTTTACCAGCACAGCATCACGCGATTTGATGGTTGCCCAGCTATCAGTGTATATGCAGATGTGCCGTGCGGACTCTCTGTACATAAATGCCAATATTGCTGCCTGGTAAATCGCTGCAGGCTCCTGCCTGAAAAACGCAACATTTGGCAGGCAGTCTATAAGACTCGTGCCACTGCTAGTCTCTGGAGTACACTCCGGCCCCTGTTCCCGCACCCTTCTTGAACCCATCTGTAAAGTTAGAAATATCTGCTGTTACCACCATCTCTTTCCCTTCTCAATTACGCCTGGTGCGCATCAATAAATTGACACCTCCAGCAAAAGTTATGACAGTTACTTCATAGTCTATTTCTACCCTGCAGTCACAGCATATATATTGGAATGTCCAAGCCCCCTCTCCATCCACCGACCCCCCCCCCTTTCATCCTAAGAGCACTAATCGCCGCTACACTTCTGCAGTAGAGGTCCAGTGGGAACAAGTCAAGCATGACCATCACAGCCGCCGTACGCGTTGTACGCAGACATCCAGTAATTCCCATGCAAGTGGTCCTCTGAGTTCTTGACAGCACATCGAGGTTACATTTCTTCGTCAGTTCCGTTCACCAGATCGTGGAGCTTTAGCAGAGGATCGGCAAAGATCGGCACTTAACTTTGAATTATTCCTAACAGAGTAATCATACATTCTGCTTAGTTCAGAGTAGATGCGCCCTATGGAGTGTGCTTTTCTCTCCCAAGAATGACTTTTCAAAGAATGCCTGCCTTTGGTATGCCTTCCTAAAGAAGACCTACCTAAGTTTCAGCAAGTAATTAATCCTATCGCATTATTCTGCCCAAAGCGCAAGATGTGGTAATCGAATTAATAGAGTCGTTATTACTCTCAAATATGCAGAATTCTAACTAAATGAATGTCTACCCTAGAGATGTTTACTTAAACAATTGAGCTGATATAAAGGAAGAACAGTCTGGACAGATAGAGAAGATAGAGTTTCTGATGCTACCATTGAAATTAAGGTTCTGTGAAGATTCTGTTATGATACACTATCTGAGGGATGGTTTCAAAGAATTAATTTAAAGGATTTGATTACTGCGTATTTTATTCAAATATTCAAAGCTGAACAATATTCTTTCTTGCCTTTTAATACATTTTTTTAATTCCTAAGCTTATGAAACGGTTTTTTTAAGCTGCTCTCAACCGACTGATAACAAAATTCCATTTTTCAATTTGATTTAGGTATTGACGTATTTTTTATTAATCATAAGATGTGGCCACTTTTTCTCACTTATACGAGTAATATTTTTTTCGAACTAACTCAAATACTGCAGCTTTTATATGTAGCTGAATATTTTTCGCAAAATATCAGTCCGTTTTCTCCATCGTCTTTTAGTTTTACAAAATCTAAATCGCTACTCCGTTCACTTTTCATCAAAATCACATAGCGAATAGTATCCAACCAAATTCAGATAATATTACCAAAATAAATAAAACTCATAAAAATCTAAAAGAACAAAAATATATTTTTTAATTTCCCCCTTCCCCCTCCTTCATAAACCCCTCCGGTAAAGAAACAATAGAAACACAATAATTTTACAGTTCTTTAAATCTAACACAATGCAGGAACTTTATCGTAAGAAATAAATCCCGAAATTCCAATGAAGATTAAAACCCCCTAGGGACCGAAGGATGCGCTCATCAAATCTAAAATTGCATCCTTTATCTTGGTTTCCAGTAGCGTAAAGCAAGGATCAAAGGCAGGCAGGCAGGCAGATAGTCATTCGTATATGGTGTGTACGGAATTACTTCCAACCGAACAGTGCCTACCCTGCAATCTTAACCACTTCGATTAATACTTTTGTCACCCGGATGTGGAATGCATCCAGCCGGACACGTGCACATGTAGTTAATCACTAAGAGAGGGTAAAATTTTTGAATAATGTTAAACTGGGTATAGTCGGAAGGAATGGATTGGGATGGGAGGAGAGGACGAGGGTTGAATAAGTTGACTTTTTTTTTTTTTTTGAAACATTAGTCTCACAAAAAGGAAAAGGAATTGTACGTAAGTACAAAAAATCTATTATTTCTTTTAAGAAATACACAAAGATAAAGGATAGACCTAAGTCTATATAAGTTTACTAAATGTAAATAAAGTTTTCTTTTTTACAGCTTATCCAAATTGAAGAAATTTTTAAGGTCACTTTTTGATTTTATTTCAATAATTAACACGTAATATTTGACATTATAAGTGAAACTATAGTTTACAAATAAAATTTTTGATCACCGAATAAAATAGTTAAGATGTACCTTAGCAGTTCCAGAAATAATGACAGTACCAGGATACAAAAAATATTAAATAATATTTAATAGGTAAATAGTATCAGCGCTATTTTCAATTTCTTTTTTTTTTCATCATTTGGTAATAAATAATACTGGTTGTTATTAGAACTGGATTAACGCAAGGTTCAGTTCTATCTTCTACTTTATTTATTATTTTTATCAATGTTTCCTTAGCGTTTACTTTCATATTCGTATTCTTATCGTACTAAGGCAGAGCCCGATATGTACAAATATTTGTTTTGGGTATCACCACCGACCAACAACTTGGAACTTTTTTTTTTTTAACTTCGTATTCTAAGTGCATAAAAACCGTATTAGTTTTTACCACAGTTTGTTTATTTCGGCACTGGAAACAAACAAAAAGTCAGTTTTATTTAATACATCGGGCTCTGTCTTACATAATACCACAAATTCATGGATTTGAAAATGAAAAAAATTTTATTCCGTGTATCTAATCGTTCGGTTCTATAATGGACTCTTGCGGAAATTCGGTAGATGGGATCACTAACACAAATTTGGTACATGAAACAATTAATTTAAGCAGAGATAACAAATAAAAGTATTCCACATAATTATTACAAAAAGAAAAGATGAAAAATATACGACAACAACACACACACAAAATCAGATATAAATGAAATATAAAAATAAAATTAAACTAGCTTAATAAATAAATAAATAATAAATAACTTTTCATCATTGTCGGAGTTGAGTCAAAATCAATTAGGTGTAGTCTAGGCACTTTATGAGATTTAGGCAGATAGTGTAATTGTTTACGTTCAATGAATTTTTACACAAAGTGTCTGACATTTTTAGTCACTTCATGAAGTGCTATAAGCCTTTAAGCCTATAGTGTAATACTAACCGATATAAACAAATACTAGCACAGGGAGATGAGCGGTGAAAGCGGAGGTCGCCCAAAAGCTGCGAGACAGCCGTACACACACACAGACATGCTACTCGAATATAACATACCGCTCATCCCCCTCGTATTGTATTCGGTTATATCGGTTGGTATTACAATATCGGTGTAAAGACTTGATGAAATGACTAAAAATTTCAGACACTTTGTGTAAAAAGTTATTAAGCGCAAACTGTTACACTATCTTCCCATATTTCATGTAGTGCTAAATTACGTCAAGTGTCTACGATATACGTATATAAATATTTTATTACACTAAATGAAGAAACTGTCAATATTTGATTTCAAAACACAACAATCAGTAGAACTATCGATAGTCATAAAAGTTTTTGCATCGTCAGCATATATCAGAAGAACAGATAAATTAATAACGTTTGACAAATAGTTAATATATAAAATAAATAGTAGAGGACTAAGATGGCTGCCTTGAGGAATACCGGAGAGTCAAAGTATTTCACCCGAGACAATCGACTAAAACGAACTTACTATTCTTGAACAACAAAAGCTTGTGGGGAATTTTATCGAAGGCCTTACTGAAGTGAATAAATATGCGGTCAATTTGTTTCCATTTTCCATAGAGTTGAGAGAAACCGATGTAAATTCATCCAGGTTAGTGGAAGTTGCTCACTTCTTCACAAAACCATGTTGCCTTATAGATAATATATACATATTTGCAGTGGTAGTATAAATCACCACATACAATCGCTTTAAATAGTTTCGGAATGACAGAAATCTGAGCAATATTTCTATAATTAGATATTTCATCTTTTCTACCTACTTTGTTTACAACAGGAATAATGTAGGATAGACCTCCAGTGGGACCATTGTGACCCTTGACCTAACTTTTAAACCCCCCTGGATCCATCCTACTTCGCCTAGAAATCTCAGAATACTTTTGAGCGCTTTACTTTGCAGCTTTGAAACGAAATAGATGCGTTTAGGGTATTTAGCGAAATGATTGGCCTCTTCACCGCAGCCATTTACTGGCTTATTGTGCACCGCTTTCTTTATAGTTCATCGAACAATACCACAGTTCCTTGGAAGAGCAGTATTTTATTGGGTGAAGTTTCTTCGAAGTCGGCAGGCTATAAGAAGTATAAGCAAAAAAGCACGAAATCTCCAATATGGAATAGGCTTCGCATTCGCATAACGCAAAAGAAATAAATAGCTAATAGCCTACATCTTTTATTCATCAGAACTGGGTACTCACAAAGTAAGTGGTGGACGAATTCGATTCCATCCGAATTCTTATATTTCCTACAGAAATCAGTCGCCACTATTCTCGCTCTTCTAGCGTGGTTTTCTATGACCCAGTGACCCGTAATGACCCCTACTATAAATTCCAAGTATTTGCTCTACTACCATTAAGGAGTTTTCTTGTCCTATTCGTATAATATGCAGGGCACAATTACCTCGCGATACGGCAAGTTTCCTTGTAGATCCACCAGAGGTAAGTCTTTTGATAAGCACTTCTGAAAACTCCGATCGGGGTCCTCACATAAGCTATCGCTGCGGAGCGATCCATTTCAGACCTCTTTTTGGCAAACTTATCCGCTATCCTGTTGCCTGGGATATCCCCCTGTGGCCAGGTACCCAGCATAGGGTCACCTTGTGACATGTAGTCAATTCCTCAAGGCTGAATTTGCATAATTGCACCAATTTTTAATTTTACCAGTACAGCATCCAGAGCATTAGTTGCTGCCTGGCTATCATTGTATATGCAGATGAGCCGTGCGGACTCTGCACATGAATACGAATATTACCGCCCGGTAAATCGCATCGAGCTTTGCACTACATTTGTCTGGCAGTATATGACACTCATGACATTGGCAGTCTCTGGAGTATACTTTGGCCCTTATGCCCGCACTCGTCTTGGATCCATCCGTAAAGATAGAAATAAATAAAAAAAATATAAGGCAACTATGCTCAATATATAATGTAGGAGAAGTTCCATGGTAATGGGAGTATACCGATCTGCCATGATCAGTTAAATAGATGTAACAAGAGTCTTACAAGATTTTCCCCACAATGTTTTAAACGATAGAAAGAACCCGATCAGGGCCAGCATTGAACTTAGAATCGAGTTTGGCAATATAAGCAACCAAAACATCTTCAGATAATGTGCATCACTAAGGTCAAGCATCGCTTCTGAGGACGGAGAACAGAACTCAAATAGAATTTATTAATATATTCACTATGATGGGTAAAACAAGTACAAAAAAAAATCAGCAAAAAAACAGATAATGTTGGGATCTGAACTAAATACACCAACACTCACCTGAAGCAGAGCTAATCGCTTATTGTTTAATAAATCTAAAACTGAATGATATCTAAAATTCGTCAAACATATTCAACACCAACACCACCCTCTCAACGCATGCCAATCGATAAAATTGATATAACGAACTCGTGATCCCTAAGCATCTTAGCCATTGAAATATTTAAATTTTAACTGATCTAGACAGCATTTTTGTTTTCATTTCACCAAAAATAAAATGTAAAAATGGTAGAAAATGTTTAAATTATCAAACTTCGGAAATCTGCACAAGTTTCATATGAGGCCTACAGAAATAAGAATTCAATTTCCATATTTTATCAGGGATTGGATTTTATACTCGCTTATCACATCTGTCTTAAACCGAAATCATCTCCATACCCTTGAAATAAAGTTCGATCGATCTACGACAATTCATGTATGGCTAAAAATTCCAATAGCACGAATGAACCTTAAAGTCCTACTTTTAATGCTCCTTATGATGAGTTTTCTTTTGCAAAAGTTTTACCAAGAGAAAGTTTTCAAAAACATTTTTTTGGTCAATTCTAATGTTGTTGGTCTCGATAATATTCATCCTAAGTTTATTAAACTATCATTGCCTATTATACTACCTTATCCGGCGTTAAAAACTTATCTAACACCATAATACTCATGTCTGCAAATCCTGTATCTTAGAAACTACCTAAGATCCTCCACATCCCCAAAGTTCCTAAGCAGAATGCCCAAGAGTACACAGACCCATTTCGATTTTATATTTTTTATCGAAAATCTTTGGACGGCTTCTACGTCAGCAAAAATACGTATGTTCGTTCACTCAAATAACCTACTGTCCAACTTTCAATCTGGATTTAGACCTAAACGCAGTTGTACCATAACCCTACTTAAGATATCTGATGATCTTAGCTTGTCTATGAATTCTAATATTACAACTATTCTATTTCTATTAGATTTCCTCAAACCTTTCGATAAAATTAATCACTTACTACTCATACAGTACGTTTACATGAATACTTCAGTACTTGACTTGAAATCCACTTGAAACTCAGGTAGGGCGGATGATTGAATTAATTCCAATTACTTGACTTGAATTTTTCTCGAATTTAATTTTCTAATTACTTAAGTTGAAATTTACGTATTGAATGAGCGTTTTCATGATATTTTGATTACTTCAAGCATACTTCAAGTATATTTCAAGTGTTCATGTAAACGTACTGATAGACAAGCTTAAAGATTGTTTAATTTCTCTAGTTTGGTAAGGTGTGTGCAGTGATGAGTATTTCTCTGAATTGGTGGTTAAAGGATTTTTTGAAAGACCGCCAGTAACGTGTGTGCATTGGTGAGTATTTCTATGAATTTTTGTCTGTATGTAGTGATGTTCCACAGGAGTGAATCGTCGGGCCTTTACTATTTTCAGTATTCATAAATGATATTTTTTTAGTAATTTTATATTATACATGATGATTGCCAGCTATACATTTCAAGACTGCGTAGATTTATGGAGGATGCTGAATGAATTCCTTGGATCAATATATCATTGTGAAGCACAACATAGTAACCTTCTTCTAAGTCCGATAAGGTTTAAGGCAATTCTTTTATACAGAAATAATTCGGACCCAACATTCAAATCCATTCACCAGGTCAGTATAGAATCTTGGCATCATTTTAAACGAATTCACTTACATGGTCCGACTATGTCAACAGTATTATATGTCAAATTCACGCAAGGCTGCGTAAGTTCTCGGTTGCTACTTTCGTTACTTCTCAAAATATAAGTCTCATGATAGTGAAACAACTGATTTCTTGTCGTAGAAAAAGCTTACGCTGTCTAGCTATATCCATTTCTCTCCTTATGTAAAATTCATATTTAAATAGATACCCCTGAAAAGCGTATCTTGATTCCAGGATGATTTCATTTTTACATAATTTAATTGTGAAAAAGATGCCTAGCTTTCTCGGTCAAAGAGAAATGTTGAATGTGCAAAGCTTTAATTATCGATCTACCAGGATCAGTGCTGTCGTTTGGAAAATTTCGAGAGTAGTACAATTTGCTGCCAAAGCGTAGTACTTTCGGAAAAAATGGAGTACACGACTAACGAAATTTAATGAATTTTAATTAATTAAGTAGATTGGGATCCTGAAATCATATTACTGTGAATAAGACTCATTTTCATTAAAATGATTCATATATAGATTTTTAAATAAATCATTATATGCCTAGTATTATTACATTATTTATATATTTTTTTATATAGAAACAACTGGTTTTTATTTTAAAATTTTCCCATAAATTTTTTTCAGCAATAAGAATTTGTTAAGTTTAGTTGACAACTGTTGATTTAAAAGATTCATTAATTAATTGCTTTGAATCATGTAATCATATTTGCATGAAGTAAAAAGGTTCTGTCATGAAAACGTATTCTTGAGAAAAGCATACCTGCATGTGAGACAACTTACATCTAGATGTGAAAATCTTACAAAAAAGCGGTCGAATTATAATGAGCTAATGACCAATTAATAGAAAGCTCTATACATTCCATCTCTCTCTTGCTGTATTATGCCACATAAATTCTTCGCAATGATAGCTTTCTTTGGTTGAATTAAAAGTTAAAGAGCTTTGAAAATATGATCCGGGTTTACATGGATATTTTTTTATCTAGTTGCATGTTGTCTGTGTCTGCATAAAGCAAATTAATACATAAAAAAAAATGCATAAATTTCATCATTAGTTTAATTATTTAATTATTGAAAACTTTTGAATTTTCAAAATATTAGTAGGAGGAATTTTAATACAGTCATAATGCAAAATTGTAATAACAACTTCAGTCGCTTTAGTTTTTCTGCATTTCAAATTTTTTACAATATTTGAATCAGTAATGTGCAGAAATTATTCTGGTAGAGGAAAATGCATAAAATTAAAAATTATTTTGATTTTTGCATGTCCGTCCGTCCGTCCATCCTCACAATAAGTCAAGAACACGTATAGAGAGCTGAAATTTTGCCTATGGCCTTAACAAAAAACGTAAAATTAAGTTCGAAAATGGGACAGATCGGGTAACTCCTTCGTAGGGTTACCATGCAAAAATTTCGTTTTTCATTATGCATATATATGGACATCGCCTGAGAACGTGTCGACGTAGAGAGCTGAAATTTTGTACATAGTGTTTTCAATAATAAATATAATTTCAAAAATGGACTAAATTGGGCAACCCCTTTTTGGTGTTGCCATATAAAAATTTATCATTTTTACGTATACTGTGAAAACGATCAGTCTTCATGTACTGAAAACTTCTTCAGAATATGAAATCCTATAAAATTTATTATTAATATTTTTTTTCTGTCCGATGAACCATTCTAGAAATATTTGCGAAAATCCACTTCAAAAATCAAACTGGCACAGATGGATGATCATACGAAATTACATACGGAAATTCATCTAGGGTATCGTAAGAATTGATCTTAGACCAATTCGAGTTTTTTTATTTGTTTGCAATAATTTTAAAACATATTTTACCAAACCGCCTGTTATTTATAAGGCTACGTGCATACAGAGGAAAAGTTTTGAACGCGCTTAGTTTGTTTATTGTACGTATTACCTTTTGTTGACGACAAAACAGCTTCCATAGAATTTCCAGGAATGGTTTCTTGACATATTCACCATACTAGAAATTATGTTTTCTTTATTATATATATTTGTTGAATTTCTAGAAATTTTTCTAGATTGCCTTTGACCTTTGGATACATTTGCCATATTCATATTTCTTGTACCACAATCACTACATTTAGAAACTTTAATACTGTGTCTGCAATATGGCCAAGAATTTACTAAAGTAAATATGGCCAAGAATTTACTTTAGTACTTTACCTAGGCATATACATTTTGGATGCCTTGACACTTACTTTTCCATTAGTGAAAGTGATTTTGATCACATTAGATCTTTACTCTGCCCTTCACAGTTTTGTATGAAGTTCTGTTTCCCCGATAAATATGGAACAGTTAGTAAACTATATATCTGAAGGAACTTTGAGGTCATTATAAATAATGGTCTCATTAGGGTCATTCCACAGGAAATCGATAAAAAATCGCACTTTTCCAACCATCACCAATCTCGTTTTTCCTTTGCTGAAAATTAAGTAGTTATGAGATAAGAATACAATTATTTATTTTTGTGCTGCGCTGCATGCTGGTTGAACTAAAGAACTCTGAAATCCTTAAAATTCGCCGATTTTTGGTCTACTGAGTTACATTTAAAAAAATCATAACTTTGGTTCTGATTATCATAGAGACATGACCTTTAGGCTATTTTAAAGATGAGGGAAAATTATAAAAATAGATGGCTTTAAGAAGAAGAAAAAATTAAGAATATTAAATATATCCTTTATAATTGAATATCTTTATATGCATTCCCTTAATTTTTCCTTGCTTTATTTTTAAATTAATGCTCATAATGTTGTTAGTAAATGGTTAAATTTTGGGTTTGAAGACGAGAAGTTTTTTTTTTTTTGTTTGCGGTCTGCTGTTTTGTGAAAAAATGTAATACAAATCTATTTTGTTATCCTTGATCAAATAAGAATTTTTCACCAAGGACATAATTTTTTGTCTTCTCAAATGTGACCCATTAACAGTCCATTAAACAAACAAACAAAATGATCTCGCCCCGAAAATCAACTTTACTATAGAAATATTTCCTTATTTTTTTCCACAAAAGAAGGCAATCTTAATCGTCGTCCGTAAAAATTTCCACAGAGATGGTGTAAGCTGTAAGTTCCTTGATATTTTTTTTTTACATTGGGAACTATTCTCATGGTTTTTCCTTGGTGTCACAATTCACTAATTTTATATTGTTTTATTACAAAAAATTAATTTTTTTTACAACACTTGAATTAAAGTAAATACCTTCGCCGAATTATAAACAAAAGCCAAATCTTCCATAAAAAATTTACTATTAATTGGACTTAACTTTTGTGAGAAGAAATATGAAGAAAATAAGAAAGACAAACGAAAAGTCAAAGAGCGATTGAAAAACAAAAAAACGTTTTCTGGACTAAAATAGAATTTCTGAAGCTCTTCAAGTAGAGAGCGTTATGATTGTTCACTTCATAAACATCAATCACAGCATTTAACGAACGAATCATAATGACATGACTAGATAGGTGTAATAGGCTAAAACAAATCAGAGTAATACCAAACAGAGCTGGGCAATACTTAACTACTACTTAAAGTACATTTTCGTTACTTAAGACTTATTACTCAATACTTTTCAAATGCGCATATTTAGTATTTGAATGTAAGTACTTGATTCTATTTACTTGTACTTAAGACTTAGTTTTGTACTTAAGTACCAAGATTTTTACTTAAGTATTTCTGAGTCTATTAAGTACCTACAAATCTCAAACTCTTCTTAGAAAAGCAAACACAATCTCTAGCGCAACTTCTTTTTTGTTGAGTTTTAAAGCATGTAAAGAACTGTCACGCATCAAGGTAGAACCTTAGACAAGCTAAGAACATACAAACAAGACTGGGCAAATAGAACACAAACCAGTAACGTCTCGCTCGAATATAAAATCGACGATGTCTCGACTTGATGACATAATCACTGACATGTATAATATGGACTGACTACTTTCATAGAAATACACTGCAGAAAGTGAGCTCACTTCTATATTGCTGGCTCTTTCGGTATAAGCACCAAGTACCAACTGAGAGAGAACTGAAAACAACAAATGAATTAGTGGATTCGTCGAAATACATGATTTTAAATTAATCATTTAGGATTATTACTGATAAAAACTGTTTTACCAAAGACAATATATTAATTAGATACGCAGAAGAAATTCTAAATGTTTTATTAAAATCACTTTCAGAGCTGCGTGCTCACTTTTTCAATTTCCCGTCTATAATTTTTTTAATTTTGGCACCGCGTAAGAACTCTTTTTGACACAAGCAATTATGTCCACGTGAAATAGAAAATAAGCAGTCCATATTATATTGTACGTCAGTGGACATAACCAAGGGTAAGCAAGCAATACCTCGCTCCAATATAAAATCAACGATGCCTCGACGTGATGTAAGGGAGGCCTCAATTCTTTCTTAGAAATTTACTGGACATTTTTTCCTTAGAATAGTTATGCATTATTGGAGGTGACAATGGGGCTTGGGAGGACCTCTAATAGTTTTTATGAGTGTAACAATTAGAGGTGAAAGTTTTACTCTACCTGCAGCGTCGAAAACTATAAAAAACTATAAATAGTAGCCACGGGTTACTATACATATTATGGTTTTCAAAAGGTATTTATTTATTAATACCTACTAACTGAACTCGATAAACTTCATAATATTACTGGCAACGTACAAATATTCTAAAAAAGTACTTCAAAAAGTACTCAGTACTTTTTATAGACTTAGTACTTAGTTACAAGTACTTTTCATACATGCGGTACTTGTACTTACGCTGAAGTACTCAGGCCTTCGGTACTTGTACTTGTACTTAAGTACTTTTCTTTGGTACTTGCCCAGCTGTAGTACCAAACTAACTTTTCAACCGGACTTAATAGATTTTATTACTAAAATGTACTACGAATGTATAGTTTTAAATGAAAATGAATAAAACCTTTAGATTATTTGCTAACAGCATACGTATACAGGAGTTTTAAGTATTAAGAAATGAAAACCGGAGTACTTTTATAAAAAGAGTAGTACCGAAGTACGCTATTAGTTTTCGGAGTACAAATACTCCGATCGGAGTGCAAACGATAGCACTGACCAGGATGTAGAATACTCTGTATTTGGGGATCAGGTGATTTAAGAGGCAAGATACTTGACTATTTTTCTAATAGATTTTATTTAATAACCTTATTATTTATATTTAGTTTATTTTTCCAGTTTTTATTATCATGTAAATCCATATTTTTATTTTTCATCTTATTTTAACATAATTCTAATAAAATTTTATTGAAAGTGTAAAAATTTACACAATTTACACAATTGAGTTATCAGTTAATCAATTTAATCAAAACTTGAACAAATTACTTTCAACCACCAACAAAAAAAAAAAAAATAAATAAATAAAATTTATATACAAACTCAAATTTTCATCTTAACCGTAAAGTTTTCAGTACCTCATTAAAACAGTTCCGAAACTGTTTTAAACCTTCCCACCCCCACTCTTATTATCCATATTTTGTAGAAATTTTCCTTAATTTTAAAAGACTCAACTACTTATCCCATAAAAATATTATATCACGATCCTTTTAACCACTGAAATAAGAAAGACGACGACGACGACAACAAAAATTTCAACACATTTTAAATTTTCATTAAGAATTCTTAAGGTAACTATAAAAACAATTAAGTGGCCGGAGCAAGACAAGCCAATTAATAAATTTTCCAATTCATTGACAATTTCAAATCGATTGAGAAACCTTAAGGGTCAATTAGAGCATTGAAAGCTCTTAACTGGTCATTTGCACTCTCAAAATTTCTTTCCAGCTCTTGATTCGGAGAGTACCAATTTCCGGTCCGAATATAATGTGCCAGAGAAAATCGACTAATTAAATTGTGTTCGATAAATGAATGAAGAGTGGAGTGGGGGGGGGGGGGGGGGGGGGGTTGTAGGTTGTTAATATAGAATGGCCCTTGAATGACCATTAGCGCGTTCCTATAGTATATATTAAAAAGTGGGTGTGGGTGTATGGCGCTTAATTAGTTAATAAAAAAAAATATTAAAAAATTTGTTCAGAAACTTAATTCAGGACGTTTTGAGGGGATGTTTTTTTTTGCCACACTTTAGTAGGGATTACATAATTTTTTTTTTTTAATTAATTATTTAGTTGAGAGTAAACATTCGGTTTGAAGTCGGATAATGTTTTCGAGTGAGTAGTAATTGAATTACTGACAGAGCTGAACCTTATTTAAGTCCTTAGTGAAGGCAATTTACAAAAGTGAGGTTAAGAATTTTTTTTTTTTAAACTTAGAATCGTACGAGTGGTATCCAATTTTAAACAATTACCTAAGCTGGGAATCGTGATAAAAGGTGGGAGTATTTTGTACCTGTGTTGAAAGCATTACTTTTAGGCTCATCGAAGTGATTTTTTTTATTATTTGTGAAGGTATATGTATGTCGAATGAATGCGAGTATACGTCAAAGAAAATTATTGATGTATGAATGTGGTGGTGTGGTTATACCTATATTAAAGCCTTCAATGAAAGTTTCTGATCCATGGGAAAGGCAAATTTTAACTAAAGTTATGATTCATATACTGCTAGCAAGTAAAATACTAAAAGTTTGTGTGAAAATTATATCACCGAAGAGGAGGCATATAAGGAGGGTGTGGGGTGGAGAATTCAATTTATTGGTTTACCAGTTTAAGCTGGCATACATCATCAACATCATTGACTATAACCTCCTGCATATGGTGTCCTAGTAAGCCTCCAAAAAATCTCCAGCTAATCAACAAGCTGCAACATATGTAGCTCCATCTCCACATCATCTAAGCACCTCATTTGAGATTTCCTCCATTTCTAGAAATCTTCAAGATTTCCCTTTAGAGATTTTTTTGGCAATCTTGAAAATGTTCATACTTGAAACGTTCAAAAGCTCTCTAAATTTATTAGATTTGATTTTCAGAGTTTTGTTAGATCAAATATAATATTCACTCGATAATCCCATTCTCCTATTTTGAATTAGACCATATCTCAGAGGTGTTCATTGATTTATTACACCTTTCCTGTGGTTACCTTAAATTTTTTTTTCCGTAACCCAAGAATTCGTCAATGGTGTGTGGAATGGCTCATGTCTGGTGTATCTAACAACGTCTGAACACATTTATATCTTTGGCAGTTGTTTAACATCTTGTGTTGAACACCCCCCCCCCCCCCTAACCACATTAGACTTTAAAAGAAATCCGCATATATCATCATCATTATCCTTCTATTCTTTGAGGACATAAAGGGCGACAATTGTTGCTCTCCAGCGTAAGGGCCTTCAGTTCGCTCGAGAATCTTTGCTAGTTTAGTTATACCAATTTGAGTGACAGCTGTTATTGCTCTGTTAATGGACTTGTTCGACAGATCAGACAAATGCCTCAACCTAGTGAATGTTACGTTACACCTCCGCTTGAGGCTGACTACTTGACTCCTGGAAGAATCTCTTAATGTTGGAGTTAGTAGCGATTGAATTCCTTTAATTTACAGGGGACCACGAGTTTGAGAAACTTACGAGCTGTTGCGTCTAGTTTTGAGTGCTAGTAACTTTCGAGTAAAAACTGATAAGCTCCCACGTTATCACGACTTCACCTAAGATCTGAAAAGAGTAATAGACCAGTCATCTCGAATACTTCTGTCTGTCACTCTGATCCAATCGACAGTCGCAGTCTAGACTGTCCCAATGATAGCCTGAGGTTAGCGTTTGCTCTAATGTGAACCTTTGATACTCTCGAGGAATGATAGGCCGGTTGGAGTCTATGTTTCAATGTGTTCTGTTAGCTAGTACACGCGTTTAGTAGTTATTTTTCCGACTTTTATAAAGTATTACGGTAAATACCTGTATTCAATACACCGAAAATTGATACAATAGTGATTCTCTGTGCGCTACCTGTAGTTTTTAAAGATATTCTACGGCTTTTCGTTGATTTTGAAGTTTTTCTTCTTTTACACCTGACTCACGTTTTTCTTTCCTGGCTATCATGGCTCTGCATCTGGAGAAGTGGTGAAAGTCTCTTCGAGAAGTAATAAAGAGAGATCAATCTCTGTTGACGATGACTCTTCGTTGGACTCCGTTAATACGAGAAGTTCTGCCAAAAGCTCTGCAAAATGTGAGAGTCTTACTTCTGGATCTGGGCAAGCTGAGCTTGGTTTATCAGCAGATACTGAGAGTCGGCTTCTGAGCAAATTTAAAAATATTATCGGAGATCGTGAGTCAGTTCGTGAGGAAAGGCTGCTAAAGAAAAGTGGTGAAGTGTTAAATGGTCTCGAATCTAAAATCTTAACAGAATTTTCTGTCGCATTGGAGCCCATAAAATCTCGGCTAGATGCAATCGATGCCAATTTTACGGCATTACAGCAGAGGCATGATCTGCTGTGTGAAGAAGTAAATGATTTGAGTCGTTCGCTACTGTCAGATGTTGTCATCAAAGGCATTCCCTGTAAATCAGGGGAAAATTTAAAATCCATAGTGAGTGATCTTTCTTCCATGATCGATCACTGTTTATCACCTCACTTTGACTCTTTTCGTTTGAAGGCTGCGTCTCGGAATAAGATGGGTGAGAATAGACAGTATGAGATTCGTGAGCACTATATAAATTCAGCAATGATAGTAAAATTCTCTTGCCCTCTTATAGAGGAGGTTGGGCGGTGTTAAGCTGAACCAGGTAAAAGGGTTCTCTGTACGGGGGGATATTTATGTAAATGAGAGCTTATCGCCAAATAATCAGCATATTTTTCGTGAGGCTGATCGCTTGCGAAAGGCTGGTAAAGTTAGAACACTGTTTACTACAAATGGCTTTGTTTTTGTTAAGTTCAAACCAAATGATCGTGCTGTGAGGATGGCAGGTTTGAGACAGCTGCCAGACCTGTTGGAATCAGCCAGTAATGTAAAATGAGCAACTATGCAACTTATGTTTTTATAATTTACAATGCATTGGACTGGCATGTTTTCTGTTTTTCACGATATTTACATTCTTATAATAGTTAAATCTGGTTTGTTGGATGATGGTGAGAATGAGTTCCGTTAACAGTCTTTTATGGATGCTCTCAGGGGTTGCATTTTTGTGCGATTAGAGGTTTATATAAAATATTTATGAGCTGCATCAAAAACCCCTGACTATATAACCTTGTGCCTCAGTGCCTGAGCACCTGAGAGTGCTGTTCGTGACGAAAGAGTTTTAGGGTAGTAAACGTGAATGAATTTACATAGAGTTTTTAGATTAAGAACGAGTGAATGCGGAGCTTTTCGGTGAGGTAAAATCTACTTACGTTGGTCTTGGGGTGGGGGTGGTATCTACCACCTTTGGGGTTACCTAATTTGGGCTGTGTGTGATATGAGTAGAGATTCGAGAGCCGAGAGTCAAGATTCGTGAATAGAGATTCGTAAATTGCGATTCGGGAGTCGAGTTTTGAGAGTCGAGATTCGAGTGCCGAGATTCGATAGTCGAGATTCGAGAGTCGAGCGTAAAGAGACGGGTTTCCAGAGTCGAGAGCCGGGTTTCGAGAGAGTGTATAGAACTTATGACTAAAAAGTAGATAATAAAATAAATTAAAAAACTTCTAAAATAAATATCTTTTGTAAATAGAATACTCTAAAAAGTAAAACATAATTTTGTTCGTTCTCAGTGATATACACAAGAAAAGTTCCATTGCAAAATAAGAAGTGCTAGAGCTCAGATTAAATCATAAAAGTTTGGGCATCCAAAAATACATATAATCACAATTGTCTAACAGCAAATGCCCAAACTTATAAGATTTAATCTGAGTTGTAGCATTTTTTATTTTGCAATGAAACTTTTCTTATGTAATCACTAAGAAAGAACAATTATGTTTTTTTATAATAAATAATGGACAAGTTTGAATACAATACTATTTTTCTTGCTTTTTAAAAACTGCTGCTATTAACGGGTGACAAGACAATAATTATATTTTTGTATTTTTGTTTTGGAACATTTTTATTCGCAGCCTACTTATACACATCCTTTCCAATTCTAAAAGTGGCCTTCGATGTGCTTAACGAAAACCGTACAAATGCATTGTGGCAGTCCAAGGTCGTTAACGCTGTGCAGTTGGCATTATCAAGCCGTCACAAACCTCTCACTAGTTACGTCTTCTGAGTGTATCATTCTTAAGTCTGCAGACGCGCTTTGGCTTACGCTAAGCGTTCTGGAGACAGCGATGCACCATAAACACCTATTTACAAAATAGTTTTCCAAATGATTTAAGACATTAGCATTGAGCTGCATATTAAAAAGATGTCTCCAAACCTTTATGTCTGTAAGTAAATGTTTGTGGGAAATGGAGTAACGCACATAACTATTTTAGGTAGGTATTCTGAATTTATTAAAAACTCTAAAGGGAAATTACAGTTTGGAGATGGGTCCTAGAGAAAGCCACTGACTTTAGGAGACTAATCAAAATTCATAAAGTCGCCAGCAGCAACTATGGTGTAGGAAGCGATGCTCTCTGTAGAACTGCAAAAATTTCCCTGATATTGAGAAACTCACTCAAATCACTAGAATCTCTCGGATTATGAACATATTGAAGGCCCACCTGAAAACTATTTTGTGCAGGTGGATAATTTTACAAAATGTTTCCCTAAAATATTTTCCACTAAAGTGCCCTCAGTTTTGAGAATGTTTGCAACAACTTCTGTAGTAATTTCTTGGATGAAAAGAAAGTGTAAAGCATTCTGCATTTTGCTTTTTTTCCAGAAGGACGAGCAATACATTAGGTGAGCCCTTCTTTTGTGACTAGATGAAGTCGACAGTAAAGAAATCACTGAATTTCTTAGGTTCTGCAACAGCTCTGGCCTAGGATATTTCATTCATCAGTGGCAGTTATTGAAATCTGCGGGTGTAATATCATCACAACTTTTATACAAGGCTGACTTGATGTTGAACCAGTAAGTAGCCTTCACTCTAACTCAAACCAAACCATTCATTTAAGTCAATTCAACCTTCTCAATGTCATTTTTATACCCTAGATGAAATCTATAGGGTAGGTATACGACGTTTGTTTTAATTGAATTTAACACCACACCACAAAAAAAACTCATTTTACTTCCAAAATCCATTAATCTGCCATTGTATCGACGAATTGACTTATCCAAAAGACGCAACAAGAAAAAAAAAAGGTACCCAAACAATAAAGAGGTCCACTTAACTAAGATTTTCCTATGCAAATGTGAAACGATTTATTTACTACAACCGCTTACGAGGTAAGTATTTTTCTTCGTTTTTTTTTTCTCTTTGTCACAATAACGAGCTTTCCAACAGGACGAGGATAAAAACCAAGGATCAAGAATCCCTGAACGACTACATTTAGCCAGTTCCGTGAGTAATAGCCTAGCACGTGAGGAAATCCAATGTGTCGACGACACGATTCAAAGGAGACTCCAAAGAGCCAGTCAGCCAATAGTAGCAACAGCAGCAGTAGCAGCAGCAGCAGCGGCGAAAGATTGTAAAGCTCGGCCATAAAAAGCATAAAAAAAGTAAGGCATTCAGCTACCCCACTTTATTCAGAATATTTTAGATATTCCAAAGGGATATGAAATTTATCACCTGCTTGCCACTTCTATTTAAGCATAACAGAGTAAAGTGTGATTTGAACGACCCGTAAGACGTTGCTAACATATGCCACATATTTTATTTCACAGTGCAATTTTCCGCACCTTAGTGTGGTAGCATTTGGCCCCCATTATTTCCATCCAAATGACATATGACGACGACTCGACTCTCGACTGTAACGAAATTCAGAGGACGGAAGGAATTTACAGCCACACTTGAATTAGGTTGGTACTTGATTCTAGGATATTATTTAAGGTCTACGAGCTTATTATGAAAAATGAAAATTTATATGACCGTGAAGGTATCATCGGTTTCTTTTTTTCTTTTTTTCTACTCCAAAGTACACAATTTAACGGAATTTATTATGTGTTGAAAGCTATTAAAAGGATTTGAAATATTTTTGAATGGATTTAAGACAGAATTTATTTCTTAAGTCGATCTATTTCTTGGGGGTTTTTGAAAGATTCTCATTTTTAGTAGAAGGAGTAAGAAAATTTACATTTCGAACCGTTTAAAAAAAGTCTTGGGGCAACGATTATCAATGGTACTCGTCCTTTAAAATACCACATTTTCTCGACGAACGAGGACGCCAAAGGTGATGACAAAGATAATGAGGGAATGAACACAGCTGAAACATAAAAGTTCCTGACGATTTTTTTTTGTTAAATTGGCCCTAAAGCAACACAATTCGGCTGCTTCGGATGTGCTATCTATTGGTCAGCAACGTTTGCATGTCATAGCTACTTAAGGACCAGGTTTGCAGCAAGAAAAAAAATTGTCCTACAACATCATCTTTTGGACTATGGACCTGTTCCTCATCTAGGAACATTCTTTTTTGAGTGCTAAATCAAATTGAGATAAATCGGATAGTAAATGCAAAAACCTTAACAGAACCATTTATTTCATTAAACAATAATAACATGAACAATATAAAAAGAAAATAAAAATTTTTCAATTGAAATATGCCTTCATAACCCAGATTCCGAGAACCCATATATGCGTTCGTAACCCAAATTGAATGGCTCTGTGAGAACCCATATATGCGTTCATAGCGCTCAAAGGGTTAAAATAGCATTGATTAGCAGGAAGCTATGCATTACTCTCAGGTAGGTAGTAAGAATTTGTGGATAATGTAAATGTTCCACCTTTACCTAGAATTAGGGACAGTTCATATTCTGACGAAAGAAAGTAAAATTATGAGGAAAAGGAAAATGAAAACTGATGCAAAAAAGGAAACAGATGATAATGTTTCCCAAAGGGGCGAGTATCCGAGATTCCTAACATACAACAAATGGAACCAACCACAGGTCGTCTACGGCAAAGATGAGCTATAAATTGGCTCAAATCTGTTAATGAGTATTCTCCGGTGATCTCAAAAGTTTAGTACTGTCGATCAAAATATTACAATACTGCAACATCACTCATTGCACGACATTTGTCGGGAAGGGAGTAAGATTAAAAGAAATGACGAAGTACATCTACATATTTACACATACGATCAGCCATACTTAGGCCATCACCAGTTCAATAGGATACCACTTCATTAGGGATCCTAGCTAGATCTGATTACCTAATTTAAGGGGAGCCCGCCCTCAAGAGGTAATGAACCTTATTAGATTGCCCAACTCTTTTTATGGAATTCTTCCCAAGTTGGTACCAAGCCTGCCCTTTGACAAGGCAATTGTTGAATACTCTCGACCTCCTATTCATCCATAAAGTTTCTGTAGAAGTCATTATATGGAGCTTGCATGCACTTCTCATGTTTTCCTAAGAGACAGGGTCCCGTGATGACTGCAGTAAGATTCCGCATATACTTCGAGTTCTTCATTAGTAGACCTTCGGTCTTTTTAGGATTTATCTTGGGCCATTCTAGTAACCAAGCCCTCGGACTTTCATCAGATATTCTTAGGACATTTTCCTATCTGAAGAATGAATTCCATAGAATATTAAAAAAAAAAAATTAATTTTATGGGAATGTTACGGTACAAAGTTACACTGTTCGAGAAAAGTATGCCGTTAATATTCCACTTAATTTCTTCAGAAATCATCATCTATGGTAATTTAGCGGATATTTTTCACGGATACTCTATATAGAGTTTGTTCGAATTTCTGCAGAATTAATGCACATAATTATTCCACAGAATTTCTTCAGAAATCATAAGAACAATGTGTTTGGAAATTTAGCGGATATCATCCACGAATAATCTACGGAAGTTTGTTCGAATTTTCTGCAGAATTATTTCAGAGAATTCCTTCAGAAATAATACGCTAATCATAATGTCTTTGGAAATTTAGTATTCCATACTATAATAAATAAAAATCATTTTGCATTTATTATTGTTAACGAAAATAAAGTTTATTTTTAAGGAATTCATTAAAAACAACAAAACAATTCAATTAAAATAAAAATCTTAATTCACAACTGGGTGTTTTTCTTCAGGCTTCGAACAAGAACTTTATTAGTTTTAAAAGTAATAAAATAACTAACTTAATATCTTACTTTATTCTTCTTCTATTAACTTTTTCCTTACGGAATCTTTTAGCTTACAGAGTAATTTTTGAATGTATCTGTTGTACTCCAAATTTTTCTACACAAATTTCTTCAAGTAAATGGAAAAAGTTACATTACTAGAATTATTTATTGAGAAAAAGAATATTGTTACATTCAATGCATTGCATAAACTTGGTTTTTAGTTTTACTTAAACCAAGTACTTTTCCCTCCTTCCATCTTATTTCATGTAAGATTGGAAGTCATCTCTTTTGAAAAAAAGTCAAGACGAACTTAATAAAGTATTCTCCCGTATCAGTGATCGCCGTTACTCTTTCTATGAGTTTCTATAAAAAAATATTTACCAATTCCAAAGTTAGAAAAAAGAAAGAATGGATTTTCTCCTCCTGCGTCTGATTGCACTTCAACAATGACACCATTAAGTATTCAAGCAAAAACCTAAACACTATTTCCGAGAAAAAAAAAACATTGCAATTTGATTGGATAAAGGCTACAAATTTTGCAAATTTATTCTGAAAAATATCCATTGCATATCCAGGTTTTAAGTTCCACTATTAGTCCCAGAGCTGTAAAATTCAAGTACCATTACCAATAGCATTACCAATACCAAGTATTTAAGAACTAATAATTCCCAATACTAATACTCCTGTACTGCAAGTAATACTTTAAAACTCCGGAAAGTAATTGAATTTTCGCTTCCATTACAAAAATACTTAGAAATATCCAAAAGAATTTAAAAAGTATTTGGGCATTACTATATATAATTGCTTTCACTTTGTTTCAAATACTTTCAATTACTTTTAATTACTTCAAAAACTTCAGTATTAAATATGATATTGTAGTTAATTATGAACTGAACTAAATTAATTGTCTTTCAATTTTATTATAAAAAAACTTTTTCCTGTTTTCGAGGTGCAATAAGTACATTTGCTTTCAAAAAAATCATAGGCCAAGAGGTTAAAAATACAAAAGTCACACTCTAGGAAAATATTTATTATTTGCTATGTTTCAATTTGCCATTTCATAAAAAACAATAGTTAAATTTATTTAAATGCACCTTATTCTAGTAGAAATGGAACACCAAATAGTAAAATATCATGTTTAGTACTGAACATTTCGAAGTAATTAAAAGTAATTGAAAGTATTTGAAAAGAATTGAAAGAAATTATATAGTAATGCCCAAATACTCTTTAAATCCTTTTGGATATTTCTAAGTATTTAGAACCGCAAATTCAATTACTTTCCGATATTTTAAAGTATTATTTGCAATTTTGGGAATGGGACTGTAAAATTTTAATTCCAATACAGAAGTATTAGTACTGGGAATAATAAAATTCTTAAATACTTGGTATTGGTAATTAACAGGTATTAAATCCATTAAATACTGAGTATTTTACAGCTCTCGTTAGTCCCCATTTTTTCCAACAAATAAAAAGGAATAAGTTCATAAAATAAAACGAACGATAAATTTACCAAATAATTTGTCTGCTAGTTGTCCGCTGTTTCTCAAAAAAAAAAAAAAAAAGAAAAAGTACAGAGATTTCTTTGGACAAAGTGATTTTAATTTTTACTTTTATTTTCTACTGCATGTCCAAACTTTCTCTATATGTTTTGATATACGGAATTCTTGAGAAAAATAGTGGACAAATCAAGGAAAAGTTTTAATTATTGTCCGAAATTATCCACTGTTTTTCCAAATCTCATCTTAAAAAATATCTCTATGGAAATTCGCTAGATTTTCTTAGAAACAAAAAACTTCGAATATAGTAAAGACAGGACTCCAAATTGGAAATTTTGGAATTGGATTGGATTCCGTTCAATAGTATAGTTTGAAAAATCTGAGGACATCGGAACTGTGATTACTAAAAATAGTTGTCTTGCAATCGCATATGTGGTTAATTCTCCTCATCTGTGATTAGTCAAGCTGCAGGCCTGTAGATTGAGAATCCGTTCGCTGATTCTAGGTGGGGGGGGGGGGAGGCGAACCTGCCTCATTCCCTGGTACATCGTTATGACCCGGCACCCAGGAAATGAGGAAAGTTCACGCATTTCGTCGGTGTATTTTTTCTGCCAGAACCACTTTTTCCAAGAATTGCTAGTAAAAGGAAAGCTGAAAAACATGGGCACCTTGGAGATCTATCTAAGTACATTTGCTGATATACCAAATATTAAAGTAATTAAAATCTTGCAGACAGACCTTGAAAATAAGCAAATACCGTACACATTCTTATTTGTTAGCCTAGAACTATTGCTAATGAGTTGTTGAAAATTCAAAATTTCTCCATCTCCCAATTAATATGCAAAAGACGATTGAAAATCCTTACAGCTTCAAATGTTATCATCACTGTTAATTCACAATCAAGTAAGTATAATTTCCCAAAATCCATCATCATCGAAGGACTTACATTCGCCTTTTGTATCATTTGACACATAAGTTGCCATCAATCAAAATATGGTAATGACCTAGACAAGTGGTGTCCCCTTCTTTGCCAGAGAATAAAGTGTAGCTAATTAAATTCCTCAAATTTTGCATCACACCCTTGCAGCTGTATATGTAGATGCAATTCACTGCCCTTTTGGTGTCTGAAATATGCGTAATTTAATTGACTCATTCACTTCTTGTATATCTACATGCAGTGCAACGCAGCCGATAAGCGAAGTTATATAGTTACGCCAACCCCTTCTTTGAAGGACCTCTCTATACGTATAGTGCCAGTGAAATCTGCAGGGAATTTATTACCACCCCCTGCCAGCAGAAATTTTTTTTTTTTTTGAAAATTACTTTTTAAGTTTATTGACTCAAGCGCTGTGAAATTGCACAGACGGCACCGCATCGTACAATAATGACTTTCACATTTTTAAATAATATTTTTTTTTTTAATTTTCAATATACTTAATTGCTTTCGAGAAGGGTGAGTAGAATTTTTTGCAAAATTTGTGTATAAGTAAATATTCCCCCTAGAAGGATGATCTGGTCCAGCAGAAATCTGACTTATGGTGCAGAATCATGTAAATAACAAGGTGACAACGGTTGAGGAGCACTCACATACTCTTAAAGAATCTCTGGTTAAGAGGAGTCAGTACCAAGATTTGCAAGTTTCATACGTTTTTCAATGCGAATTTGTAGCAAACTATTTGTAGCAGAAATAATGATTTATATCTTAATTAAAGGTAACGAAAAGGTCTAGTTAATAACGTCGAGAAAACAAAAACAAATGCATTGGAATGGAGATATTAGCTCGGAAACTTGTAAAAAATGGTAAAAATTGATTTTTTTCAAATCAAATTCCTTCTCATTTCTTTATATTGTGACTATTTTAGAGAGATAAAGCCTAGATCTAGCGAATAACGTCGAGTTTTCTCATTTTTAGTGGCGCATTTTTTAATTGTTTAACTGTAATAGTACTTGATTTTTCTCTCGATATTTCACCGACGAGAAATTGCAATATTTCGTTGAAAGTTTGAGAAATAGAAAGCAAAATGGCATATTTAACAACTATGTGCAAAATAAAATTTAGGAGAGTTCATTCCCTTTAAAAATTTTCAATTTCTTTGCACTGCAAATTTTCATTTTCGTCTTAAATTGTCGCATGTTGGGTTTCTGTCTTTTACACTAGATGTCTCTAATGTGACTTGTGGTCTAGGTCTAGGCTAATTTTATATGTATTTTTATATTTCAGGACACAAACCTACGTATAGTAAGTTTTATTGCCTACAGGCTCGCTGGAATCTAAATTGAAATTTTTGCTGAGTATTGACTCCTCTTAAGGATAAAAACGCCTCTAACAGAAAACATTTATTACAAAAACGAATTGGGGCTTAACGAACACGATGACCCAGTTTAGGCGGGTCACTATGCTGCCTCTACCGCACGAAACTTGTGTGATTATGTTTAATTCATATGCCCCTAACTATCATCCCGCCAACAAGTCTTCGTGCGGCAGGGCAGCAAACTGACCCGTCTAAACTGGGTTTATATGTTTACTTCCAAGGCATGTTCTGAATTTAGGTAGAGAGGACTACGCCTATCCATGGCTAGAACGACCATACTCACTTGTGAATCTGATGGGTATCATAGGACAAATTCATGTCAATTGATTTAAAGTGTCTCTTTCGATATGATCGCGGCAATTTTTGCGGTTTATCCAGAGCTTTAAGACCATTTTGCTTGCAACCGCAAAAAAAACACAATGAGTTTCAGAATTTTCAGAGTCACTGCTGGTAAAAAGTTCCCTCTATCAAATAAACCCATGACCGTAGTTTTCGTTTTCGTTGTTGCCGGGGGGGTTAGACTAGTTATCCTAATATTGGCGTCTCGATAGGACACTAGGTGAGAGGAAGCACCACAGAACACTAGAACTAAGATTTGAGCTGCCAACTTTAACAATGGTAGTAAATGGGGGGGGGGGGGCTTACCAACTATTAGTCAGCGAAGTCACCACTTTTCTTTACCTTAATGATTAATCCCACTTAGCGTATTGCAAAATTGAAAAAAAAAACAAAAAAACAAAGTCAACCCCCTCATTGAGATTGATGGGCAACCAATGGAAGAAATTTTTGCACAGGTAGGAACTGTTTTTTATTTTCCTGGGTCAACTGGGAGAACATTTTTAAACCGGCACAAATGACGTGAAAATAATAATGCGGACGACGACTTCGGGTCATTATGACCCGGAATATGTCGACAAATTATCACAAAATTAAAAGAGTTACCTTGATTTTAATAAGTATTTATTTAATAAGGGTTCTTTCCATAATATGTAGTAAAATAGAGATAATACCAATCTATTGTATAAATCAAATTTTTATTAGTTTCCTCAGTAACACATGCAAAATCAACTTTGAAAATATAACTTTGATATTTTTCCTTTTTAATTTTTTGACGCTGGGTCGCACTGAGAACACTGGCGGTACGAGTAGAGGAGGGCTGTATCTCCAGCTAAACAAACCTTAAAACTGGACGGCCAGCGCGAGCAAAAAATACCACCATATTAAATTACCTCTGGTCAATATGGCCCAGCAGCCGAGTGGGTGAAAAGTGTTCGCAGTATGTTAGAAACTGGTGGTTTGTTAGATTTTCAAACAAATTCTGGTGGCAAAAGGATGAGTAGGTCGACGCTGAACCCTCGGAAAGAGACAGGATGAAAATGATTCAAGAAATCCTCAAATACAATAGGGCAGCTGTCCACCCCTGTACTATTGATCCAGCCTTCATATAGGAATATTAAAACAACATTGATGGGTAGGAAACTATAATAAGTCATACATAGGCAATAAGATGAAAAAGGAAAAAGAAAGGAGATAAAAAGGAAAAGAAATCTAAGGATAATAAAGGAAGCTTGACGGGTTGGAGACGATTCCCAGGATTATCTCTTCTCGCCGAAGTCTAAGTGTATGACAGAGATGAATTATAAATAGGCCCATTTACTTGTACTATAGTAGAACCTGAATAAAGAAGCAGTTCTTTCTCAAATATTTGGAGAATTGCTCGATATTTTTTCATTTGGTCTCTTCTCACTTTAAGATTGCCACAAATGCTGCAGAAAGAACAAGATCCACGTCAGAAGTTGTAAACTGAGTCGATAATAGCGACATCTGGCTTATTATTTTTTTTTAGGCTAGATTAGGGCCGCAATTTCAAAATTTTTCGGTTTTACTGTTTTTTAGTAGGTCAGGTTTCTTGTATCGCTGATATTTAACCTGCCTGACCTGGGCTGCCTGGGCTGATCATGGCAGCCTGGGCTAACCTTCCATTCATTACTCTTTAATTTTATGTTTAGGTATTTATCCCAGCTGGAGCCATAATTGACAGTGGATCACTTCATAAGTTATAGAAGAGCCATTAAAAAGATCTTCTTATCTGACATAAGCGTAGATAATCATGATAGTCATGCTGAAATCTCTCATTATATTAGAAAAAATGCTAAGGAAACTAGAAGTGCATTCGCAATAAATACGCAATCTCAATTCTTGAATAAAGCAAGAACTGATTCTGAAAAAAAATCGACCACCACTCCTATCACTCACTCCCAGATAAACAAAATTAAAGAACGCTGCTAAACTTGCATCTATAAAAGGTGTGCACTTATATTTGCAAGCCATAAAAGGTCATCGAACAACTAGCTCTCAGCATTTGTGTTTCCAGCCACAACACTCCACACTTCACCCGCTACTCAAGTTCCACACAGATGCCACTAACGCTCTGAACAAAAATGAGTGCATTGTAAGCTGCTTCATTGATATCGAGAATGATTTCGACTCAGTATGAACAGCAAGCTTACCTACAAATTAATCCAATTCGATTTTCGCCATCACCTAACCAGATTAATACACAGTTTCCTTAGTTCTAGAAAATTTAATGTGGAACTTGAAAATCATGAATCAGAACTAAAAGCAACTAAAAGCTGGCGTCCCCCCAAAGGCTCCATATTAGCCCCAATACATTTCAATCTGTATACGTCGGACCAAACCCCAAATTAAAATGGCATGACACTTCAATATTCACATAATTTTCTCACTCACCAAACCTCAATCTCGCTGTCAGATTCTAGCTATGAATAAAATCAACCAACAGCTCCAAAAGCTCGACTCCTACCACAAAAAATGGAGGGATCAAAATAAATGTTCAGAAATCTAAACTGGTCTGCATTAAGCGACCCTACACGGGTCGAAACTGGAAACCCAAAGAGTCCAAGCTAATAGAAGCCACTTATAATGGGAGAATAATCAAACCCACAAATAATGGCAAGTATGTGGGCGTTAATTTCAACAGAATGCTGCACTGCAATCACCATGCCAAAACAGTCATTAGAAAAGCTAACTACGCCTTGAGCCTACTCAACCCTATAATGCATATCAGGGACGGACTCTCCACAAAAATAAATTGTTCTAAACATAACTAATTAGGCCAGTAACCACCTATTGTTTCTCCATATGGCACATCATCTCTCCTACTTACATGGAAAACCTCAGCATATTTGAAAGGAAGATCCTAAGAGCATGCACAGGGCACCATGGAAGTTCCAACTGTAAACACTTCCCAAATTGAGTAGCCTACCAAACATCTAATATCATTCCAATAAAGGAGTACTTGTTCGAACTTGCTTATAAACAAAAATTCCTAACCACCCAAACCCACTTATAAACAACTTGCCTGACCTTCTCATCTCGGCAAACTTTAAACACGTCTCATCCCTGCTCTTAGCAAAGCCCGAGGCTAGAAATATCTACCATCTACATGATGGTAGAATAGGTCGTTTTAAAAGTCCGTGCAAAGTCAGAGAGATGGCACTACTGGCGCGTATCGAGGTTATGTTTAGTTAGTAGCATCTCTTGGAAAAACATGCACCAAGTTTCAGCCAGATCGGTCTATTTCTTTGTGTTTGGCATTCGTTTGAATCAAGGAAGTCGAGCGATTTTCAAAAAATGGACGAACAAGAATTTCGTGTGTTGATTAAACACTACTTTATGAAAGGCAAAACGCCTCAGGAGACTAAAGAGAAGCAACATTATGGTGGCTCTGCACCTTCGATTAGAACAGTTTATATGTAAGTGGTTTCAAAATTGTCGGAGTGGCCATATGGGCAGAAGTAACGCTGAACGTTCTGGACGCCCTGTTGAGGTTGCTACTCCAGAAATCATTGATAAAATCCATGATATGGTGATGGATGACAGAAGAGTGAAGGTGCGTGAGATTGCTAGTGCTGTGAGCATCTCGAATGAATGGGTACATAATATTTTGCATCAACATTTGGACATGACAAAGCTATCCGCAAGATGGGTGCCGCGATTGCTCACGCTTGACCAAAAACTAAATCGTGTGAAGTGTTGCAAGGACGGTTTGCAGCTATTCCAGAAGAATCCGCAGGACTTTAAGCATCGTTTCGTCACTGTGGATGAAACATGGATACATCACTATACTCCTGAGACCAAAGAACAATCTAAACAATGGGTTACCAAGGGGGAATCTGCGCCAAAAAAGGCGAAGACCGTTCCTTCGGCCGGAAAGATTATGGCGACTGTCTTTTGGGATTCGCAAGGAATAATCCTCAACGACTATCTGGAAAAGGATAAAACTATTACAGGTGCATATTATTCATCGTTATTGGACCGTTTGAAAACCGAGCTGCAAGAAAAACGCCCACGATTGGCCCACAAAAAAGTCCTTTTCCATCACGACAACTCACACCTCAGCAGTTGTGGTCGCAAAATTAATGGAAATAGGTTTCCAACTCGTTTCACATCCCCTCTATTCTCCAGACTTGGCTCCTTCGGACTATTTGTTCTCCAATATGAAGAAATGGCTGGCGGGAAAAAGATTTTATTCAAACGAGGAGGTGATTACAGAAACGAATGGCTACTTTTCAGACTTGGACAAATCCTATTATTCGGAAGGGATCAACAAACTAGAGCAGCGTTGGACGAAGTTTATAAGCCTAAAAGGGGACTATGTTGAAAAATAAAATATGCTTACCCCAAAAAATTAAGTAGGTTTTATTTTTGTACGGACTTTTCAAACGACCTGTTTCTACAACTACAAAGGTGATTACTACCGCGGGTAGTCATATCTTAGCGATGTTTACTCAGATAGTGTCTCTGAAGAAGACGAATTTTTTAGGAGCCATCGATTCCTAACTCTGCCAATGATCCACATCCTATCTCCCCTGCCCTCCACTAATAACTAGCTCCAATGAGAGAATGGCTGATATGGCGCATCATCCGAAAAGGTAAAGACGACAGAAAAATGAAAGGTTGCATGGAAGACAAAGGACGACTATCAACAAGAGAACAATAGAAGACATAGAACTGAATTAAGGGCTAAAGATGAGCGTCATAGAGCAAAGAGGACAATTATGTGAACATCGAAGAAAACTACGACAACTGTAAGATGAAAATAACGCAAACGCACTTGCAAGCCATTACGCAGCAGCTATCGGAAGATTAAGGTCCAAAATACAATTATGACCACAAGCCACATGTCACTGGATGCACGCCTCTGAACCAATGTAAATGTATTGTCAAAGTTACATTCGCGGCCACAGGCCACCAGGCACGCTGTGACCGTGGCCAAGTTTGATCAAATCTCAAATTTTGTGGCTCATGGCCCCGGTACTACCAACATTGAAGTACATATAAGAATGGTAGGTTATTCAATATGGCGGGGGATTTGTAATTAATCGGAATTTTATTTATCAGTCAGAAAGTTATTTACCTGTGAAAAGCATTTCATACTAGGCTGTAATAATTCTGCAAAAAAAATAAAATGGAAGAAAAAATTATTAATTACTTGAAAACACATACATTTATGCATAATAAGAAGCATGGCTTCTTGTAGCCAGGGGTCGTGAATATAACCATAGATAGCATAAGAACTAGATGTCGCGTACAATACCAGAGAAAAGTATACAGATGTTAAATCGCTGGTCCATTCCGGAATAGACCACAACATGTTTCAGAGATGCTAATGTTCCTTTAACATCAGTTTTTTATACATTTGGTCGACTCCCTCAACGGGATAGATGCGGGAAAATATGAATCACTCGACGTATCATTTCTCTTTTCATGTTTCTGTACTGATTAAAGTAAGGAATGATGCACAACACAACATATTCGGTGCAGTGGGTAAACGTACTCACCACAGCGATCCTCATTCAATAGATGCGCTGGCATCAGTCGCTGTGGTGACTGGAGACGAGCGTAATCTACGAACAGAGAAGTGAAGGAAGGTATCACAAAGTTCGTGTACGAGAATGAAGCATTTTATTTGTGTGCAAATGTATACAAGATGTCGGAAGGACAGGGCCATAGACAAACTAATACATGCAGAGTAGTACCTCGCTCCAATATAAAATAAACAATGCCTCGACCTGATGTAGGGAAGGCCGCAATTTTTTCTTAGAAATTTACTAGAATATTTTTTGCTTATTGCTTGGCTACGCTTCTACGCTCATAGCAATTTGTTGTCGCCCTCCAAAAGTTCGTATAAATTCTAGGAAAGAATTTTCCATTAAATTTCTAAGAAAACATTGCGGCCTTCCTTCCATGAGCTCCAAACATCATTGATTTTATATTGGAGCTCTGGGCCAATGCATCAAAATTCAGAGGAAGAAATTTCCAGTAAATTTCTAAGAAAAAGTTGTGGCCTTACCTTCATCGGGTCGTGGTATGGTGATTATTTTGTATAGAGCGAGGCACTGCGGCTTACCCCTTATGCACGAAAAGCGTTGCATATGCATCATGCCATGACTTTGAATGTTTTAGTTTGTCAAAGCCATGGCGAATTGTAAATTTCTAGGATATAACTGCCCAGCGGGAAAATTTTCAAGCGCTTCAAAGAAAAGCTGATTCGAAGCGCTTGTATCTAGGTTACTGATATGCTTCCAAAAAAGTGCTTTTCTAGAAGCAATCTGAAGCAATTTCGAAGCAAATATTGAATGCGATTAGTCATTGTGAATCGCAGTTTCAGATAAGACATTTGTTTGGTGAAATTCAAATCATAAAGTGTATAAAAACTTGCGATTAAAGGTAAGTTACAATTTGTTGACTTTTGTGTTCATGATACAATAATGTAACGCACTTTTCCTTTCAGTTGCTTTAAAAAAGGATAACTTTAGCTACTCAGACTTTGAGGCACAAATGAAATCGGGCTTTCTTTATATGTTGAATATGTTTTATTTTATATTTTATATTCAATTAAAATGCTAAAGTTTAAGCTATATGATTTTCTTTTATTTCACACAATCATAATTGTCAAAATTTAACTTTTCTGTAAATAAAATAGAAACAATATGGTAACTATTTGTGCCGACACTGTAGTAGCTGAAATCGTGCAGAGCTTCCAATTTGCTTCACACAAAGTGCTTTAAACCGTCATGCAATACCATTACAAAAAATTACTCTCAGGGGCAAATGAATTTAATAAAGTTGTTGTATTCTTTTAAATCAAATCAAATCGTAATAAATACAGCAAAATAAAAAGTATTTCCAAAAACGAGACAAGAAAGAAGTAACATTGGCCTGAGGCCGTGAATGTATTTTGGGCCTATACAACAATTCACGTGAAGTGGAAAACTCCCACAAATTATTTAAAATTAGAAAACAGAAGAAAGAGAAAAGATTAAATTGAACTGAAGGCCAAAGATAACTCCCACCGCCATAAGTAAGCCAAACCATAGGATGCGAGAAATTATCGAGTCTATAGTAGGAAGGCAGGGAAGAATTCTAAAGACGCAAACACTCTTGATTTGACTTGCAGTTGCAAGCCATTACATGGATATACATTTGTATTTTCAACTATTTCTAATTGAAACCTGGTGAGAACTGCATTCTTTCTCTTAACATATAAATAGATTACTTTATAGGGTAGACATCCCCGACCCCCCCCCCCCCCCCCCCCGTCCACAAATTAATACATTAATTAAAAAAGCAATCAGTTTCAATTTCAAAATATTAAAAATCATCAAAAGAAGTAATAGAAACTAAAACAAAATCAATTTTTTAAACAGGAGTCAAATATATTTATTAATTTTTTTTTTTTTTAACATGAATTTAAAGTTAACATTTTGGGTAAAAGTTTTGAACACATTTTTTGTTTGTTTATTTATTTGTTTTCAAGTCTTGTTGCACTTTATTACATTCGTAAACAATTCAAAACCCATCTAAATTTGCCAATAAGCTTTTCGGTGCCTCTCAAGTATTTAATATTAAAATTTTTTAACGTTCAATGCATGCCCTTTAAAAATCTTTGCAAAATTTTTATGTGCAGATAAAATTATTTCGAAATGCATACTACACCTACACCTTACTCAATTTCATCACTCTACTGCCATAAGTTTAAAATTAAAGTAAGATGTTTTCTCTAATTTAAATTGTACTCTGAATGTTTTTTGTTTGTTTTGTTTTGATTTTCTTCTCCTTCTCAATTTTCTTGAAAAGCAGAAAGTTTCTCAACACGTTGTAGCAAAGACATTGTATCCTGATGATATTCCAAGCTGGTTATATTGAATTCACTCTGTTCACTACAGTAACATTTGATTGTTGATAGGGCAAAAGATTTAAATGGAAAATTATAGTATGTGAAAAATTTGCCATTAACCGCAATCAAAAATGATTTTTCACCAAGTCCAAAAGCAATTTTAAAGGTTTTTCCACGTTTAAATGGAAATTCACCAAATCTTTCTTCATCGTTCTCATCGTATCTACAAAAATTTGAATGTATAGTAAATTTAAATTGTATGAGAAATTATTTTAATTTGTATTATAGTTTAGTTTAAAAGTAAATTTAATAAAAAAAAATTATTTTCAATACAATTAGTCATGAATATTAGGCAAGTATCAGTGTACTTGTTTTCATTAGCCCTACCTTGTAATCATGCAAGTAGTATGTATTTTCATATGTGCCTCTAAGTTAAAGTTAAAAAAACTCTTCGAATGTTTATCATCGATAGATTTCCAATTTAAAATGAAGCTTTCAAACGAGATCAATCATAAAAGCACTAGTAAAAATAAAAACGAAAAGAAACCAGCATAAAGAAAAGCGCAAGACTCCCACAATATGCATGGCTTAAAATTGTCTTGGAGGCTGTAAAAAATCTTCTAATTCTTAACTCGTTTGCATAATAAAAAAAAAACAGTGATCAAGCCTTGTACAAAAAATTTACATAAAAATAAAAAATAAAAAATTTAATTGCATATTTGGTTTTAAAATAAGACTACCAAAGAAATATAAAGATTCTCCTTTTAGATTCGTACCTCGCTTTCACTGCAACCTGAAAGATCTATTACGAGTCTCCGTTAAAATTGCCTTTTTGAGTTAATTCAGTCTTCAATAAATTCCAGAACCATTCTAGGATTGAAATTCTACACACAGTTTGATAGTGGAAAGCATACTCTACCTCGAAGTATTCTCTGCCTGGATAATACTAAATTACAAAGTAAGTGCTCAGAAGTTTCATGAACATCCTGACAGAAAGGGCAGGATGAAGTCTCAGTTAAACCGATCTTATTTAGGTGATACCACAGTGACCACAGTGACCTGAGAAGAGATCTGTAATTATTTTAAGCTCTGTTTCTTTTTTTTTCCGCCAGAGGTGTCGTTAAGTTTTTTTCTTTCCTGACGAAGGCCTTACCCAATAAATGGACCTTTTTTTTCATTCTCCCAGTTATTTAAGATCTGGGGTAACATTTAGAAGTGACAATAAATGGCTCTGGTTTGTAAAAGTGAACTTCCGCTTCTCTTTTGGCTAGACCGTCGGTAATTTCATTGACCCTCTCATATACCGGTACCCACATGAGGCTAACTTTGTTTCTTCCCGATAAAGGATTAGCAAACACTCCCAGACTATCCTTGATTAAATAGTGAAATACTTTAAAGCCTTAACAGCAGCTTAACTATCCTATATAGAGGATATTGATGGTTGAGCAATTTTTGGTTCTTTTAATACACGTATTGGCACATTCTTCTATGGCTAATACCTCAGCTTGGAATACGATCGGAGTAGAGCCCAGGGCTTTTAAGATATGGCATCTGGAGCCATATATGCCAAGTCCAACTCCACTGTTAATTTTTGAAACATCTGTGTACCTTGCTGGAAGCACAATTTTGTGGAGCGTCATTGTTGTCGGTCTCCCAAAACCACATCGAATGGTCTTACCAACTCCATTTTGAGTGTGATTATAGCAGATATTGTCGTTATTCGATAGAAGTTTTAAGATACTTAAATGATCAACCAGATGACCTGGTTTGAACTGTTTCTCATTTTGCAATCTGATACCACTGAAGATCGCTTCCTTTTTCACTTGCAAAAGCATTGATTGAAGGTTTATTAAGGTTTCCATGGCTGCTGCATGACAAATACTCCTGGTTTCTGCTTAGTTTGTGCACAAATATGACAATACCGCATGTCTAGTAATTAGGGTTGTTCAAGATAAACAGAACATAAAGTTAGAAGAAGGGTATGGAGGGTGAATTGGAATGGATTTGTAGGTTATGATACATGACGTTACAAATTTACGCAATGTTTAAGAAATTTTTATTATTTTTTACAAATTTTGAAAAATACGATTTGTCACTAGCAAGACTTTACACATGAACGAGTTACATTCTTGATTGATTGATTGACTGAGATAGAGGTTTGGGATCCCGAGGGATCTCTCGAAACGTAGGCCAAATCATTGTTCACCCTACAGACCCATGATCGATGCTCATACGTCCCAATCAGACGCTCCTATAAATTTCAGTATTATCCCCCAGCCCTCCTTGCCGGCATCGTGTAACTCTTCCAGGAAGTTGTGTGCTAAGGGATCTGTAAGTATTCCTGAGAGTACAGAGCAGTGGCAAAAAAAGTTGGTGACTATTTCGGACTCCTCTCCGTAACCCCTGAATGTAGGATCGTCAACAAGTCTCATGCTGTGAAGGCGACCCCTGAGAGAAGAGTGCCCAGTGAGAATGGACACCAAAGATCTCAGGGTTGGCTTGTTAAGCCCTAAGAGCTGATTTGTTTGATTTGGGTTTGGTTTACCCCATAATTCCTTTGTTGTTCTAACCGTGGGGTCTTCTAACCAAAGGCGACTGTGTTGGCGGTCAGCCCAGCTTGAAATGATAGAAACAAGATCTTTTGGTGCAATCCCGACTGTAGAGGCAGGTTCCTCCGAGGCTGTACCAAGACGAGCATGCTCGTCCGGCCTTTCATTCCGGCTAATGTTGCTGGGCATCCACTGCACTATCACCCTGTTATTCCGAGAAAGGGAGCTCAGGGTGGTTTTGAACCCCATTAGAAGCTTGGAGGTTATAAAGCGCTTAGATAAAGCCTTGACAGCTGCTTGACTGTCTGAACAGATGGCCATGTCCATATTCTCAGTGTCTAAATTAAGGAGGTGCCTTCCCGCTTCGAGAATGGCCTTGACTTCTGCCTGGAAAACCGTGGCATGGCTTTCAAGGTACAAGGCAAATTTAATCTTAGGCTCCTCGCAGATAACTCCCACTCCGCTGCCTACATCGGACTTAGAGTCATGAAGCCAGCCAAGATTAAGATGCAGTCTTAGCGCTGTAGTTGACACCAATATGTATTTGCATTGGGTGTATGTTAAAGTTACCGTCTTACTCCTTCCTCGGATTTGCTGACTTTTACTCAAACTTTTCATTTAGCTACTATTTTCCAAATAACCGACCAAGTGCGACTCGGACTCGCGCACGAAGGGTTGCGTACCATCACACAAAATTGAACACTATGTATGTACTTTTTATTTACTTTTTCAAATGACAGTAGGCGTCATGTGAACAAAAATGCCTACTTATTATAATAATAATGAATGATAACAAAACGAGGAAAAAATCACGTTTCTTGTCTGGGAGCCCCCTTTAATTTTTAATTTAATTTAATTTTTATTATTTGTTGTTATAGCGACAATCGAAGTACACAGTCTGTGAAAATTTCAACTGTCTACCTATTACGGTTCATGAGATACAACCAGGTGACGGCCGGACAGCGATGTTTTAATAATAGGATTCCCGTTGTTACCCTTTGGGTACGGAACCCTAAAAACACGACATCCAACAGCAGTTTTTTTATACTTAATTCAAAATAACCTGCACCCAAAACACATCTCTTTTTACATTTTCGACAGGGACGGAGGGAAGAGGCATTAGTTTTGGGGAGTAAATGTAGTAATAAGGAAAGAAAAAGTAACGAGGAAAATCAGCTGTGATTTTTTTATTTTTATGTTTTCGTTCATGGAATACGTCCCCAGGTCAATCCAGTTTCCCCACCCCTTTATACGACACACTCCACAAAAAAATACAGCATTAGCGGAAAACTCCAATTTTTGATAGAAAACGTGGAAAGGTAAAGGGGGTAAATTTGCAGAAAAAAATTAAAATTCGTATTTTTAGAATCATTTTACAAAAATTAATTTTAAACTCTTGAATACGCTTATCAAGACTTTTCGAAATCATAAATTTTTATCTTCTCGTAATTATTTCAAAAAATATTCACTTACTTTCGAAAATCAGTGAAAATGTTCGAAATTGCTTCGATGTCAAAACACAGAAAAATAGTTTCTTTATAAAATTTCAAGTCCCTGAGTTATTCAGGAAAATTAAAACAAACATCACAGGTAGCCAGCAGTAGTAGCACTCTACACTCTGCCCTGTGGTTTTCAAAATATTATAGAGTATTTTCTCCAAAATAATAAAATTTCTTAATCACCCTGTAATTCGATAAACGTCGTAGATCACTGAGGTGAACAACTGTTTTAGTTTATTATTTCTAAAAATATGATCGACTTCGCGTAAGAAAAAGCTAGCTGTTGCACTAGATGAAACCAACAGCTAATTGAAATAAGATTTACAGTTGGAGGGTATCCTGAGAAAATTCGCTATATAAAATCATAATCAACATGCGACGTCATACAGTAATTGCAGAAAGATGAATTTAAGAAATTGTCACACAAAGAGCTCTACACTTGCGACCAAGCGTGTTCAGAAAGTATCCAAACAAAAGTATACAAACTACGGACATTTTTATTGCTTGAAGATTTTCTAATTTTTTTTTTAAATTGAAAACTTTTATAAATTTTAACCCCAGCTACAGTAAAAAATCATTTTAAATGTCAGAATACAAAATTATGGCAACAGCGTGAATTAAAGAAATTAAGAAATACAGCAATGTCCCAGAAGAATTAATACTGCATGTGTTTTTGGATTAGGATGAATATAGACGTGAACCTATTTTAGGTAAAAGTTACCGCGAAACCAGTGTAGAAGCACCTTTGACTGCACAGGAGCTATCAAACCAATAGGTAATGCATCCGTTCTTATTACGTACAAGGGTAATAATGTTGTGGCCAAAGATGAAAGTTGCGATCTAGAAAAAAAAAACAAAAACACACTAATAGGCGCATTCACAGTGTCGGTTTAAGCTTTTTCTCAAATAATTTTACTATTTCGTAGTGTCGGCTCAAATGTTGGACTTGGTTCAAAATTGAATGGAACTGAAGGCTGGTTACCACCGAAAAAAGTTCACAATTTCTGCTTTCAAGAGCTCGGTGGTAAATAAAATCCACAAAAATATGCAATTTAAAAACTGAAATAACCCACTATATGTGCAAAGCAAAGCTATATAATGTTGTGATACTCGTGTACATTTGACACGCCTTTTATCATATATGTATAGCCATATAATCGCTTTCAGATGGCAAAACACTTTCTCAACATTCAGGCAGCTTCCAAAAGTACATTATTCCATCTGACGGTGATGAAATGAATTAAATACGCCAAATTGTATGCAAAATATATAAAAATAAGAAAATTTTGCCGTTTGCATGGTTCACATTATTGACTTTATATCCTTTATCACTATTTTAAACAATTTGAGTTTTTCAAAATTAACAGAAAAGTGTTTGTAATAAACACAAATTGAACCTTCTTATCAATATCATAATTTTGGTAGTTATTTCTCTACGAATAGCAACTCTCAAATTTATATACTTGATGGACCATTCTTCCGTTATTATGTATCAAACTCTGAAAATTTCATCATTTATAGAGTTTTATAAAGCTAATTACATACATGCAAAACCTCGATATCTTTATTTTCGTGCTTTTTCTCTAACTATGTGTAGCACTAACTTTTCGGGTTTTTTTTCAGATTTCAGTGGTAACCCACCTTAAGGCCACCAAATTTGGCTGCTTAAACGAAAGCTCAGGGTATAGTGAAAGAAACGTCATTCTTTTTGGAACAATCGCAAGAGCGTACGTTTATTTTATTGATTGCTGTAACTTGTTTCAATTGTAAAAATAATTCAGTATAAATGACAGCTCATTGCATCACAGTGTACTGCAAAATTCTAGTGAACACTTTTTGAAAGCTCTTTAATTTTTTATTCAACCAAAGAAAGCTATCATTGCGAAGAATTTATGTGGCATAATACAGCAAGAGAGAGAGAGAATGTGTAGAGCTTTTTATTAGAGGGCCGTTAGCTCGTTTTAGTTGGGCTGCATTTTTGTGAGGTTTTGTACATATAGATGTAAGTTGTCTCAGGTTTAACTAAGCTGAACATAAGAAGAAACTGTGAAACTGTTTTGACTTAAACTACATCTTCAACTTACTACTCAAGTTCAACTGACCGAAAGCTTAAGCTGAAGCCGGGCATAATAAACTTAAAAATCACGGAATTTATATGTTGAATTTCTTTTCCTAAATCTAGTCATTCATTAAGACCCCACGAATTCGGGGGGGGGGGGGGAGGAGGAGGAGGAGGAGGCATAAGTTGATATATTAGCAGGTCTTTGGAGTTTAGATTGAAACAGGTACTCTGAGAAAACAAAAACAATGAAGTTTTTGGAAGTTTCCAAAAAAAAAAAATCAAACTCCAAAAAGGAGCAGATAAAATTTAGCTTAATCCGGCATATTCTGCAATATGGAAATAATCGAATATGGAACAAAATATAGAGACATTGATACTTCCAATAATACACACCTATATATAAATTACGAGCAAATTACGTAATAACTAACAAGTGTGACTAATTTCACGGTCGCCTACTACAGTCACTGCAAGAGTAACAGAAGAATCGAATACTTTTATCATCGGTGTCCAACCCCAAAATGTGGTAGATAATTGATAAATCATTGTCTCATTAGCAAGTTAGCACAATCGGCCATCTTGATCTGACTTTAAAAAAAAAAGAATAAAAAAAAACAAAGAGTAGATATTCTTGAAACTAGATATAAGTTAACTCTTAGAACATAATTGAGGGTGAAGATAAAAGACGGCAGTGGAAACCGAGAGTTTAGCTCAACACACTCTTTTTATACGAAATTAGTTTTTGCCTATACAAAGTGTCCCGTATGTGGTCAGGCAACCAACGGCTATGGATAGGTCATGCTTAGACAAGCAAAAAACTGTATGCGTGGGTGAGGGTAATCTTAACAGTTTCCGAGATAACGGGACTAAAAGAAATTTGGGTATGTTTTTATAGATCAACCTGTAACTTCTGAACGTTACACTCCATGAAGATGATTTGTTTGTCGTCTCCCTACTCCTCTCCGTTTTAAAGTCATGGCTCAACAATGTTAATATTTCGGATCCGAGAATACTGTTACCTTACATCTAGATGTGAAAACCTAAAAAATAGAAAGCTCTATACATTCGCTCTCTCTCTCTATTCCTGTATCATCCAGATTAATTCTTCGCAATGATTACTTTCTTTGGTTAAATTAAAAGATAAGAGCTTTGAAAAAGTGATCCGGGTGTTACAGAGATTATCTTATCTAGTTGTATCTTTCTCGGCTGTTATACGGCTATAATCGTAGTATTTATATAGAGAAACGTAAACGCAAAAAAAATTCAGTAAATCTTCAGCTACCAACCACGGTACAGAGAATACAAGGTATTCTCATTACGAACCACATTCCACCATTAGCGGTCGAAATGTCGTTTAATGTAAAGGAAAACACGGTACAGATAACACAATATTCTCTATCCTCTCTCTGTCTTTTCAATAGAAATATATATACATTAGTGGACGTAAATACGCTACATCGTATGTGTCAAAATTTAATGAGAACCAATGTGTTATATAGACATGAAACCCCTACAGAATCATTCAACTTCCCCATCAAATTTATAACAAAAATGTTGATATTATTGCTTTTTCGTAAGCATATTGAGAGAAAGAGAGACAATATTTGCCAGAAAGTAGGCAATTGTCTTTTGGGAATGTCCTTTTTAAGTCATTTTCGCTGGATATGTTCAAGAAAACGTGCAAAAAATGCAGAAAGGGTTAAACCCAAGTAATAATTTTTCCAAGTTTTGGTGACTGAAGGTGATGGATAGTATTATAAGAGGTATATAATGGTTACCCGCTTATATAAGAATTTGAGAGGTTATATAAGTGTTTTATAATATTACCAATTAGTGACGTAGTTTTTTAAGGTAACTAATAGTTATCGTGGAAGTAGATTACTAAAGGTTGGTGATGGAAATGTTTCAATCACCGGTCTATATATATAACTTAGAGTAACCATTACTAGAAGGTATATAAGAAAGTTTTATAATTGTGTATAATGTGTTTATTGCGGTATCCGCGGTTACCCTTATATAACTTGACAACATTCAGTAATTTAGGTGACTTTAATAAAAATTGGGAACTTTCGGTAATACGTATACCCAATATAAAATATCGTGACATTTTTTGGTGTCCTTTTAGTAACTACGGCGATTGTTATAAAAACAACTTGCTTTTGGTGTCGAATGGAGCCATTATAAAACTGATTTTATTTATATAACACAATATAACTAAAGGCCATATAAGAACACTAACGTCTGTATTTTGTCACTATAAGATATATAGCATTACAAAAGGCTACATATTATGACTAAAGAGTATATAAAAACCATTTTCGAGGCATGGTAGTTCCTTTAGTTTATATAATATTTCCAGAAGTGTTATAAGGGTCATTCAGTTTACATAATAGAGCCAAAGTTTATGTAAAACTATTTGAAGTTTTATAATGATAATTTGTTCATTTAAGTACAAGCCGTCATTTGTTCATCTGTGCTTTGCAGATAAACAAAAAAAAATCGTTTAAGCCAATTTTTTAAATTGCACATATATGGTTTCGGTTTCATTTTTATATGAAGAAAATACATAATTTTAGGTATATAATATATTTAAATTATGTAATGTTACTTTCATGAATTAATATCAATTAAGTGAAAATTTTAAATTTTGTCATATTTAATTAAAATTATTAAATATTGCTTATTTCTGGAGCGGTATGTATTTTTTAGAAGTATCTATAATGATATTCACAGTAAAATTTTAATTGCAGCTGAATTTCAGCACGTACATGCCGATAAATTGCAATTATAAGATGCAAAAATATTAAACCCTTACATTATAAAAATGCAGTACAAAAAAATATCGAAATTCTATTTCAAGATAGGTTGCGTAAATATTTGCATTATATTGTTTTATAAAAGTAACGAAAAGTAATTTCACTAACATTTCAATCACTAAAAGTGATCAGTCTGAGAAAATTCCAAGCGTTGTGGAAATGTTACCATCACCATTATAAACAAAGTTTATAAAGGTAACCGAAACATTACCCCAACCACTGCTATGACCAAAATAAATTAATCGAGAGCACCCTGGGTTATATAAGGGTTATATAAGAAGTTAAATTAACGTAACCAGAATATTTTTGATACTCATTTTATAAAACTTTTAATTATATAACGTTACAAGTCACGGTAACCTTTATATAATCCTCCAGTTAAGCTCTATAAGGAGTTTATAGTGGGTATAAAAAGGTTTCCAGTACTAGTCTATATAACTCAAGTTACATATATAATTTGGTAATGGAAACCTTACGGTTAGTACTATATAAAAAAAAAATTGTTTCTTGGGCATTTTGGGTAGAAAGTGTGATAAGTCATTGTAAAACGAAATTTTTGGGCATCTTAAATCCAGTATGAAAAATTGGTGTTGATGACGTATTTTTATACCCTAGATGAAATCTATAGGGTATACTTAGTTTGTCATTCCGCAAAATGGATTGGACACCCACGCATAATATTAAAAGTTATTTTGATTTTTGTATGTCCGTCCGTCCGTCCGTCTGTGCGCACGATAACTCGAGAACGCGTAAACTTAGAGAGCTGAAAATTTGTACACGGACTTAGAAAAAAAAAAGTAAAATTAAATTCGAAAATGAGATAAATCGGGCAACTCTTTCGTGGGGTTGCCATACAAAACTATCATTTTCCACTATATATTTGGACACTGCCTGGAAACGCGTCGACGTAGAAAGCTGAAATTTAGTACATGATGATTTTATTATACTAGCAAATACAACTTGAAAAATGGACTAAATCGGGTAACTCCTTCTTGGTGTTGCCATATAAAAATTTAGGTTTTTTACGTATACTGCGAAAACGATCAGTCCAAGACATTTTTATTGTACTAAAAACTTCTGCAGAATACGAAATCCTATAAAATTGGTTATAATCATTTTTTCTGTCCGACAAACCGTTCTAGAAATATATGCGAAAAACAACTTCAAAAATCAAACTTGCACAGAAGGGTGCCAATATGAAATTTCATATGGGCATTCATCTAGGGTATCATAAGAATTGGTCTTAGACCAATTCTAGCTTTTTTTCTTGTTTTATATAAATAATAGATAAACAAAAAACTTGAGTTAAAATTCAGAAATTTTAACTATGCTGAGCCATAATAATTTCAAAACTTAACGGAGCATACGATTATCTATCTAACAAATTTTAAATCATCATCATTGGATGTAACATTCAGAAGTTACAGGTTGATCTATGAAAACATATCCGTTATCTCCGAAACCGTTATGACTACCCACCCCTCACATATACAATTTTTTGCTTGTCAACTTATGGGTGCTAGACCATATACGAGATACCCTATATATGTATCAGAGGACTAAAGCACAACTGCATAAAACTTTGAGATTCTCAGTTAAAAAAAAAACTTAAGATTAGATTCTCTGACGATGTCTTCTGATACACACACATCTTTCCCCAAATGACCGAATCATGGTTCCAGTTCCTCTTCATCTAGTAATATCGAAATTAAAAAACTTCAAGATATTCTTGTTTAGTTTAGTCTTCTACAAATGTAAAAAAATGAAAATAAAACTTAAATTCAGTAAAAATGTTGCAGCAACTTAGAAGTATGTAAGTTGCATGTATATTATTTTTTTACTATTATTTATATTTACATACCTACATAAGCTCCTAACTGAAGTGCAAAATTAATTACAAAAACAAACAAATTAACTTCTATTAGTGCTTCTTCTTTTTTTTTCTCTTAATCAGCCCCCAAAATATCAATTAAAAGTCATGCACGAGAGTACTTTGTTTCCAAGGAGGTTTTCATTCAAGCTATTAATCATGTTTTTTTTTTGTTTTTTTGTTCAATATAAATACATTATACATATACAAAATTTGTATATTCATATACAACATGTATAAAACTCACCTATTCGTTTCTCTTTGGAATGTCCTAACGACAGTTTTGTTTCCAAAATCTACTAGAAATTTCATAAAAACTCTACCAGTCTCGTTACATTGGAAGCATATAGCACATTCAGAATTCGGTGGTCCTTTAGCAATACCTTCCATTGTTACAACAGTTCCTAAAAAAAAATTGTTTTTTTGTTTTTTGTTTTGTTTTTGTTTTTTTTTGTATTAAATTTCATTAATTTTATCATTTTTATTTTTATTGTGTTAAAATATTTTCAATACCAGTGTCATATTTTCTAGGGACATCACTTTGGAAGCACTCTTTATCACTTGATTGAATAGTTTTTGGAAAAACCAATGGGAAGAGCATTCGATGGTGAAATTGTGTTATATTTTCGAAGTCACCTGTTGCGACGACATATTTTATTTTACTTGGACTTTCCAAATGCTCAAAAGTTCCGTAAATTTTTTCATTAACATAAATTTCGAAACATTTTTGTAGAACAGCAACACGAAAATTAAAATTTTGGCCTAAAATATAATTTTAGGTTATTTAACTTTTTTGTTTTAATTTTTATTTAATTTTCTTTTTATTTATTTATTTTTTTTTTTAATTTATATGATAAAATGTGTGATTTATAAAGATAGGTACTAAAAGTGTTTATGGGAATGTATTTAAGTTAGTGAAGAATTTTATTTTTATGTGATTTTCTAATATTTCAAATAATTGATTACTTCATACTCATTAGACTTTTTAAATAGTAGGAAAAAAAAGCAAATAAAAATCAGACAGAGGCAAAAATATAAATACAAATCAACTACAAAGAAGTCTTAACTAATCAGGCTATGTTCATACTTACAGTCCTTAGTAGTAACACCTGCGTTATAATAGATAAAAATAGATGAAACATATACAGGAAGAAATGTATTCTATCCCCAGATCTTTGCAACTTCTTGAGAAGTATTCCAATAACTAATATCGTAATATACTAATTGGGTATCCTTAATGCTAAAACAGGATCATCACCATCAAATACTGATACACTGTATTGGGAGCATATAGAATTGGTACAATTAAGAACAACTAAGAAAAGATCACTGAAATATGCTAGTCTTGCCAGAAAAGGAATCGCAGAAGTTTACGTGTGAGTCTCCAGTTAGCCGAAACGAAAACTATAAATTGATTTCATGTACATCAGCCACCAGTGGTGCAGAGTTTTTCCACTTTACAGTCGGGCATAAAGAGTATAGCAAACACAGTAGGTTGATGTGTCTCAACATATAAAAATTATGACGAAAGGATACAAAAAATGCATTTATAACAAGCAACAAAACCGACGGGAGAACATTACATTGAAAAACGCTTGCACGTAATTTACCAACAAGCTCTTAAGGCGCGTCCACGCATTACAAACATTTAGCAAACGTTTGTCAAATATTTGGCAAGCATTTGACAAACGTTTGTCAAGCATTAGTCAAGCATTTATGGAATGTTTGATGCGTGTGGACGCAAATTTTATAGTTATGGATATTCAAAAAAGCTCCAATTTAATCCAAATAAAATGGAAAACATTAAATGCATGTTAAATTTTGTACAGTACTTTCAATCAATTTTCAACAGCTGTGGATAGTGAAAGTTCATTTTGAAATATTTTAGTAATAAAGTGTGAATCATGAGTGAGAAATGGCACAAGATAAATATAAAAAAAATAATAGTATTATTAGAATATTTCGAAATTTTGAAAAGCGGAAAGATCGTAATCTGCTGTCTAAAAATTTTGTGTTCCACAATCTTCATTTCGAAAATTTTCCTCAAATGTTGCGGCAAGTACAGCAAGTACGACGAAAGATGTTGCAATGCACGTTACTGAACTCAGAGAATACGTGATTAAAACTAAATACTTGAAAAACAATTTTCACACAAATATCCTACCAGATGTTTGACAAATGTTTGACAAATGTTCTTTTGCCAATGGATGTTATGTGTGGATGCACCTTTAGGCAAGCGCCGCACCAGACTACTGATGTACTGATGTGGTAATGGTGAAGTTTTTTAATAATCAGCAACTGATATATTGCGAGGACATCACATCAGTAGGTAATGCTACATCCAATTTACCCCTTGAAACGACACCTTTAGAATCTATTGACATTAAAAAAAAAATTGCGTAAAATCGCTAACATCTCGAAAACCATTGCCCGTAAGTGATCTGATTTTTATGTCAGCTAGGAGGAAGAGCTTTTTCTGCTTTTATTATGAAAGAATGGAAGAAAAAAAGCAAAATAAATGCAAATATTGAGTGTTTGGTGGACGCCTCTTGGAAGTTGAGCTGTATTCCGTTTATGGAGAAAAGACGCCATGCTAATGACGGTTGTAAATTGCAAAATTGAACTTCAAAAATTGATTGCAAGAAGCGTTTCATATTGGCAAAAACCCCAATTCTCTTCAGTATGGAGTAAATTTTAATCAAGAAAACATAAATTTTTCTCTAAGTTTTTTCAATCAGTATAAAATCAGTACATCACTACTTTTTACTATGTAGCATGCCTCATTAAGATATTAGTGCTGCTGATAATCAGTACATCAGTACATCAGCATATCAATGTGCTTGTGTGACACTTGCCTTAGGGAAAAGACATCGCCTAAGGAATAAATACGAACCTCAGAGACAATTACAAAAATTAAAGACGGAAGAAAAAACTTTAAACAAAACGCTTAACTCAGATTTATCGATGATCTACCAGAAATGATAGGGTGAAAAATAAAAGTAAAGAAGTCAACAAGGAAAAACAAGTGGGAATAGTGAAATTAACAGGCTAGAGAAACGTCATAAGTAGCAGTTGTATGAAACAATATGCGTATGCCCCTCATTGTAAAATAAGAACAAGACCAAAGAAATCTGCTAAAAGAAAGCAGCTGTAGCGAAATTTAAAAAATAAATATAAAATAAAATAAAAATAAAGGAAAAATATAAAAAAACAGAAACCTAAGAAAATTTATCAGCAACAGGCGGAGGATTTTGCTAACATTTAAACTTAAAAAACAAATTAGGGTAGACCGGGGTAAAGTGTGCACTAGACCTTTCATCAAAAGCTGTAGCTTGCAGCTTTCGTAAAACAAACATCTCAGCATTTTGAAAATTATCTTGAATCCTGGATCATTTAGTTACTGGGCGCTATACAGAATATCGAAAATGGACGAATCAGGTGTCACAATGCACAGTGGTCCATCCCATACGACAAAAATAAAATGAATTAGGTACATCGAAATTTCTGCCAATTACCGACTAGTTATTTTACGCACGGAAAGCTTAGGGCATTCACACAGCAGGTGCTGACCGCTCTCAACCTTTTCCTCATCCATACAGCTTTTACAGAATTCGTTGTATGAGGTTTGCATACGCTCTGCATGCTTACCAAGGAGGCAGTGCCCTGTAATAACTGCAATAAGATTACGCACATCATTACGACTCCTGCTCAGCAGAGATTCAGTCCTCCTAGCGCAAACCTCGGAGTACAGCTATCTTGAAATTACACATGTGGTCAATTCTCCCCACCTGCGGTTAACAACTTTCCTGGTCTGTATGTCTAGAAACCTCTCACTGGGGTCAACCTACGGGTTCCTCTGTTAAATTTATGTTCATACCCGAACCCTTCTGGCCAGAGTATCCGATGCCTCATTTCCAGGTATATTATTGTATCCAGGCACCCAGCAGAGAATAACTCTGTGGTTAGCGCCCAGTTTTCCGAACTCACAGTGACACCGTTACACTATGCGCGATCTAATGATGCTCGAGTCCAGAGCTTTTATTGCAGTTTGGCTGTCAATACAAATTCTAATAACTCGATCGCTGGGTACAACGCAAGTTGTTTTCAACAACTTTGTTGCTTTGCAAATGCCCAGGATCTCCGCCATGAAACACATTACAGACAGTGGTCCGGTAAGCGATACGATTCCTGTATTCTAGGAAGCGCTGAGTATATCCCGGCACCCACTCCCACATCCATTTTTTAACCGTCCGCAAAGACATATATCAGAGTCAATTACGGTTACCCTCCCACTCCTCTCTCTTACGGTAAGGCAACATTTGAGGGATATTTGAATATTTCTGATATTTTCAAAAAAAAAACTGAAATTTCTGCCTACAGATTTAGCTTGGCAGAGATAGTGTTGGCTATGTCGTCTGCAGCAAATAAATATAACGATGACACTTCAATGCCTGATGGCAGAGATATGGTGGGTATGTAAGATTAAGTCTCCTTTCACTATTGTAGATGGCGCTGCTTGTTTCAGGCAGAAAACTAACGTTCGCCCTACTATGTAATAATGCAAAAAGAAAAGAAAAACGCTACATAAGCTATGCCCGACTCTAACAAATAGTCAGGTTTATTACACTAAAATGATTCAAGCTCCTCTGAATTATTAGCTCACTGCTTTAAGTTAATTATAACACAAAACGGTGTCTGATGCACAAAATATAAAATTTATTAAGCATCATTAACTGCTATAAGGTCTCTTCATCTCGATTGATCACCGTAGTTCAGAAATTAAATGAGAATCAAATATTAAAGTTATTAACAAAAATCAAGTCATTACTGGGACCTCGAGTAATTAAGAGGCTTTGAAGTACATATACCTGAATGACTTAGTATCTCAATCTATCTAAATTTATCTAGAAGTGCACTAAGTTCAACTAATGTAAATATTTATACATTTATATGTTTTTGACTTTGGTTCAATTTAGAACGCAATTCGCTTGCAAAATCATGCTTTTGCATACCTTGGGTCTGAACTCCGAATCGTCTGTGTGGAACCATGCTATGTAAATCTAAAAAACAAAAAGAAGAAGAAAAGAAAACGGATATGTTCTCTTTACTTAAGATTAGTAGAGGTTCGTTTTTTAGAAGATCTTTAAATTACAATCTATTGACATCCCCATTCATGATATGTTTGTATGTATGTACATCTGTAGAAGCTTCATCATGCTGCGCCATAACTAATGATATTTTTGATGAACCAGTAATAAATGACATCGTATCTGCTATGAAATAATTGGCATGCACAGAAACATTTTTAATTATGAAATTTAGGCTTTATGGGTACCTAAAGTCTGGCGAGTTTTAATAAAATATCTAAGCAGCATCAAAATGAAATTACTCAAGCCAAGGAAAGTAAAATTTAAATGCATAAAAAATAATACAAATATTAGTTATGAAGACAAAATGTACATAGATAGAACTTATAGGCGGTTTGATTTTTTGTTAAAATTGTTAAACTTTCAGTTTCACAGCAAAAAAAGAAATATGCCCATACTTAACTATAGTTTGAACCATACAAATCGCTAGGAGTAGATAAAATTATTTCAGGACTTCTAACAACGAGGCTAGTAACCACATCTGTTTTTTTTTTTGTACTAATAAAAATTATTAACTTCAGCTATGTCTAGGGCCTATATAAATAGGTTCGAAAGAGAATGATTAGGTTTGGTACAAAAAACCAAAATCATCTTGGCCAATAATCATATATAATTTTTTTTATTAAAAGCAATGGACGAGATCTTTGAAAGGCATATCACTACAAATAAACCCACCGCAAATAAAATATGCCTCACACCAATATAAATCAGCATAATGGTATCAAAAATAGTGAAATCTATAAATTCCTGCTATTGGTTCGAGTCTCTGAATATAGTGAACTTTATAAATTCCTGCTATAGGTGCGAGTCTCTGGATATAGAAGAAGCGTAGAAGGAAGGTTGATAATTGCCACAATAGCAAAGGAGATCCTAATGGTTGTGGCTTCTATACTCAAAGGCCAGTAATTTCGGGACTCCTGCAGTGCGAAGTAAACCCGATAGGGAGTTAATGCACATATATTGGACCAAACGATACTACAAGAAACTGGAACAAACTGATAGGCGTTATATTCTATAATCAGAACATTTATTTTTCCAAAAAAGTAAAATGAAAAACTTTCCTGGAGAATATACACATAAATTGAACTATTGGCAAGATCGTAGCGCCACTCTAGTTCTGTAAAAATATTCTTGAGAGAAATTTGAAGATAGAAACCTAAACTTACATACTGTATGTACAGGGTGTTCCAGGCAGAGTATGCAATACTGAAACCCCTAAAAGATGAGGTGATTTTCATTCCAAAATGTCATATTAATTTTTTCGAATTCATGTTATTTTCGAAATTACAGGGGATTTAATTTTTTTTCGAAAATGACGTCCTTGCAACGCTTTTTTCGCTATAACTCAGCTCGTTTCGCTTACTGAACCACCATTTTGGTCTTGTATCACTATTGGCTTTTATTTATAATAACTAGCTTTCAAAAAAGTTAATAGATAAATAAAAAATAACCGATATAGCTTCAAAAATGTCTTTCTATACGAAAAATTATCTTTTTTGAAGGTCAAAACTCTTCGAATGTACCCATATTAGCAAACTGTTCCGTACCCACAGAAAACATTCCTAATCTATTACCTTTCACTCGCGATACAGGTTAAGATGTCTTGCAACATACCTCGTCCATACTTCTACGAAATTATTTCGAAATTGAATTGTTTTTATAATGGTGGGGAAACTGAGCATTGAAGAAGAAAAAAGTCGAATGAAACCTACTTCAAAATTTTATGATTTATGTTTAGTTTGCTAATATGGCTACATTAGAAGGTTTTTGACCTTCAAAAAAGATAATTTTCCGTATAGAAAACATTTTTGAAGCTATATCGGTTATTTTTTACTTATCTATTAAGTTTTTTGAAAGCTAGTTATTATAAATAAAAGCCAGAAGTGATACGAATAAAATAAAATCAAAATTTCGGTTAAGTAAGCGAAACGAGCTGAGTTATAGCAAAAAAAAGCGTTGCAAGGACCTCATTTTCGAAAAACTCAAAAATCCCCTGTAATTTCGAAAATAACACTAATTCGAAAAAAATTAATATGATATTTTGGATTGCAAATCACCTCATCTTTTATAGGTTTCGGTATTCTATAGTTTTCCTGGAACATCCTGTACATGTAAGGGAAAGTACCCAATTTCGAGCTGTCAGGCAGATATGAGCCATTTGCAAATATTTTTTGGTCAAACTAAGCTCGCAGTCATTTTTATACTCTCTCAATTTTTTCATGCTTAAAATGAAAAATTATTTTTCCAGCAAAAAAATTAGTATAAAAAGTAAGCGATGTGTCCGAGATTTTTAGTGGAATATGAAATATCCACGTAATAAGAATTTTCTTGTTATGATGGATAAAGAAAAATTTTAAGAACTTTTATTTTTAACGATTCTAAATCAAATTAATAAATACAAGAAGAAAAAACAACCGCCTCCTCCGGGGTTTGAAACCGGGACCCCGGACGAGACGGTTGTTTTTTCTTCTTGTATTTATTAATTTGATTTAGGCGTTGAAAGATATTAAGGAGTTGTTCGAGAGCTTTTAGATGGTTTTCCTAGATATAACTCTTTTCGGAATAACTCATTTCTTCGTCAAAATCCAGATGTGGTCATGCGAACTCCGTAAGCAATTACAAATTCTAGTTCTAAAATATCAGAAAGCAATATCAAGTGGTTTAAAGAGAAATTGAGAGTTAATTTAAAGAGAAAAGCTATACCGCCATTCTAAAAGATTCTGCACGATATTTTAATGGAGACGAGACAAATTCTATGTTGTGTCCCAAGAGCGGAAAAGTACCAACTCCTGAAGGCGCGTCCACACATGACAAACATTTCCCAAATGTTTGCAAATATATACGTTGATGAAAAGGAGGGGTTGACCGAGCTCGTAATTGCCAATGCCGCTAGAGTGATGGGCCGTCTGTTAGTTATTTTCAGATACGAAAGAATACCCGCCAATATTGCTGAAAGTATTCCTCCTACCTGGGGATTCGGCAAATCTAGGACAGAGTGGATGAAATCCGCTCTGTTTTACGAATTTGCTGCAAACGTTTTGCATCCTTGGCTGCTCTAAAATAACATTCAATTCTCAGTAATTTTATTTGTAAATGGGCAAGCTTCCCATTTATCACTTCAAACCAATCAGTTTTGCGGCGACAACGGGATTATCCTTATAGGCTTTACCCAAACTAAGCACATCTTATCCAGCCTATGGATATGGCAGTTTTTAAACCGCTTAAGGAAAAATGGAAAAAGGAGGTACATCAGTGGAGCCTTACAAATATCAATAATCCTACAATGAAAAAACAACATGTTTGTCCATTAATGCAGGAAGTTCTTGATGATATAAATCCATCGGGTATTCGAAACAGTTTTAGAGCTTGTGGCTTAGTCCCTTGGAACAAACAAGCAATAAAATTGGCCGGCGTTAATATTTTCACAGACACTATAATAACAACATATGGAACAGAAACAAACTCCGAAAAAACAACAGTTGCCTTAGAAGTCTTGGGAAATGTGAAAAACTTCACGTATTCAAGGCAGGTACAGGTAACATAGAAGACGTATCCTTATTTGATGTTTGGAGGAAGATACAAAATGCCGCCGTTGCAACTAGACAAGAATCAGCCATATAATTCCTCCCAATGTTTTTCGTCTTCCTTCTCTGCTACCGCTCTAACGGGAGAAGAATCGACGATTGATTCAACCACTGTAATAATTAGAAATAATGCAAATCCACTGAAACTAAACGCTGAAAAGATCTGTATCTGTAACACCGAAAGTACCGAAGAGAGGGAACCTTCAAAATAATCACCGAGCAATCCCTATTCCACAGACTCATTTCTGTAGCGTTTAGTTTCAGTGGATTGGACCAAAAATGTGCCGTCAATATCAAAAGCAGTACCATCAACCTCCGCACAAACCACCTGTCCTGAAACACCCCCAAACATATTGCCAACCACCGGTTTATGGTTCCAAGTCCTTTCAAAAATTATTTGTTTTTTCCCTGTCCTGCACCCCCTAAAAAGAAAAAGAACAGAGAAACTCTACCAAGCGTGATAACGTCACATTCTTTAAGACAATATCATAAGAACAAAGCAATTAAATAACAAAAATTAGAAAAATCCGAGAAGAGAAAAGCTAAAGAAAAAATGCTTCAAAAGAAAGCAGAAGTTGTTAATAAAAGGGCTAATCGAAGACCACCTCGGGCTAGAAAAGCCGAAAAGAGATTGAAAGATACTCTTCGTTTTCGAAAGAAGAGGAATGGATCTCTTCTGCATCAAGTGAAGATGTTAACCTGGATGAGGATTCTGAGGATTTTCCGTAAAAGATAATGAAAAAAAAAATAAAAAATAAAATAAAAAAATAGATAACAATAATAATACATAGGGTTGACACATTTTAATTTTATTCTTCTTCTTCCAAGGAAATGTATTAACTTTATCCTTTAAGAGTGCATCTCTATGTCAAAGCACCGACATTTATGTCAATTTTCAGGGGCAAGAAAATTATTTTTATTATTTTAAATTTAATTTAACTTGATTAACTTAATTTTCAAAATTGTGCAAAAAAAAAGGTGAAGTTTGTTAAATAGTTTGTTGGATTTTGAGAGTTTAAGAGGAGTCAGTACTCAGCAAAAATTTCAACTTAGATACCAGCGAGCCTGGAGGCAAAAAAAATTACTATAGGTAGGTTCGTGTCCTGAAAGTATGAAAAGTCATATAAAAGTAGCCTAGACTTAGACCGCAAGTCACATTAGAGACATCTAGCGTAAAAGACAGAAACCCAAAATGCGACAATTTAAGACGAAAATGAAAATTTGCAGTTCAAAGAAATTGAAAATTTTTAACGAGAATTAACTGTCCTAAAATTTTAATTTGCCCATAATTGTTAAATATGCTATTTTCTTTTATATTTCTACAACTTTCAACGAAATATTGAAAATTTCTCGTCGGTGAAATATCGGGAGAAAAAACAAGTACTATAAACAATTAAAAAAAGCGCCACTAAAAATGAAAAAACTCGACGTTATTTGCTTGGTTTAGGCCTTATCTTTCCAAAATAGTCAAATTCGACAGAAATGAGAATACCTACTAACCGGAATTTGATTTGAAAAAAATCAATTTTTACCATTTTTTACAAATTTCCGAGCTAATATCTCCATCCCAATACATTTTTTTTTTATTTTTCTCGACGTTATTTACTAGACCTCTTCATTACCTTTAATTTAAGATATAAGTCATTATACTGGTACAAATAGTTTGCCATTGCCAGAAATTCGCATTGAAAAATGTATGAAACTTGCAAATCTTGGTACTGACTCCTCTTTTTTTTTTTTTATAATTAAATTTTATATGACCAGAGACTAACGTGAATTATTCAACGAAATTTTAACATTAATTGATGTGGCGACTACTAGTGTAGACCCCCACCGACTACTGGTAAAATATATTTTTCTAAAATTGGTTTTATAAATTAAAAGAATGGAACTATCTATCCTAAAGTGCAAGGATCAGCAACAAATGGACGGTAGTACTGTATTAACGTATTAATATAACGTTTAAAACACGCAAAAAAGAAACAATTCTTTTAAAAATAATTCCTTAAGGGTGGCAACTAGCAACTACTAGTGCTTTTACCTTAATCTACATTTAGTCAAGTTATGTCAATACTTAAATTACGGAACGTAAATCAATCTCACTCGATAAATTCCAAGTTATACTCGAGATCTCGAATTCATCTAAGTGAAGGGAGTCTGAAGACATCGAGTGAGGTCGAGAAATAAGTAAAAGTGAATAAACTTTTTTTATAACACATTAGCTATTATCGAAATATTTAGATCCATTTGAGATTTATGCAGCAGAATTACCTTCTAATAAAAACCTTGTAAAAGCTATTCGGTATAATATACTGGTGCCAATACCTTTGTACGGAGTACATCTAAAAAAACACAAATTCATAAACAAAAAAAAATAATAATTCATTCACCTGAACTAATAAATGAAGTAGCAGAATTTCCATATGAAACTTTGTAAGAATAATTTAATTGCACAAGTGAAAATGCAATTGTCAGCATTTGATGCAATTCATTCAGCTCATTGCAATAAATTGTTTGCTTTTTTGCTTATTGAAAATTCTTGATTTCTTTTTTTTTTGTGTATGTTATTATTTATGTCATTAATTGTAATAATTTATTGTCAGCAATTTAATACTATAAATTTGCTTTAATCGATTATTGAATTGTTTGTTAGTTATTGGCCGTGAATAAAATTTGTTATTTGAAAACAGTATCATTTTTTTTTCTTCCTAATTAACCAACAACCTTTTTGAAAAAAAAAATTATAAACAGGCAAGGACCAGCCGGGAAAATTTGTTAAAGTTATAATTAATATCCTTCACAAAAGTTGTAGCGATCGAAGATAACCATATCGATGAGACCTCTCTGATCGCTGGGTCGAAAAATTCAATCATTTTTTTTTTGCACTTAAATGCATTTTGTAAATTTATTGAAATCATTTTTCAATAAATTTCAGTCTGTTAGACGAGAAATCTTCTTCGTATAATTAATATCCTTTACAAAAGTCATAGGTAAATAAGATAATTGAATTTCACTTTATCTCATGTTTAATTTTGTAATTTTTGTTTTTTCTCTTAATTATAACCTTTACTCAATTTTCTGTCTAATCCTTGCCTGTTTATAATTTTTTATAATTTTTTTTTTTTAGCTTTGACAATCCGCTTTTGAACGAACCTATAGCCTCTCTGTGATAAAATGGAAATAAAATCACTTAATGCAAATATAAATGGCGCTCACTTATCGGAGAGAAGATTATTATTTCGAAATACTTTGATGAAGATATTATTCAATGTTGGATTAATTTATAAAAAGCACCAAAAGTGTTAGAAGAAAATGAATTTAATTGTCTCGCTGATTTTGTTCAAATTATTTGCATTTCCACATATTAGTTCTTGTATCGAAAGGCTTTTCTCTGAGTTATACTATATTTGATAAAAACTAACAAAACAAAATCCATCCAGTATATGATGAATTTAACAGAGATGGGCGTTTTTGCATTACCACTAAAATGGCAGCAACACTAAATTTTAATGATAGTTAAAATATAGGTTGCACTATCACTAAATGATTAGTGGTGGTGCAAATTTTTTATCACTATCACTAAACGAATAGTGGTAATGCATAGTCTATTGCATTATCACTAAACGATTAGTGGTAGTGCAGAGTCTATTGCATTATCACTAAACGATTAGTGGTAGTGCAAATACTTTTCACTATCAATGAGTGATAATGAATTCGTGCATTGGTAGTGCAAACATCTTTCACTAGCACTGAACTAGCAACGAGCGAACATACAGAATAAAAAACCTTCCGTTCAGTTTTCTGTTTTGCGGAGATGGAGATGATTCATTAACAATTAACACTAATTTTTATCGAACGAGCTACGCATAGTGCTGCATATGCGTATGATTAAATTGTCGTTCAGTGCTAGTGAAAGATGTTTGCACTACCAATGCACGAATTCATTATCACTCATTGATAGTGAAAAGTATTTGCACTACCACTATTCGTTTAGTGATAATGCAATATACTCTGCACTACCACTAATCGTTTAGTGATAATGCAATAGACTCTGCACTACCACTAATCGTTTAGTGATAATGCAATAGACTATGCATTACCACTATTCGTTTAGTGATAGTGATAAAAAATTTGCACTACCACTAACCATTTAGTGATAGTGCAACCTGGCTTTTAACTATCACAGAGGCCTCTAGTGCTAATGAAATAATTAATGCACTGAAAATTTAATGCACTACGCCCATCTCTGGAATTTAACTATGTAAGTTCATAATAAAACTATAAAAAAATATACTCCATTTTTTTTCATATTTAGTACTATTTTTTATCTATTCTACTACACTTTTTTCCTCACTTGATGTGATCACTGAAATATATAATTTTGACTATTCTCAACGTGAATTATATTTAAAAATTCCGAAATAAATAGAACGAAGAAATTTTACATTAATTTTTTTTACATTGCAGTTATGAGATAATAACTTGCAGAAATTTTCTTTAGATTTTAACTAAGTTACAAAAATGATATTTTAGCAAACTAAAATTTTTGGACTGAATTTTAACAATTTTTTGTTTATTTTCCACTAACAGGAGAGTGAAGATTGTTAATCTTATATAATTCGGCCAGAGCAAGGCTTATCAAAGGGTCGTAAGGAACTTTTGACTTAAATGAGCACATTCGCACGAGAGCTAAAAATTTTCACTTTTCCATTGCTTCTAAAACTATATCCATTACCAAATATTTTTCATAATTTTAGTAGACAAAATGAACTTTGCTAAAAAAAAATAAACATCCAATAAGATAACTAATGGGAAAAATTTCCCCAAAGTATGCGTGTATAGAGAAATTTAACCCATGAAACAACCTTCAACTTTTACACGTGTATGATGACAATAATAAAACTATATTTGTGAATAAATCTAAAAATACGAAATTTAATAATAGAAGCAATAAAAATAGGAGTGGTGATAAAACTTTTTAGAACCAAAAAAAAAAAACAACTATACAATTAATCTTCCCTTCCGCCCCCCCAAATTCCAATTAATCTTTTTCATTTACCTGGAACTAATGGCATCTTTGGTGTACCATTTGTCCAATTCTTTGATATCTCTTCATGGCACCATCCTTCTCCTGGCTGATACATGCTACGAATTATTTGATTTTCACGAAAATTCGCTTCGATTTGAAGAAGGACAGTGCCCACTTCATTGTCCGGTGTAACATTATCGGTTAACGCGAGACAAATCCTTGAAGTAAGAAATTTATTTTTATTACTTTTTTTTTCTTTTTTTTTTATATTATTATCCCTAAACTTGGACGCAATAATACTTGTTCGGATTCGGCTTGATTTTCCCACTCACAATCAAAACATGACCAAATGGCACCTCCGACAGAACTTTTCCTTTCCAGATGTTCATTTTGTGATTTTTACGTTAAAACTAAACTTCGAAATCGATTTCATCTACTCGAAAAGCTAAGTAAAATGGCAAAAAAGTTTTTGTTTTGTTTTTGAAAGAATTCTCTCGTTGCGTGTTGTTGAGCGGAAATTGATTCTTTTTTTCTTGGGTTCATTGCATGTTTATGGAGCCGATCCAATAAGGAAGGAGATAAAAATAAAAAAAAAATTAAAATAGAAACATATACGACACAAGAAGAAAATAAAATCATAACAGAAGAAACAGAAACTGTAAAAGGATATCAACAGACCAAGTAGTATTAGTACGTATAAATACTTTGAAGGATATAACTTTTTTATACAAGTATTAACCAAAAAAGCTACTCTTACTTTCTTCCTTATTCTGTTTATTCGGATAGAAATTATTAGAGTTGGTGTGAGAGTTATCCTGGCAGGACTAAATTTGCAATATCTCTTCTTATGCCGGAATTGTGTCCCACTTCTGGATTGGATTTTGTTTGCTCGATATTAATCGATTGTTTGATTAACAGCTTCATAAATTACCCGGAACCTTGTCCTTTCATAACTTAAAGCTCGTTGAATACTCATTAGATAACGATTAAACAAGAAAACGAAAACAAAGTTTATTTGGTGGAAATCTAAATATAGTTGAGAATTTTAAAGATTAATCACCATCCAGAATTATTTGAGTAAAATATAAAGGATGAGCTGAATGAAAAAAACATTACAAAACATGTGAACTTATATTGTAACAAGGATATTTTTGTCATAAAAGTATTGGTAACAAGGGTATCAAGTAACGGAAAGTCACAAATAACTGACAATTGGTATAATTAAATCAGAAAAAAAATCATCTAATCCTTAGTACAAAGTTTATTTCAAAATTAATGATAATTTTGGGTGAAAGGTTGAATCTAAATTTGGAAGAAAAAAAATATATTTAATGTATTTACCCGGAACTTTTATGAGTTTGTTTGTTGTAGGCGAAAGTTCAATGTATACATTAAATTTAAGCTTGGAGTGGAATAATAAATAGCGCTCGATTTGATGTAAAGTTGTGAAGTGCGCATGGAGTATTGGTATAAGAAAATTTTTGTCTCATTCTGTCGGATAAATATTACCAGAATTTCACTGAAGATTTGTTTTACACGGTTAAGACTGAATGGTACACTACCATTACAATTTTCTATGTTACGTGAGTTACTCATATATTAAGCGGCATCTTTTTTTTCTCCAGGAAGGTAATGTGGTGTGCAACTGTATAGAATATCTAGATCACCAGATTAGAAGATGAAGCATTTATCTTGTTCGATAGAAGAAGATTTACATTTGCATCCTAGTGGGAAGGAGTTGAAAATTGCTGATATTCACGTTTTTTTTAAATGAACAAGATTCAATAGCAGTGGCGGATGCAGATAAGAGTCGGGAGGGGGGGGGGGGCAAAACTAAAAATACATAAAAATACAGTAGATCTACTGAAATTTTCCTAACAAAATGATTCACTGTGCAGTAAATCTATTCTATCTGGAAACGTTCAATTTGATAAGTTTAAGAACACAGCCCTTATGGCTAACGGCTTGGTCTTCGCTCCACTTTAGGTCATGGCTGTTGAAGCCTATATAGAAAACAGGAAGTGCTGATACCTGTAAAATTCGTGTTCATAAGCGTGGCTTTTCTCGGGGTGTTTGAACAGAGCCTATTCGGGTAAAATTGATGGAAGGTTTGTTTTAATTGATAATCCGATAAATCATCCATGTAAAGACGGTTTGTTAGAACATTATCAAAGCCAATATTTATTTTCTTTATAACCCGTAATTGGAGAAATGCATCGAAACTACAAATGGCAAACAAATCATTATGTATTGTTGAAGTGAGTTATTACATTTAAAGCAAGAAGTTTATTTTGGAATAATTTTTTTTTTATTATATTTTTAAATGTGCAATAGTTTTCCCGAAATACTTAGCCCATCAAACATTAAATAAAAACAAAATAAAACTGATGATTTGGAAATTCTCAATCAGTATCTTAGCGAAATTGATTGGTCGGTCTTTTTTGCTTCAAGGGATGTTGATGAATGCACACTAGAACTTAGGAACATTCTAAGTCTTGGCAAGTGTGAATACATTCCGTATTCCTACAGCAAATCTCAACAACAGTAAAGTTGCTCTTGGCTTAACTATAAGTGCAAGCAATCAATAACGCTCCCCAAGGTTCTGTACTGAGTCCGATCCTATATATCTTATTCACTGTGGAATTCCCGACCTTTGAAAACTGCCACTCGTGCATCTTTGCTGACGACATAGCAATTTGCTCATCTTCGGAAAGTACCGATGAAGTTCTATGTTTCTTACAAAACTCATTAAATACAATATCTGACTACTTCATACAATGGAAATTCAAAATAAACTGTAGCAAAACGCAAGCTATGCTTTTCATAGGCAAGATCCCGTCTTATATTGAATGGGTTGAAAACGTTAAATACCTCCGAATAGTACTCGACAAGACATTGACTTTTACAAACTAAACTCTTGATCTATAAAGCTATATTCCATGCCATTATTATGTACGGTGCTCCAGTTTGGTTCAATTGGACTTACTGTCATATTAAAAAATTCAAGATCTTGCAAAATAAGATATTAAAAGTTATACACAACCAACCGTGGTACTTTGCACAAGCGAACTGCATAAGCCTCCTAACATAAGTTTAGTTAAAAATTTTGCACAAACAATCGCTTTAAATGTCAACAATCTCCCAATCCCTTGATTCTGCAAATTAGTCCTAGATAGTTATTGTTAGATGTACTTTACAGAGCTGGGCACTACTTAAGTGAAAAAAGACTTAACTACTACTTAAAGTACATTTCCGTTACTTAAGACTTATTACTCAATACTTTTGAAATGCCCTACTTAGTACTTAAACATAAGTACTTGCATCTATTTACTTGTACTTAAGACTTACGTTTGTACTTAAGTACCAAGATTTTTACTTAAATATTTCTGAGCCTATGAAGTACCTACAAATATCTAACTTTTCGTAGAAAAGCAAACACAATCTCTAGCGCAATTCCTTTTTGTTCAGTTTTAAAGTACACAAGAACTGTCAAAGCATGTGCCAGTACCGCAATCACGCATCAAGGCAGAACCTTAGACAAACTAATAATATGCAAACAAGACTGGGCAAGTAGAAAAAAAAACCAGTAACGTCTCGCTCGAATGTAAAATCGATGATGCTTCGAGTTGATGACATAACCAAGGGTAAGCAAGCAATTCTTCGCTCCAATATATAATCAATGATACCTCGACCTGATCTAGAGGAGGCCTCAATTTTTTCTTAGCAATTTACTGGAAATGGGTGCTTGGGCGGACCTCTAATAGTAATTATGAGTATACCAATGAGAGGTAAAAGTTTTACTCTACGTGTAGCGCCGAAAATTATAAAAAACTATAAATAATAACCACTGGTTACTACACACATTATAGTTTATTTATTATTTATTTATTTATTAATATTTATTAACTGAACTCTATAAACTTCATTATATTTCTGCCAACGTACAAAGATTCTAAAAAAGTATTTTAAAAAGTACTTCAAAAATTACTCAGTACTTTTTGTAGACTTAGTACTTAGTTACAAGTACTTTTCATACTTGCGGTACTTGTATTTACACTGAAGTACTCAGGCCTTCGGTACTTGTACTTGTACTTAAGTACTTTTTCTTTGGTACTTGCCCGGCTATGGTACTTTACAAGTAGGGTTAAGAGTTAATGAGGTTTTGCAAAATGTTTCCTCTTTTCTTATCATGTTTACGCTAAGTTTAAATATGTGTATAGTAGAAATATATATTTTAAGATGCTAAGACAGATAATATAAGGTCTAAACTCTTTATAAACCACAAATTCCATCCACTCTGTTTATTTTATAATTTTTTAAGTTTGTATAAAATGAAAAATCAAATTAAAAATTTACCATCCATAGGTAAAAGAAGGTACGAGAAGCATCTCAACTACCTTTAAACGGGTTTGCGCAAGAATAAAATTACTAGTCGCCCAGAGAAAACGAAATTCAAGATAGAATTTTCTATTTAGAGCATTAATATGATTGCCCAGGAAAGAGTTCTATTGAAGATAATTCCCAAGTTAGAAGCGGAATCAATAACTGGAACTTGTATTACATTGATTACGACAGGTGAGAAATAAGAAGTATCAAAAATTGTTTTCTATATAATTAAGTATTTAGTCTTGGTAGGGTTCAAGTGTAAAATGTTGTCAATGGTCCACAAATATATAGAATAGGTCTTGATATGTACAATTGAGCATTATCAGCATAAAGGTGCAGTTTGTTGTACTTAACAAAATGAAAAAAAATCATTAATGAAAAGAGAAAACAATAGAGGATCCAAGATATATCCTTGCGGCACTTCTAAAAATTCCAGTTGAAAAGTAAAATATAAATTTTTAGAATACACAGATTGATACCGATTCTTCGAGTAACTGCCGAAACGGTTTGAAATTATCAATATATAGCTTGCTACGTTTCACCGTTTTATAAGCCTTAGAGAAATCCGAGAGCACTAAACACGGAGAGCTCATCCCTGTCAATAACAATCCATCTATATTTTTTTGATTTTTTTAAGAAGAACAGTAATACAGCTGTGCTTAGTTCTAAAGCCTGATTGTTTTTAATTTAGTAAATTATGATATGCAATGTATCTCTATTTATCTGGGCACACAAATTTTTTTTATTAACTTTAGATAAAAAGAGTAAGATTCGAATAGGTCTGAAATCGGTATTAGATGAATTTTTTTGAACAGTTATGACCTTTGAGAACATCCGCTATTTCCGAAGGAGAGCCAACTGTTCTCTGTTGAACGACGTATCAAGAGTAGTTGCGGATAATCCTAGAAATAATGAGGTTTTCAATATAAAACGATGAAAATATCTTTATTAAAATCCAAAATTATCGAAAATATTAGAGTTTATATAAACTTGCAATATAATCTTTCAATTGTAGCGCATCCTGTATCACCTTAAAGACCCTTCAAAATTCACCTACCCTTACAATACATTTTTTGCTTTGCCTGTATGAGTATTATCACATTTCTCTTTTTGGTATTGCCATTTAAATCTGAAACACCCTGTTTAATGAAAAATTTCCAATTCTAATTATAATTATTATCGGAAATCACTAAACTTTGGATATTAATTACTGTGATTGAACAAAACAAAAAAAAAACTATAGAAGACCTATAGATAGCAATAAAAAGTTCTTTGCTGCTCAGCTAACGTTTGCCAAATTGTTATGATGACAAATGGAACTGCATTTTTCCACATAGAATATCTCAGCAGTTCTTGCCAAGAAAAATCTCAGCACGTTGCCCCCATGCTTGGACTTATAAATTTTAGTTTTGGCGTTTTTTCCCCCGCTGTTTTACACAGAACTGTATTAGTTTACTCGAAACGAGACAAAGTTCTTTCTTCTGTTTTTTCTTGTGCTTTTTTTTTTTTTAGAAGCTACTTAGAACTGGATATGCATTTATGGGAAAACACAATGTTTTTCAATGATACATTTTGGCACCAGAATATAAAAACTTATTGGCAATTTTTATCTCTTAATTTGAGAGCAGAAATTGTCACTAGAAAATATAATAAATAGGTAAACTGTCAAATGGAACACAACTATATTGTCTAAAGACTTGTTGACGGACATTTTCTTCCAGTTTTTTGTGGGTCACACAGTTATTATGAAATTATTACAACCAGAAGTCGATGGTATACATCTAATTTTGAATGGAATGATTTTCTGCTCCAAAATAAGTTTTGGCTACCAATTATTAAAAGGTATACCCAATTAGAACAAATTCGTCTTGTAAAACTTTGATTTGCTCTAGAATGAACATTCGGTGCAGTGAACAGCAGAAATCTTACCATACCAACAGCTCTTTTTTTAGTTACTCAAACGATTGAACAGTTTGTAGACACAGAAAGAAGATGAAAGTGATTTGCACGGTTACAGAATTCATAAATAAAATTCCTCGACAATCGATACACCAAAATCTTAATATGCAAAAAAGAAGGTAGTAACAGTCAAATTCACTATGATCAGCGTTACCTATTGTTATTTTCGTCTCCTTGCAGTTAGTAGTATTGCAGTATTCCAATAAGGGTGATTCCATATCAAATAGGCGATATGTGTCACATGACCATTACTAATTTTCTTGAAATTTTACATACTTAGAAGGTTTGTGAAAACAACAATAAGAATTAAAAATTTTCCTTCTCAAGTGCGTATTTCGCGAGCTATGACAATTTCTTTTGTTTTTACAAATTCATATACATATTTTTCTATTCCTGCTAGAACAGTGAAATAAAGCTCATTTCAAAGGCAGGATTTCAAGCTATCTAAGAAAAATAGAATCTTAAAAATATATGCGAAAAAGGATATCAAGAATAAGGATTTTATCCTTTATCCTTGAATATCCTGGAAGAATTACTTTTGATTTTGTTAATTTTTCTATATTTTTTAGGCCAGCCGGTCCCTCGTATACGAATTTGTATGTCTGTGTATTTATATATTTCTTTTTTACCCACTTTTCGTCATCACAGCGAGCTGAAATTTGGCACACAAAATTTAAACCGGAATTTCCATGGAAAACCCGGAAAATCGGGAAAAATCATTTGAAAATTTGGTACAAATTTGATTAGTGATAAATCCGTTTCAGGAAATATGCAGAGTTTTCCGAAATTTCCGGAAAAAAAATTCCGGAATTTTCCGACTTTTCCGGAAAATTTTCCGGTAAAAAAATTTTCTAAATTATGCAGGATCAAGTTCCTTATCAACTGGCATCATTACTTTCGACAATGGTGAAAAATCGAGGAAAATTCATGTAAAACGCTTTTCCGGAGGTTTTCCAACAAAGGAAGCGTTTGAGCGTTTTGCAACCTAAGGCAAAGTTGTAGAGCGAAATGAGTTGCATAAAGTTGTTTTTGTGGAAAACTCCATGAAAACCCGGAAAAGCGGGAAAACCATCGGAAAAAATTTCATCGATATAATTAGTGATAAATTTGTTTCAGGGAAAATGCAGAATTTTCCAATTTTTCTGGAAATTTTTTCGGAAATTTTTTCGAAAATTTTCGGAATTTTCCGACTTTTCCGGAAAATTTTCCGACAAAAAAGTTTTATAAGCTATGCGGAATCATTTTTTTCTGTCCTACTGGTATCAATACTTTCGTTTCAACAATCATGAAAACTTGCATCAAAAATCGAGGAAATTCATCAAAATTTTTAAAAAAATTTCACAGTAATAGGAAAAGTCTGGGGAAAATCGGGAAAATTCAAGTTATATGGGATCAAGTTGGAATACACTTAAAACTTAATTTGAATTTCAGAAAACCGTTGCAGTACTTCAACGATTTGATACTCAAATAAATTTTTTGAAAAACCGGTAAATCAGTGCCTTTTCAGCCGTCATAAAATTGTTTTAAAATATATCCACGCAGCACGTAATAACAATTTAGTTAACGTGAAAAAGGCAGAAAATAAAATAAGTAAAAAACGAGTTTTCAAACAAAACTGAAGCCAAGCCGCATGAAAAAGTAGAAAATAAACTTTTCTTCACACACATCTGAGTCCACCAGATTTTATTCGCTGACAATCACCGATATATTTCAGTATGATCAATCAAAGGTAATAAGTGATTTGATTCATGAAGAGAAAGAATATTTAAGAGAAATGTCCCAATCAAAAAATCTGAGTCCACCTCTGTGTGTGAAGAAAAGCTTATTTTCTACTTTTTCATGCGGCTTGGCCTGAGTTTTGTTTGAACCCTCGTTTTTTACTTATTTTATATACCTTATATTATTCACTAACACATATTAAAATTTCAACTTGGGATCACAACGATCAAAAAGGAAAAAACTCAAAAAAGCTTCACCAAAATACATCTATAATTACTTACAAATAAAAAAACATTGTTTTTACAGGGTGTCCCATATGTGGTTTTGCATCTGAAGGCTTTGAATAGCCCAGCTCGTACGGTTTTCGAGATAAATGGATTTAAAAATATTTGGGTATGTTTTTATATATCACCCTGTAACTTCTTAACGTTGCAGCCTATGATTATGGTTTAAAATTTCGTAGATTGACAATCGTTGGATATCTCCAATGGTGTACAAATTTTAATATTATGCGTGTGTTCCAATCCATTATTCTCTACCATCATTATTTCTGTGCGTTTCAAACGGAATGATAAACTTAGTATACCCTATAATTTCATCTAGGATATGAAAATATAGATTGAAGGACTCTGTTTCCAACATAGAAATATTGTTAAGAATTTTGTTAACAATAGCCATCAGTGTAGCTAGTAGTGAACAGAGCTTTTCCAAATTAAAATTAATTAAAAATTATCTTCGTTGAGTGACTTAATATTGGGAAATCTAGCTATACTATCCATAGATAAACAACTACCAGATGATATAAATTTTGATAATGCCATTCAAGACTTTTCGAATAAAAAAGTAAGCAAAATAAATATATAAACACGCTTATATTTTATCATTATGTGTATACAATCTGTTTAAACAAAAGAAATATTTTTTTTTTTTATTTATTTATTTATGTTCCATAATTTCCAATAAATACTCTTGATTTTGATTGACTTAGAAAGGGCGGCAAATTGGAGACTGCCTCAGGCGGCAAAGGTGCTAGGTACGCCACTGATTATGACTATCAGAACCAGCTTAACACAAGTGACACGTTCAATAAATAAACGATCAACAATACATGCATTTCATCACTTAGTCAGTGTTAGTATTAGTATGTTAAACTATACATTAACCAAACACCGGACGAAATTACATGCAATGCAACATAGAGCAAAAAAAAAATGAAATAAACAAAAAAGATTAAATATTATTATGCTTAGAAACGTCAACAACAAAATACTCAGCCATATTATTAAAAGCAATGCAATGAAGCGAGTGCAAAAGCTTCAAGCAATCCTAATAGGGTGGAAGACTTCATGAATTATTTCAGAGTAGGTGCCTGAGAGAAAATCGTAAGAAGTTTCGCTCTGTATCGTAAAATGGAGACAGACCTGGCGTATTCAAGAAATGGTCTCACTAAGCAAGTCTACAAATGCAATGTTATGGCAGGATTCGAAAACTCTTGGGTCCAATGTTTTATAAAACCCAGCATAGAACTACTCTACTCAAATAAAAAATGTTTCCCTAATGTGAGTGGCAACAATTTGTGCCACAAAACTTAGGTATTTTTCGATAATTTGAGGGAAAGTTTGACCTTGGAAAACGTAGATTCGGTTGTTATCCCTAAAATGCAGGAAGATTTTTTTGTCTAAAATGTAGGGAATATTTCCTAAAATGTGGGGAATTTAAGTTTTTTTTTTTTTATTGTTGTTGTATTACACCTTTAAAAAACTTAAGAATAAGCTGAATAATAGCTCATTTCTTAAGCCTTAGTTACAATGTGTTGATGTCGTGAGACGCGGTCGCGAATGATGTTGCTGATGTGCTGATGCTGTCACAGACTCAGTGACTCTCTGTGATCCTCTAACATGTGTTGAATTTTCGTTCCATTAAAATATATAGGTAGTATTGAAGTTAGTACTGGGGCGCTGAGGACACTCAAACAATGTAGTGAAAGGCAAAAGCAATATATGATTTGATTTCAAAAACAATGTGTGAATTATATTAACGAAATTGTAAGAGTTCTATAAAAAATGTAGATTATTTACTGTTGTTAAGCTACCTCGGATGTAAGGAATGGATTATCATTTCGGAAATCTTACTTACTATATAGGTTTTCTGGTGCCAAAATTGAATGTTTCATTGATTTGGGGATATTAAATTGATTTTCTCTTTATACCAGAGAAGATGACATTTATTTTTATAAAAAAAAAAAAAAAACGTGTCTTAAATTTAGGGAATTGTCCTACTTTCTTTTACAGTGTATCGATTTTACATCCTTGGAAATTTTTTTTTTTTAGGATTTTGTCTTTCGTGAATGCAATAATTGTTTATTTTTAGTAGTTAACGGTTAGCCCAACTGTTACGCACCACGTTTAGTGCACTCTGTAGTAGTTCTGGAATTTTTCTTTTTGTTTTTTCAATCTGCGTTTAATTAGATATGGGCGATGTTATCAGCCGCGTACTGACCCATCTAACCTGGCTCATCGTCTTACAAGTTACAACAACAGTAAAAACAAGAGGAAAAAAGAAGTAGAAAAATCAATTTTGTGTATAATAAGAAGCTTTATCAGTTTCCGCGCCATCTACTGTTGTCTAGTTACACTAAAATCTAAAATCATAAAATTAACTAAATGCACTTTTAGAATAACAAAAATTATCTTTTTGTCAGAACATAATATTATAGCATATACATCATTCAAGTATTTAATAGGATAAAAAAGTGTGTATGAAAACGTATTCAAATTTGCTTAAAAAAATTAAGATTTTTCTTCAATAAAATAATTATAGCCGAGTGTATTCACAAATTTTGCAGAATATTAAAAAACAATTCCAAACATTCTACTTTGTTTCATAACATTATGAATTTTCTCAAAGGCTATATGACATTTTCAAAAGCACTTAAATTAAGCTAATCTAATAAGCACTTAGGCATCATACTAGCAAAAAAGCTAAACTGGAAACAACACCTGGGGAACAGAATGATTAAATCTCTTAGAGCCTTCGTAATGTGCAACAGAACTATAGGGTTCTCAAACCTCGAATGATCTTATGGATCTATAGTGGCGTTATCTCATCCGACCCATTCTAACTTATGGCTCTTTCATGTGGTGGAAAGCAATATGGTGGAAAGCAAAGATATTGGAAAATATTCAATATATGAGATCAGTATCGGAACATTTACTTCGATCGGGCAATTCCTACGCGTGGTGCTAGTGTTCTCTTTTTTTTTTTTTTTTTTTTTTTTGATACGTGTAAGCGATGAGACACAGTAGTATGCCAGAGGTAAAGAAAGTAAATCATAAAAAGATTGTAAGCCAACTGCCGCATTCACAATGCAGAGTGGAGTCGACTATCGTAGAGTAGCAACTGGCATCCTTTTTTCGCACGCAGTAGTGCATATAACCATCTCTGTTTAGCCCAGAGTAGCGCAGAGTGGAGTTGCATGAAAATAAGTTCTATTCTATTTTCACACTGACATTTCTGAAAGCTTACACGGGAATTTCGAACTACTACCATGTAGATGGCGTGGAAAAAGCACCATAATTATTTTTATCATAACTAACATTTTTTAATGTTATTTTCAGATTTAATATTTTTTATGAATACTAATAATAAAACAAGAGTTTTTTTTTCAAATTTCATTATTTAAAAACCAAAGAAAGTACGTTAACTTTTAGCTGGTTTCAAAGCAATCTGATGCAACCAGGTGTCTCTTTTTTCCGAATTTCTTATTTTGACAACGACGGTTATTAGCTTGTTTGTTGATTTGGCGTTGCTATTGGATTTTGTTATATTAATTGCAAAGTTCGTTTGATTTGGCGTTGTTATGGCGATTTGTTTCATTTAATTTCAAAGTTCGAATCTCACTCTGCCCTATATTGTGAAAAGCTTCGCTGTGGACTCAAAGGTCACTCTGATCCACTCTGTATTGTGAATGTGGCAATCGTGTTATCTAGTTTTTCCAACTAGTTATAATTATTGCATTGCGTTCACCAATCTATGAATGCTTCAAAGCGAAAATAAAGTAAAGTGAAGATTATATCCTACAAATATGCCCAATTAGTCAAACCAGTACTAGGGCTCTTCAGGTCATCCTCAACATATACCGCATGCAAATATATATCAAGAAGACAGCGTCAATCGCAGCGCTGTAGCTGCACATCAGTCATAGCTGAATTCACACTGGAACGATAGTTCCAGAAGAATCCATTCTAAAGTTTGTGCAATCTATTGCACCTGACATCATCAGGGAAAGCGACCACCTCCTCAAGACTATACCGATAAGCGACTTTAAAACGAAAATTCCATCCTAAGCAGAATAGGAATCATACTCTGTGCTTCAGCCATTGACAAACCCAATACACCTCGAAAGCTATGTAACGGTTTTCCAGGCCAAGGTCAAAGTCATATTAGTAGCGGAAATGTATCTCCTCAACTCAGAGAATTAGAACAAGGAGATTGTATCTGCTTGGTCAGCCAACAACACTTTACAACCTCCAAACTAGTATTGAAGTGTAAGGCTACCCGGAATACCCTCGCTCGGAATAACAAAGTACTCATCTTCTGGGCGCCAAGTCAAAGCGATTTTAGCTAGAATGAAAAGCCCGATGAAATAGCCCGTCTTTAGCAGCCTCGGAGGTATACTCCTCCAAAATAGGGATTGCTCCAAAACACTGTGTCTCTAATATTTCTGCTTGGGTAGACTGCCAATATAGCTGCCTTTTGTTAGATGATCCATCGGATGGAACTGCAAAAGAATTGTGGGGTAAGCCAAACCCAAACTGAGATGAAAAAGCTATTGAGACTAAACAAGTCAACGCTGAGAACTCTAGTTTCATTTCTTACTGGACACTGTTTCCTCAGGGGTACTTGCACAGGACGGGGCTTGTTGAGATGTTGACTCACTTTCTTTGTCACTGTCCGGACCTCTCAGGAAAGCGTACCAGATTCTTTAGCTCACACCTCCTGGACAAACTGCAAGAAGCCGGTAAGGAGGGCTGGAGGCTAATACTGAACTTTGTAAGAGCATCTAGCTGGGAGCTATGAGCGATTACTCATAAGTCTAGAGGGTGAACAATGGACGTTAGTATAGCCTACGTTCCAAGGTTCCCAATTTCGGTGCATCAACCTCTTTTCAAACCAACCATCATTCATACATTCAAAAGCTATTTTATTATTTTACTACAATTTATATATAAATAATTTAAACGCCCGCCTACAGTAAGTATCTAGAGCCAGCCATTCTCAAAAATCAGACTTTTTCTCAATTTCATAAAAAGATGCCTAAATTTTCTAGTCAAACAAAAACCAGAAGGAAAAAAAAAACACTTGTAATCTCTGCCCGTCCCGTCGCTAGAATGATCTAATATTATTGAACAGTAACTCTCTAGCAGACACGTCGTTTCGTCATATATCATTTCTTTAAATCTTTTTATTATTCGCATATCACCTACATCTGGATGGAGCCCACCTTCTACTCTCTTCAAAATTTATGAGGTGATAATATATGCGCGGCATTAGGTACATTGCCACCTGCAAATGGATATTTAAGCCCATGTCTGTGCCGACTTCAAAAAAACAAAAAATAAATAAATCTACAGCCATACATAAATACATATGTATATGTAAGGATGTAGGCAAAAAAAAAAAGGAACTTCTTGTCTGGGAAAGGATGATGTACAAACATAAGTAGCAGAATCTCGTTATTGCCTGTTGTTGTTTTATTAGCATAATTTTAACTGTGTTCATGGAGTTTATCCTTAAACGTTTCTACTTCCGGTAATTTCTAGACAATCTCTATTCCTAGTTTTTAGATACATACATGCATACATACTACCCATTTCAGGCGGCCACTTCAATTTTACACTAAAAGGATTATTGCACCACGGTCTTGCGTGTTAGTCAAAAAGTCAACTTAAGTTTTCAATCACTTAATGGCTGGCTTGTCTTTAACTGGGAAAATTTATTTTTCACACACATATGATGTACATGCATACATACATATGTAAATCCACTAAATACTGTCTACTAACTAAATTTTAATTAATTCCAAAAATTTCTAAAGTCGTCCTTGCCTCTAATGTAAGTATGGGGAAAATCGATTACGCTGCTAAATCACTTTCATTTTCATTACATTTGGGATGAACGAAATTCCCTTGTAGTACACAGAAAGAAGCTGCTTTCGGTTAGAAAACTCATTTAGAGCTTAGCTATTAAACTTTAATGGGATATTAACTCAATTTCAGTAAAACAATCATATCATATGAAAACTATGTATATAATAGGGATACACGGTATACACGGCCCAATTATTACTCCCTCAGGATTGTGTTGCTTGAATTTGTCGTGCACGTGTCTACATACATACTTACATACATATGTACAACAAACATATGTGACAATTCTAGATAAATAAATGGAACAATTTAAGGAACTTGTCAGGAGAATTGTGAGACAACAATAATAAAGTGGTTTTACAAATTACACTTGCATGTATGTGTATGTAGGTACTTTACAATGTTAAACAACTCTTAAACTCATATTAAAACTTAACAATATGTTTCATAGTTTTGTTGTTTATTATTTGATTTAAACAAACAATAAATTGTTGGAATATTTGATTGTTTGGAATTATGTAATTGTAATGAGAATATGAAAATTTAAATACGGTGCTGTGCTGGTACATTAATAAAATCTGTAATAAGGAAATTTTGAATTTTGAATTAAATTTCACATTTTCCAATATTCTAGCATTTTCCCTTTGATAAATCGATGGATAGATTGAAGGCAGGTTGAGGTCCCAAATTGGGAATTCTGGAACGTAAGCCGCAACAAGGCTCATTTTTCACCCTCCAGGCTTATAAGGATCCCAACTGGGTGCTTTTATAAAGTTCAGTATTTGCCCCCAGCCTTTCTTACCGGCTTCATGCAGTTCATCCAGGAATCGTCTCCGCATCTTCTGCACTCGGATCATTAACAGGCCCCATTCTGTGACCCCTGAGGAGAGAGTCTCCAGTAAGAATTGAGTTCTATTTAACCGACAATTTAGGCGACTATATTTACAGTCTGCCCAAACCGAATATTAGAGGCAATGTGTTTTGTGAGTGCCATCCCTATTGAGGAGGATGGCACCTCCGAAGCTACACTAAGATGGGTCAATTCGTCCGCCTTTTCATTCCCACCAAAATCGCTATTGCTTGGCACCCAGAGGATGATTACCCTGTTACTTTGATAAATAAAAATCTTGCAATTACAGAAAACCGTTTACATTAAATATGTAGTGGAGACCTGGAGTTTTAACATACTCTAAATTTCCAACAAATTGGAAAAGAGCTACTTTAACAGCCATTGCAAAAAAGAATTCCCCTAGTTGTATGTCTGACTTTCGACCTATCAGCTTAGGGAAATCTCTAGAGAAACTCTTGACTGATCAAATACTCTACTAAAGGGTTTTCCAATAAGAGGTGTTTTTTTTTTTTTTTTTTTTTTTTTTTTTTAATTCCTCCAACCACCACTCTCTCCATCACTCTAATTCTAGCATGACTCATCAAATATACTTATTATAATGTTTGAACCTCTTCTCAGTCAGCATCTAGCTGGTATTAGAGAAGGGTACTTATTATTATTATAATGACTTTATTTTAGAACTCGATTATTTTATAGAAGTCTTTTGTTCCTGTTTTTGTGTTTTTTGTGTGCGTTTTTAAATTTCCGATTATTGTGTTAAATTTAAATTTCCGGTTATTGTGTTATTTTAATTAGCCCGCCATTTCGCTAGATGTCACTTTTGGAGCTGTCATTTTTTGACATTTGACAAGTAGAAACTACGCCATTAATAAAATTGGAACGATACACGATTCAACAACGCATTGAAATTATTGAAATTCACTATAAAAATGGTGAAAATGTGGCAGAGACGGTTCGTAAAACTCGAACATTTTTGGGTCGTCGTGAAGCACCTTGTCGGACCGCAATACAGAAATTGGTAGAAAAACTCGAGCTGTTGGGACAAGTTAGTGATGCGAAGAATAAAACCCGTGCACGTCGCTCAAGAACAGCCGAGAATATTGCTGCTGTAGCCGAAAGTGTTGAAGAAAACCAAGGTTTGTCCATTCCTCGTCGTTCTTTGGAATTAGGCATTCCACAAACGTCATTACACCGTATTTGCATAAAGATTTGGGTCTTAAGGCTTATAAAGTTCAGTTAACACATGAACTCAAGCCGGCCGATCATCAACAACGTCGAGTCTTTGCTGATTGGGTCCTTGAAATGCATGAAAATGACCGGAATTCCATCGAAAACTCATCTTGAGTGATGAGGCCCATTTCCACCTCGATGGCTTAGTCAACAAGCAAAATTGTCTCATCTGGGGCTCGGAAAACCCAAGAGTTATTGTTGAAAAGCCTCTCTATCGATTCAAGACCTCAAAGATGGAATTCGTGAGGCTATCGAGGACATAGGGCAGCCACTTTGCGATTTGGTTATGAAAAATTTCATGAAAAGGATAGGATCCTGTAGACGTGGTATTAACGGCATACCTTCCTCTTTGTAATGAAATAAAGATCCGATCATTTATCTCAAAAAATGGCATTTTTCTTTGAATATCAAAATAACACCTCTTATTGGAAAACCCTTTATATTGAGGGTAATGCCTTATTATCAATGTGGCAGTCTGGATTTCGACGCAGGCACACCTGCCAAACGGCTTTGTTAACGGTTACCACGGATATTCGGGAAGCGGTTGATAGAAATAACTTGCGTATCCTTGTCGTATTAGACTTCTCAAAAGCTTTTGATAACATTAATCACTGTAAATTATTGCAAAAATTGGCCATGCAATTAAGATTTTCCTCTCCCCCTCTATCAGTCGTGAAAAGTTTTTTCTCAGATCGTACGCAGCAGGTGAAAAACAACAACCTTCTCTCTGACCCCTTATATCTGCCTCGTGGTGTACCACAAGGTTCTATCTTTGGACCATTTCTATTTAGTCTCTATATTAATGACTTACCTGATGTGCTACGCAACGCCAACATACATATGTATGCAGACGATGTTCAAATTTTTCTGTGTTGCCCTGTTAGTCTATCCGAGGATTGTATCCTCAAAATCAACAATGATCTGAAGCGCATCCATGAATGGTCTTTGTTAAATGATCATACCTTGAATGCAAACAAATCAAATTATATGATACTCCACAGGCTAGGTTTGGATCCATTAAATTTTCCCCCAGTTCTCCTAAATAATAATCCTCTGCCTCACTTGAAGCGAGTTAGAAATCTTGGGGTCATGCTCAACTCTCGCCTGACCTGTTGTGACTATGTTAATAGCATCCTAAGTAAGGTTTATGGTATACTTCGCAAGCTTTCTTTCAATAGCTACCAAACTTAAAATAGTCAAAGCCTTAGTTGTTCCATTTTTTAACCTTGGATTTTGGCTGCTCGCGGAAGTTGGAAGTGGCATTTAACAATTGTATAAAATTCGTGTTTGGATTTCGGCGCTTTGACCGTATATCCCAATACAGAAATTCAATTCTTGGCTGCCCCCTTAAAACTTACCTTCTATCCCAATCACTAACCTTTCTTCATCGTCTTATATACAGTAACAATCCCTCATACCTGGGCAGCGGTATAAGCTTTTTGCGTAGTTCTAGACATGTCCACATTCTAATCCCTCGATACCTTACAGTCATGGGCCAACGTTCCTACTTTGTTCACATATCTAGTAAGTGGAATTCACTTCCAGTTTATATACAACGCACAGTGCCTGTTGGCGCATTTAAGAGGCTCCTTTACTGACATTGACCTGATAGCAGATAACTGCACGCATCTAATAAACACACTATTTAAATATAATAATAAATTCAATAGATTACAAAAACTACTTGTATAGTTAGTTAATTGTTAGTTATACTTCTTAGTAGATTATTTTGTCATCTTGCTTTTGTATGTAGTCTATAATTATGACATCAATGCTATCCTTATTTTGTCGCTCAGTAGTTTCTTCCGAATAATATATGTTGTACATGTTAAAAAGATCTAGTAATCTTGATGTATACTACCTTTAATAAAGAATTGAATTGAAGTGTCTCTCTGGAGAGATGCCAATTCTTATTTGGGGAGCTACGACCACAATTGTGTGGCTTCCGTAAAAATGGGTCTTGAACTCCTGCCTGATGTAGACAACTGCTGTCTTGAAGGCTGACCACGCCATCCTTAAAGACCGTTTAACAGCAACACCTTGAAAGTCTGCTTAACGCAGGTAACCAGAGCCGGATTGGGAGGACGGGCGATCGTCGGGCCGGTGGTCGTTGGGCCGGTGGTCATTAGGCCGGTGGTCTCCGGGTTAATCGCGACCATATGTATTTATCATGTTCTCTGGTTGAACGTTGCGGCCACAGTGGGAGTAGCTATAAGTTTAAAATACTCAGAAATATCCCACAACTTATAAACACACACACACAAACATTAGAAAAGGTCTGATTTTTTCCTCATTTATCGCAGCAGTGGCATTGATCAATGTGCATAAGTTGTTATCCAAGTGGTAATCGGGATTTCGGCCTTTTCACAGCTTTGAAACTGAAATGCTGAAAGTGACTACAGACATAAGAATTTTGCTATGGATAATAACAAACTGTGTATATTATCGCTAGTGGACTTTTCTAAGGCTTTGATAATGTAAATTATGACAAGATCGTCAATAAGTTAACCACTTGTTTCGTATTCTCGAACTGTTCCACTAGACTATCATTTCTTTACGATCAACTCCAACAGGTGAAGATTAGTGCTCAGCTCTCCAGCCTCTCACCAGTCAAATGTGGAGTTCCAAAGGGCTCCATACTGGGTCCTCTTCTCTTCATGTTATATATCAATGATCTCTCTTACGTTGTTAATAATGTTAATATTCAATTATATACGAATGATCCTCTACTGTATCTTAATCGGCACATATATTACCAAGAGGATTACATAGAGCGTATCAATCTGGACTTTACCAGAATATCCCTGTGGTCTTTGTGTAACGGTCTTGTCTTAATTCTGGCTAAATCGCACTGTATAGCCTTCTATAACACAGATGCTAGGCTTTTGGACTTATCGCCTGTTAGACTCAACGGCGCTATATTAATAATAATAATATAAATTCAAAAAAATTCATGAGTACACAAGATCTACAAGATCTACTATTACCCTATATGAATAATGTGAAAAACCTTGGAACCTCAATGCATTCCCCACGAAGTGTTCCACCACGGGTTATACATGACTAAAAAACAGAAGACAATCATACAATTGGATATAGTCCATTTGAAGATAATTGAGGTCTTTTGGAACGAGCTGGACTACGACGCGTCTCATGCCCAAAACGTCAACCACAGTCCGAACCAATTCTTTAGAGGTGTTGAGGTCACGAGCTCCCGCTCTAAGACTGGAACGATGATTATCCCTCAGTATTTGAGTTGAAGGCCGTCCAGAACTAGGCAAATGGTTAACGGCTTCGCGACCCTCTTTGAACGCTTTGTAATATTCAAATACTCTTATTCTGGATATAACACACTCACCAAAGGCTTTTTCCAACAGTTTCAACGCTTCAGAACGAGGAATTTCTTTCGCAACACAAAATTTCAAACAAACTCGTTAATAGATAATTTTCCCCAGAGTAAAAATCGCCAGACACTATTGAAACAACTTATGTTTTCGACTCATGTCGACAAACTAAATGACAGATTGCGCTCAAACTTAACGTCATAATACACTACAATGCTACCAACATACGAAAAATAAAAAAATTAAAAAAAAAATAACACAGGCGATTTAAAAGATTCAGTCCCGACACTTATTTGACAGAATGTATATTCAACCTTCCTCAATATTTAAGAGCCTTACTGATAGCCGGCATGTTCCAGTAACTTTCAACATCAAATTTCACTAGGCTCAGCGGTTAAGTAATATTATCCGGACTTTATGTGCTTCTCATAAGGTCATTTTTTTTGTTGGATACTTGGTCACATTAACGTATCAAGAAATAATGTGGTATAGATAAACTTGCTAAGAAAGGCTCAACTATGTATTCGGAGTTTAACGAAGGGATCCATTATCAGATCCCGACTATAGAATCAATTTACAGTATTCTACACTTAAGGACTTGTGGAATGTAGACTGACTACTTGTATGTAGATGACAGCAAATAACAACCCGCATTATTTCATGACAGCTATGGCCAAAAATGCAAGTAGCACAGCCCTGTAGATTAAAAGCCGTACATACATGCGCAATATTACGGCAATCATCACTGAAAACTGTCTTTTTAAGGAATACATGTAGAACGAATACGGACTTCATTCAATTTCTTCGAAGAGAAAGTGGAAAATATTTAATATCTTTCGTACAAAGATCGCAATCTTGTCATACCTAGATGAACTCACGAGATAATTCCATCTTTTGTAAAATGCGAGTAATAGATGCATACAAAGGGATCGGAAAAATACTAGAGCTCATCAGCTTTTGTGGTTAGTTCCTAGTCTCCCCACACAAGTGTAGCTGAATGGAAGCTTTATCTGTAGTCACCAGTCTAACCCAGCTTTGCAGCATGACAGTGAAGTGAAAAACACTTTAAAAAAAAAAAAAGGCAGGGGAACAGCAGAAACCCACTCAAGCACGGACGCCACAGCAACACATTGTGCTGTCCTGCTAGAAGTTCATTCACCAAAATCCTCCTGTCCTCTTAATGAAGCGCATCACGTCTTGATGAGGAAGGTTTTTCAGCTCATCTACAGATAGAAGGGCATACCCTAGAGTATCCAGTCTGCTCCGGGCGAAAGCCGGACACTCACACAAAAAGTGTTCGATTGTATCAGGTTGTCCTTCCAGGTAGGATAGACACTCAGGGCTCCCGATAACTCCCATTCCTGTTAGATGAGCGTAAAGTGAGCTATGCCCGGTGATGATGCCATCCATAGTTCTGCATTGTTTCTTTCTGAGCCCCGTAAGAAAATCGGTGATATTCCCATTGCGCCTATCAAGAAACAGTTTTGTACAACTACAAGTACTCAGGCTCTCCCATCTCTGGTGATGCTTCCTATAAACATCCACTTTGATGAGAGACCCGATACTCGAGGTGGCAACGCCTACGGCGGGCTCCGGTTCGAGAAACGGAGAATCAGCTAAAAGGTCTGCCCTTTCATTCCTCATGATCCCCATGTGACCAAGAGAGACCAGAGAGCAATGAGAAGAGCCAGTCCAGCCGTCCTCCCCATCCCCATGAGCTCAATCTGCACACAGCCCTTTTGGCCTCTGCCTAAATGAAAAGATCCAGAGGTGGCAGATTGAGTAGGACCTCAAGAGCCACAGTAACCGTAGATCACATGGAGCCCGTAATTCCCAAGCAGACAACCCTTTGCAGACCCGCCATCTTGCGGATCGCAGTCTCCACAAGCATCCTGGGCTACCATACACAGGACGCATATGTGAGCATTGGTCTGACGATGGAGGTGTACATCCAATGCACAACCCTCGGTCTCATGCCCCATGTGCAGCCAAAGGTTCTCCTGCATTCAGCGAAGACCCTCATAGCCTCATTAACTTTTTACATTACCTGCAATCCACATGTCAGCTTCGAGTCAAGGAAGACCAAAGTACCAAGCTGGCCTTTGTTGGGGACACTGTTATATCATCACGGGTGCACCAGTCCTCAACAATATTGAGGCCTCGTTGCAAGAAGGCACAATGAGCAGAGAGATGTCATCCGCATACGCTTCACATCAGAATCCCACGTTTTTCATCACCGTGAAGAGTGAGTCAACCAACATGCAGAGTACTTGGGAAAGCACCCCAACTTGCGCCCAGCCTCTCTCCACCTGAACACTGAGAGAGGTTTGGCCACCTACCTCCACAGTTAAATGTCGTCGTCTTAACATTTGGTCGATCCATCGCACTACAGTGCGGACAACACCATATCGACGAGCTGCCTCACATAGCGACTCGGGGGTGGCCCTGCTAGAAGCCCCCGCCAAGACAGTCTACGACCCAGTCCCCTCTTAATGACAGTAACCAATGAGTGTAGAACCGTCTCCGTAGATCTGCCCCTCCGATAAAAGTGCTGTGAGGTGTTTAAGGGAGAAGCCTTTAGGGCTACTCCCGTAATATATTCATCTACAAGTCTCTCCAGGCATTTCAAAAGGAATGAGGAGAGGTTTATGGTTCGAAAACTCTTCGGGTCCATGTAGGAAACCTTACCAGGCTTCGGAACGAAGGCAAACCTCACCTTCCTCCACAATTCAGGGATATATCCAAAAGCGATACATGCCCTGAAAATTGAGTCGATGTATAGGGCCAGCACAACGCTCTCTGCCTTAAGAAGGACAGGCAGAATACCATCTGGACCCGGGGCTTTAAAAGCCGAGAAGGTTGAAATTGGCCATTTCACCTTCTCGACATCAACTACTTTGGCAGCAGTTGACCATTCTCCACCAGTGTATCGAGGTAGGGGATATTCGCAGCATAACTGCATAACTGGCCTAATTAAAGAGCTTTCCGGAAGCCTTACGGAGTTCACTAAGACTGCCGTTCCACCACAGCATAGGTTTCCTTGCAATGGTACAGGAAGCCTCAGGCGGCAACACTTCTGATTTTCTGAGCCAGAGAGTCGAGCGTGGAAACTAGTTCCGTACGGTATCTCCCCCAATCAGTCCGCTTCGGATTGCTGTATGGTTCCACCTCAATCAGGTCAGCACCCATGCAGAACTCAATGTAGCCGTGATTAGAGAGAGACTCCTCTCGCGATACCCACCAGGCGGAACACAGGGGAAAAGCTTCAAAGGACACAAAAGTCAGGTTGGTTCGTTGCCCTGATTCAGCAGGACCAGGTCCGCTGAAGTGATAAACTCCAGCAGTTGGTCGCCCCGATGGTTAGTATCCGAGCTGCACCAGACGATGTGATGAGCATTGGCATCACAGCCAACCATGACTCCAAGCCTATTAGACCTCGAAAACTCAACCGCTCGCCTAACTCCCTCAGTAGGAGGGGGAGCAGGGGAGTCATACGGGAAATATGCTGAGACAATAAGGAGTTAATTACAAACTTTAGTAGAAATATTTCTGAACCCTCCCTAAATTTTATTAAATCTTTTGCTAATTTTAAAACCATAGCCTTCTCGTTGGAACGGGCTAGGGCTGCATTGTAAGTTTTTTAACTTATTCATTACTTGTTTTTTGTGGTCGGTGCGATTTGTGTCTGGTTAAGGTTAGGTTATTAGGACCATGCAAATACCACGACAGAGTTGATCTATTGTGCCCTCCCCCAAAGTGATTAAACAAAATCTAGTCCAGTTCAGTCCGTCTGGTATCCTTCACCTTAGAAAAATTTTAAACAAAAGCTTTTGAATAGCATTCAGAATAAGTTCACTGCTGCATGGATCTGATTGAGAGTTTTTTATCTGGAACCACGCAGCCCTTCAGGGTTAATAATGGTTACTCCCGAGAGTTTCCAATAAAATCTGATATTCCTCAAGAGTCTATGATTATTATTAAAATTGTACATAAATAATCTCCACGCATTCCACGCATTGATCAAAAAGACTAAGCTATTATGCGTTTAGACAATGGACGTTTCAAAGGGATTAAAAATTCAAATTCTCAGTCTCTAATCCACCCACTAAGGATTACAATTTATCAGGGTTAATAATCTGTCTGCTTAGCAGAAAAATGCTTAACAGACTCTAAAATTTTACTCAAAATTCTTTGAACTAAGTTTACAATTTTTTGGATGTACCGAAATACATCCAAACTTAAAGCCCGCCTACTTGCCTATAATTATAAAATGAAAAGCATGCCGAATAATGTTAAATTATTAAAATTTAAAAGGAACTTTACAGAGATTATTTTATACGTATTCTTCGTCAAGAGCATCCTTATAGTATACCTACTATCCTTGACGATTCCTTTCATATAAATTCCCTTTCCTTCGAATTTCTGAAATAAACGCGCACAAGCGGAACAGTACTCTAAACATAAGCGGATTTCAACATTTCCATCCAACTCATAATAGGATTATGGACAGACTCAAATATGTGTTGATCATTGAGTGAAAAGGATGATAGAAAGTCATTTATGTCCTGTATGGTAAGTAAGGACTCAAAAATTTCGTTAATTTCATTTTACTAATGAATGTTAGCACTGCCTGCACCCCTCGAGTAAAGTGCGCTTCTGATAAATACATATGAAAAGATAAAAGGATATAATGTACGCGGATAGTATAGATAAAGTTTTATAGCATACCTCTTCATATGGATATTAATTTATAGTAGGAATCATAATGAATTGAAATTTTTTGTTTTTACCATGATTCATGTGAATAACAAAAACCTAATAAAAATTTATTAACTAATTTCCTAACTGTTGCAGTTTTTCAGTGTTGTTTTCTATTTTTTTTATTCCAATTTACTACTTGGGTAGGAGCTTTTCACACGAATACAAAAATTCGTGTTAAGGAAAAATTGGAAGAAATATTTTGCCTTTTGCGCCAAAATGATTTATGATAATGGAATCGATATCTGTGGATTTTGCCTCTTTCCTCTGTCGTCCTCGAAAGGGTATATGTATGTTGTAGAGAAGCAAAGTGCATTTGCATGTTTTCGGTCAGTGTTTAAAGCTATCAATATGCATTAATAAGTAATGCAAAAATGCATGTTTGGGCTATAGTACACTTATCAGAATACCATAAACCTATCAATGAGTTTGCCTCTTTCGTGTGTCCTTTATTCGGAATTTTAGTGATAAATGTTTGATAAAATTGGCAACGTGTTTGATATTTGCATAGGACATGAATGTATAAGTGGGTATATATCTATACATATGAATTTAAAATGCGACAATTTAATGTAGAACAATTCAATTTTAAATTGATTACTGGCAAGTATGTGTCTCTTAGATGCAAACGGCCGGTCTTTTCCAGAAAATAGAAAAACAAAAATTTAGTGTGTCAACCGATTGGCTAAATGGAGATCTTTTCGGAGTTGAAAATATTTTCCGACAATAACAGTTTTTTCCTTCGATAAACTTATATAATTAAAATTGAACTATGTATCAAAATGTCACCTCTTCCAAAATCTGTTGGTTTCAAAACTCGCCATTTATTGGAAGTAGCGAAGCTGATCTTTTTCCTTGTAGTCGGATACGTTTCAACAAAGTTAAATCCAAACTTGATTTTTTCTAAAAGCGCGGGAAAATTGACAGAATAGTTGCGTATTTAGTATAATTTTATCAGTTTTTCTGTGGTTTCTGTACTGGAGCAGACGTGTTTTACTCTTACTAATGTAGTGCTTGCGTAAGGTTGTTATTTTTCTGAATATTATTTAGAACTTGGTGGCAATGGAGTCGGAACAATATTCAGTTTTAGTTGAAAACTATCAAGCGATAAAAAGGCTAAGGAGATGAAATTATTCAATGCGTGAAATTGCTAAAAATAAAAGGTAAGACTGAGTATAATAATAGTTTAGTAGCTTATGGATGCTTTTATAGATATTCTGCCAAAAAAATTACCAAAAATTCCAAAATAGAAGCATGCAGGCAATAAATTCAAATGCATTCTCATAAATTCAAAAGATGTAAAAAGTCTTTGCGGATAATTTCTACAGCTCAAAAAATAAATTGATTCAAATCCATTTAATTTTTACATGCTGCGCAGCATCTGAACCGGAATAGAATAGACCGACGCAAAGGTGGCTCCACGAGAATAATTTCTTTACAGTATTTTATCAGATTGAGAAACCGAAAACTAAAGGGTTTTCCAATAAGAGGTGTTCTTTTGATATTCAAAGAAAAATGACATTTTTTGAGATAAATGATCGGATCTTTATTTCATTATAAAGAGGAAGGTATGCCGTTAATAATGGAAAATAACATCAGCTAAATGACCACCACGACCACGCCTACAGAACCATATCCTTTTCATGAAATTTTCCATAACCAAATCGCAAAGTGGCTGCCCTTTGTCCTCGATAGCCTCACGCATTCCATCTTTGAGGTCTTGAATCGACGCTGGGCTGTTGGCGTAGATCTTCTCTTTCACGTGGCCCCAAAAGAAGAAGTCGCAAGGTGTTAAGTTACAAGATCTCGGTGGCCAATTGTGATCACCTCTTCGAGAGATAACACGGTCCGGAAACTTTTCCCGTAAAAGATCAATGGTTTCGTTGCTTGTATGGCACGTAGCGCCGTCTTGTTGAAAGTAAACGTTCTCCAGATCAATACCATCCAATTCCGGCCATAAAAAATCATTAATCATCTGTCGATAGCGCAATCCATTCATCGTAACTGTTGCTCCAGCCTCATTTTCGAAAAAGTAAGGTCCAATGACCCCGCGGGACCATAAACCGCACCAAACAGTCACACGTTGAGAATAGAGAGGCTTTTCAACAATAACTCTTGGGTTTTCCAAGCCCCAGATGCGACAATTTTGCTTGTTGATGAAGCCATCGAGGTGGAAATGGGCCTCATCACTCAAGATGAGTTTTCGATGGAATTTCGGATCATTTTCATGCATTTCAAGGACCCAATCAGCAAAGACTCGACGTTGTTGATGATCGGCCGGCTGAGTTCTTGTGTTAACTGAACTTTATAAGCCTTAAGACCCAAATCTTTATGCAAAATACGGTGTAATGACGTTTGTAGAATGCCTAATTCCAAAGAACGACGAGGAAAGGACAAACCTGGGTTTTCTTCAACACCTTCGGCTACAGCAGCAATATTCTCGGCTGTTCTTGAGCGACATGCACGGGTTTTATTCTTCACATCACTAACTTGTCCCGACAGCTCGAATTTTTCTACCAATTTCTGTATTGCGGTCCGACAAGGTGCTTCACGACGACCCAAAAATGTTCGAGTTTTACGAACCGTCTCTGCCACATTTGCAACATTTTTATAGTGAATTTTAATAATTTCAATGCGTTGTTGAATCGTGTTTCGTTCCATTTTTATTAATGGCGTAGTATCTACTTGTCAAATGTCAAAAAATGACAGCTCCAAAGTGACATCTACCGAAATAGCGGGCTAATTAAAATAACACCTCTTATTGGAAAACCCCTTATTAAGAGTTTGCCAAGAAGCATTCTGCGTAATATTAAATATTGGGAAAGATAGAGTTTAACGCGTCTGTAAATGTCATTTGCTAACGGGACAAGCACCTTTTGAACGTCACGAGGGTGACAGACTATCTTCAAAGTACGAAGGATGGAAAGAATTCTTTATCCTATAAGTTCACAATTGCCGCAGTAGTGTGTCAAGGCGACAATATTTACCTGGAGACTTGTCAGTAAATAAATTGTATCGAATGTACTACAATGAAATTATTGTTAAGTAAGTAAGTTATATGGAGTTATTTTAGATTTGTATTCAATACAAATTTCAATCTAAGTTACGAATCTACTTGTTTACATGTTTGTTGAACATGACTAAAATAGAGAGTTTTTGTATGAAAATTCATAGCAAAATAAGTCAATCTGAAATTGACTCAGTTTGCTGCTAAGTCTGCAGCTCGAGAATTGAATGGAAAAAACTCTTTATGCAAACGAAAAATCTTTGAAAAAAGAAATTTCATTGCAAAAATAGGGCGTTTCATATAAGCAGGAACTGTGTAATCGTCAGTACGGCTTGGCTCCTGCCTGCCGTTTACGCCAAAGCAAACAGCTAACTGACCTCATATATAGATTTAAAATAAATTTTAAGAGTGAATTATATGAGGCGAAATACTACGTATTTACTTGAATGCCTAGCAAGATTTGCGGGACTAGCATTTTCATAGAGAGTTTTGCTATGAAAATTAATAGCGAAATAAGTCAATCTGAAATTGCTTATATGAAACGCCCCCTTTCTGCAATGAAATTTCTTTTTTTAAAGATTTTTCATTTGCATAAAGAGTTTTTTCCACTTAAGGAAAGAATAAAACTAGAAAGAAATATCCAAAAGGAACAATCTTTGATGACGGAAAGTATTGTTCACAAACGTCGTGCTAAGGCCTTCTATAGGCTTTTGAAGGAGCAAAAGCGTGACATACTGACTATAGCATTTGATTGCCAGAAAAATATGATTTTGCCGAGGGTGCAAGATGAGCTAGTACAGCCGTTAAATCTATCTTTATAATCTTCGAGTAGTTCAAGAATCTTCGAAGGAGGCTCTGACTAAACAAAATGTTTTTCTTTACGTTTGGCATGAACATGTACAACCGAAAGGATCCAATGAAATAGCCTCCGGAATTTCAAATTTATGTGGAATAAAAAACATCAGAATATTTGCAGTCGGTTGTAGTGGCCAGAAAAAAAAATTCAATTTTAATATTTATGCTGGGTTATTGACTAAAATTTACAAGAAATATAACACACATTGAAGTGATATTTCCAGTTGTTGGTCATTCCTTTTTACCTCCCAATAGAGTTTTTTTATATGACAGGAGTAAATGGACATCTATGGGAATCATGGGACCGTTGCTCATCTCGGCTCAGTGGAATATCCAGTACTGGACTGGAAAACTGAGTGCTCAAATTTTTTTAAAAGCAACTAGAAAATGTCATTCCCAGTTTAAAGCTACGAAAATATTTATTCTGACCAAATGAAAATCAACAGTCACTATTCGAGGAGAAGTTTCATACAAGTCAGATATTGGGATGGGAAAATCAGTGATTAAACCAGGAAAAAAGGTTGCTGACGCGAACTGTCAAACAATATCCACCAGCGTATATTAATGAAATCTGCCAAATTAAAGAAGTTGATAATTTGTTCAAAAAACACTTTGGATATAAATCGAGGACCCTACAACCTTTAGAATATTACAAAAATAAAATAATCGAGAGCCACACGCATTCAGACAAAACTGAATAATAATAGTGAAGATGGGGAAGAGTGTTATGAATAAATATAAGGGTTTAAGTACTCTTTTATTTTAAAGGTTTATCTACATTGTTAACTCTTTATTTTCCTTTTTCTTAATAAATGAACTTCGTTAAAATTGTTTTATTTCTTAATAACTGACCTACATACTTAATTTCCAAAACTCGCCATTTCCACCAAAGTTAAAATCAAAAGCAGTTATTTCCAGAAGTAACATTCAAGACGCTGCATTTTCAATTTTGATTTTTTAATTATATTAGTAGTTAACTAATTAACTTTGTAATCCTTTGCAAAGTAGGCGTGCACACAAAACTAAAAACAATGCATAACTAAAATTTTATCGAACTGCACATTTAGTATTCCAAAATGGTTTTTGGCCATATATACAAAATGCACTGTAACGGAAAAGCCCGACGTTTGCTTCTAATAGACACTTAAATATTTTAGAATTTCTGTAAGTAGTGTATTCACGTGAGTTACGTTAGTAAACCTAAGTAACTTTAGGAAATAAAAATACAGATCCAAACAATTATAATTTAGAATGCATAAAGCAAAGCATAGAATTCATGAATAAAATAAATATACGAACATGATTCGTCTAGACCAGGGATTTCCAAAGTGGTCGATATCGACCCCTTCGGGATCGATATCGGTTTCCCAAGGGTCGACATAAACGAAAACTGATTTTGGGGGTCGACGAGGTTTAAAAATCGACCCTTATTAATTATATTTGAAACATTCAAGATACTGTATAAGTTGTGTTACGTCTACCTACTTGTTATAAGAATGACTAATATTTTAGTAGGAAGTATCATTGTTGTACTTTTAAGAAACTCAACAAGTCTATGAGCGTGCGCAAGTTCGTGCAAGATGAAAAACTGGGCAAGTCAATAAGCGTGGAAAAGTTCGTGCATGATAACATTGCTGAAAAAATAAAAATAACTTATCGCTTTTCTATCATCATACCTAGTCGAAAAAGGTTTCAGTGTGATTACAAACATTTTGACAAAACAAAGAAACCTTTTGAAAATCAACGAACGCGGAGATTTGAGGCTGCAACTCACCAATATTGAACCGGATTTAGTTAGATTGGTAGAAAGTCACGTACGGAAGTACGTAATTTGTATTAATAATTATTAATTACATTTGATATTATGTAATTAATAATTATTAATACAAATTACGTACTGAATTTTATGTCTATTTATTTTGTTAAATATTTATGAGAAAATAATGTCAAGTTTACTCACTTAACCAACCGCCAAGTTTTTAAATTGGTAAGAATTTTGTATCATTAGGGAAAAGACCTAGAGCTAGGAATTTTAAAGTAATTTGGCTATGGGGGTCTGAGGTATCAGTTCATTTTGGGAAATGGGTCTCTTGGGAATCTTGGGAATCTTTGGGAATCCCTGGTCTAGACAGAGTTTCGTTCTCACAAATGAAAAAAGTAATACGATATGCAACTTACCTAAAAAGACATAATGCAGCAGAAATTAACGCAACTTACCTGAAAAGAAAAAAAAATAGCATAAATTAACTGTGAGAACAGTCGAATCAGAGTTCCTATTTTAAAATATGTAATTCTTAAAAAGCTAGAAAAAAATATCAGAGTTAAGAAAAAGTCAGTCTTAAGACCGACTTGAATTCATTCGAAAGTAATTGAGAAAGCTTGAATATAGTAAAAGCTCATATTGTCTTGGTTTACTCTGAAGAGGAACCAAATTTTGTAATAAAGATTATTATATAAAAGTGTACACACATAGTTTTTGTGAATATATACTATATCCAGGGGTGGCCAACACGTCGATGGCGATCTACCGGTCGATCGCGAAGGGATTTTTGGTCGATCACGATGTTGTGTTGAACGAGAAACAACTGATGACGAATTTTGGTCATCATAGTACATAGACATGAAAAAATTTCAGCAAACAATCGTAACTCATATATACAAACAGTGTGTTTACTTTAAAGTCACAGTTTAAATTTTCAGTTTACCTATAATCGACCAAATAATTCTCTCGTTGTGCAACAAACCACTTAGTCTCTACTAAATTCTGGTAGGTATATTGACACGCCGTCTTTTTGTGTTAAAACTGGTAACAGAGTCATCCTTTTTAATAACACTATTATTGTGAAGTGTGAATGAATGTAAGTAGGCACCCTTTATATATTTTAGCTAAAATTTGTCGAAGACTTATCATTTTTATGATGAAGGGGAACTGGAGTACTTTATTATTATGATGAATGATAAATGTTTTTGTTTAATATGCAATGCCTCTATGGCTGTTTCTAAAAAGGGTTATCTTGAAATACATTACTTATCTCTGCATTGCAAACAACAAACAGATTACCCACTAAATAGTGAATTGAGAAAAAATTAACTTAGGAATTTAAAGGCGCAAATAAGAGCTCAGCAAAACATTTCTAAATATTGTTTAAATCATGACCATGATCGTGACCATCAAATTATAGCAAAAATTGCAAACTATTTTTAGATGGGAATTTATAATAAAGACGTTTTTGGAAATACATATCAGATTCAATTTTCAATTATTTTAAAAATAAGAGTAAAATTATTAGTGGCATTACAGATCTTTAATTTTCCCGAAATACTGTATGCGGCGGATTGAGAAAATAAGTGAAAATGTAAGAGATCATTATAATGACATTAATAGATGTTCTTGTTTTTTTTTTTCAATTTGCTGATTATATATGACACAGCGCAATTGCTTATTTTTATTTGTATGGTTTTTAAAAATTATACAACTAGAGAAGAAATTGCTGGATATGGTTAATTTGAAGGAACAACTAGGAATTTAGACATTTTCAACTTCTTCTATAAGATAATCTTGTTGATTTAAAATTGCCACCTTTTAATTAGTTTCAACGACAACAGCTATATATAGGAAAATAGATTTATATATTTATATATTTATGTTAATATCTATATCATTTATATAAATATATCAAAACGCTTAAAAAATCATTGTAATTGTAATTACAATATTTAAAAATACGTTTTTGAAATCAAAAAGTTAGTTGAAATCTTTTACGTAAGATTTCCTGATTTTAAAAGGGTTCAAATAATGTGAAATATGTGTCGTTTTCCTTTAAAAGTATTTAAATGTAAAACTTATTCCTTAACAAAAACATGTTTGAAAATGAAATTATAGTGGAAATTTGTTAACGCGAAATCATGGGGACTCTTCTGCTAGTTTTCGTGGTATCCGCATTTCTTAGTAAGCGTTGTCTTATATACATACGGAAAAAAATTTGTTCGTCGTTATCTTAATCTTCAGCTCATTATTTCCACAATTTGATGCTCTACTCTTGTTTCGGAACTACATACTTATGTGAACCTGCTTTTCTTTAAATTCAACAAAGACTGAACATCGTTGTCTACTTACTGATACTCATACTGAAATTTCAAATTATAAACACTTGGATAAATGCGGACACAGACTTTTGATTAATGATAAGTTAAAAGAATTTTATCAGTATTTTTTATAACCTAATTTTAAATTAATTAAAAATATGTTTACATAAACTCCTTGTTATTACTTGTTAGTGCACAAAAAACATATTTGAATTATTAAATCTCACGTAGGTAGATCGCGACACATTTTTAGAAAAAAGTCGATCATACGTATGATAAAGTTGGCCACCGCTGATACGATTGTTCAGTACAGTGGAAGTTGTGTTTTATTTAATGAAATCTACCCTCTGTGTTATTTTTATTATCTATTCTAAAGGAAATAGTTAACTGGCGCAGTCGGTAGGATTCTTTTCAAAAGAAAAAGAATCCAGTGATCGACCTCAAATCAGAAAACAAAGTAGTGACATGATTAATCGAATTTTCCGTAACCGTTTTGTGAAACATGATAATTGAATGAAACTAGTAGCCTTTTGTACATGTACTTTATTTTCACAATTTGAAGATTTTTATTAATTCTTACAGGTGTTTCGGTCCAACTGGACCATCATCGCAGAGCGGAAGAAGAAAGAATTTTATTAAACATTAAGAGAATCCTCAGAAACAGTGACCTTGTTCTGACCAAAGCAGATAAGGGCAATAGTGTGACGATACTACGTAGACCTGATTACATTCAGAAGGTAGAGCAGTTCATTTTAGAAAGCGAGGCTAAGGAATTAAACTCGGATCCTACTAAGCGGTACCAGACAAATATCCGAAAACAGCAATTAAGTCTTGTGAAATCGTTCTTCAAGAGAGTTGTTATAAAATCTTTAATATGAACCCGTCGGCACCAAAACTACATGGATTAATCAAGCTGCATAAATCAAACCATCCGATTAGACCAGTGATGGCATATACAACGGCTCCTGCGTATAAATTATGCAAGTTCTATAGTACAAAATTTTTGCAAATAACCCAGTTTAAACCAAAGTATGCTGTTAAGAATAGTATAGAGTTAATTAACGAATTAAAAAACTTAAAATTACCTGATACTGACTATACAATAGTTTGTTTTGATGTAAGTAGTTTTTTTACTTCAGTTTCCTTAGAAAAGTTATCTGATATTGTTCACTCAAACTTGGAAAATTGTGGCTTAGATTCTGGAATGGTATCAGACATGGGAGCCCTGTATGATCTATGTATCAAGCAGAACTATTTTCAATTTAATAATAGATTTTATTCCTTTAAAAACGGATTGCCTATGGGCTCTCCACTTTCTCCTTTATTAGCAGAAATATATATGGATAGCTTGGAGAAACAGATAATAGAAACTGATACAATCTTTAGAGGAAAAATAGAATTTTGGCAGAGGTATGTGGATGACATATTATGTATATGGAAAGGCTCAGACAGCGAATTATATAAGTTTTTAGAATGGATTAACCAAATTGATGACAAAATAAATTTCACGATTGAAGTAGAAAAGGACAAGACTATTAACTTTTTGGATCTTAAAATATCTCATGAAACAGGTAGCTTTAACTTTGAAGTATTTCGCAAGCTTACGTACACGGATAATGTTATCCCATGCAATTCTAAACATCCAATGTTAGAGTCTCGTTTTATAATAAGCATACTTTAAAAAATCTTATTGTAAATTCCAAAAATAAAACTGATAATTTCGCTAAATCAGGTGTATATGAAATACCTTGTGAGGATTGCGAAAGTAGTTATATTGGACAAACTGGTAGAAGCTTCAATACAAGATTTAGTGAACATATAAGATCTTTTAAACTTAACAGAAATGATTCTGCTATGGCCAAACATATGAACGAATTCACACACACTTGTAAGAAAGAAAACTTAAAAATTCTTCATGTTGAAAATAAGGGGAAAAAAATTGAATATTTTAGAAAATTACGAAATTTGGAAAGCAATATAAGGGGGAAAAAACATATTGAATGAACATCTCGAGCCAATTCGTTCAGTTTTGTTAAATATGTTCATCAATAGACAATGATTTTACCAGATTCAGCTACATTCGCAATCCTCTCTTCATGAACATTTGATGGACAAATGTGTGTGCATTTTATTGTATTTTATTTTTATTTTAAGTCTAGACGAAGAGATTCTCGAATTTGTAAATGTATACCAGTAGCACTTGTCCATTCTTTGATGATGGTCCAGTTGGACCGAAACAGCTGTCAGAATTAATCAAAATCTTCAAATTGTGAAAATAAAGTACATGTACAAAAGGCTACTAGTTTCATTCAAAGTAGTGACTTTAACATTAGTTCCTGCGAAGAAACTAGATTTTTGGATGTGTAAGCTTTATGAAAGGAGGCACAGAGGCAGTTTTCGATTCAAAACATAATGGCAGAACAGGAAATCCAGGATCTACAACACACCGTTCAGGAACTAAGGGGGCAGCACCAAAAGGAAATTGCCACCCACAGGCAACAAATCGCTCAACCTATTGCTCAACCTGCAGGATAATTGTTCCAGCTATCAGTGGACCAAATTTTAAATAAATTCCAAAATATAAAAACTTTTCATGAAAAACGAGACTACTCGTTACAGGAATTCATCAGTGCCGTGGAGAATGTTGGAGCTCTGTGTGGGAACAACATTAGCATTTTACAAATTGGCCTTCAGATGGTGTTTAAGGAGAAAATCCAAGGATAAGCCAAACAATGCATTCAGCGACTGGGAGAAAATTTAACCTAGGAGGAAGCGAAATCAGAACTCAAAGCACAATTCAGGCCGAGGAGGAGTTACAAAAAACTACTTAATGATAGCCACAACATAAAGGTAGGTAGTTTAAGAGAATTGTTTTTAAAAATTAAAGTAATAAATTCTCAACTAAATGAATTATATGAGTTTCACGATAGTAAACCGACAAATTATAGTCCGGCAAATAACGATAGGAACTTAATAGATATTGTAAAAGATATGTTAACGGGTAGTTATCGTGCTAATATACGGAACGGAATGACATTAAACGATGCTTTTAACATTTTTGACGGTTTAGGCTTATTGCACGAAAGTGTTGTGATCCATTATATCATTATATATACAGGGTGATTCAGATCAAGATACCTTCCGGTATACCACGCAATTCCTTGAGGTAAGCTGATCAAAAAATTGTTCCACATACCCCCCCTAGAAACCTTCCTTTAGGAGTTGTGGCCAATTGAAGATTTCGCCAATATTCGTGAAACCTGATGGGAATAAATGAGTATAACTTTTGAACCACCCGATAGATTTTCATTATTGTTGGCTTATTAAATAGCCAAGAATAGTAGCTGTCGAAAAGTGTATTACTCTGTATTTTTTAATTAAGCATCTTTAAATTATTCTCAAATAAGTCGAAAATTTTGATTTTTTTTACACACAAATTTCATAAATACCGTTATTTATTTCAAAAACTTTCTTCCATGTAACCCAAATTTATTGCTTCTTATTAATACCCCTACTACCCTCTATCACTGGAAAAAAAACCGCATGCCAATACCTGTATCAGATGCAAATGTAAAGGAAGTAGATCCAGTATAACCTCTAAAGCTGCAATTGGCCAGATACGCATGACACCAGTTACTCCTAGACATGCAAGAAGTTGTAGCTTTTGTAAACTAACTTGAACTGTCTTTTGCTTGTTACCAAACGTGTGAAGCATATATGACAATGGGTAAGGGATGTATACGACCATTGAGTCATTATTATGTTTAACATCCCACGTTCTGCCAAAAAGCCTGAGGCATGTCCACGTCGCCATTGTCGCCTCCTCCAGTACGTTATTTAAGAGGGAGTTCCAGATTAGTCTGCCATCTATGATAATGCCTAGATACTTCACCCCTCATTTAATAATTCCACTACTGTTCAGTCAAGGAATGTTACTTGTTAATAAAGTTTCCTTTTTCTAGTGAATGGAACTATTATTGTCTTACCAGGATTGGCTCGAAGTCCCATTGTTTGGCACCAGTCGCGAACTATGTTTAGAGCATTCTGCATTAGAGATTATCCGATCATATTTGCCCCTGATGGTGATGACCAAATCATCTGCATAGACCTGATTATCATTGCCGGAGTTGGTCAGCTTGTATAGGAGATCATCTACAACCAGCGACCATAATAGAGGGACAGAGCCTTCCTTCCCCTGGGGATATTCGGTAGCAGCCACTACTGTAATCGAGTCCTCTCCAAGGTTAGCTGTAAATCTCCGGTTTTCAAGTACCTATAGATTTTATCCATTTTACAGAGGAGGATTCGATTCCTCTTTTGGCAGGTGCATTTTCAATGGCTTCAAAGGGAATATTGTGAAATGCTCCTTCGAGGTTTAGGAATGCACACGGGGCTGTCTATTTATCCTCCACCGCCTTTTCTACTCCTGAAATAAAACTATGTAGGGCAGTTATAGTAGACTTCCCTGCTTGGTAAGAAAGGGCTATATCAACGACAAGCTGACTGATCTCGATCTCTTTTTGTACTTGGCATCGCTTGGGGTAAGTTGGCTGTGTAGGGACTAACATTTATATCGAGTATCGACTGATATATTACTTTAACAATTAACAATTATTTCTGGTATCGACGGGAATAAACACATCTTAATTCGGGTCTCGACTGAAGTTAAGATATTTACTAATAATTATTTCTGGTATCGACGGAAATAAACGCATCTTATTTACGGTCTCGACTGAAGATAAGATAACACTTTAAGCCGGGTCTCGACTGACTTAAAGAATATTATCTCGGCTCTCGAATGAGATAGTATCTTACTAACGTTAACACTTTATTTCTGGTCTCGACGGGCATAAAGAATTGTTTTAACCCATGATTAGGACAAAGGGTCTTAACATTAGCTTAAAGCCAACCCTCAAGCGTCAAGTTGTAGATCGGTGAGTACCAGTCACTTGTAACCAATTAATATTTATTCATACATCTATTTTTCTATATATTTACATATTCTACATTTCTTGTGCATATTTATCAAATATTATAATTTATCTTTATTCTATATTAATTTTTCATATCTATATTTATATACATTACGCTCTTGACGATTTTACATTGCAACTTTCTGCCAATAAGTGTTTTCAGTGTGATACAAAATTCTCTGACCCAATACTTATATATTGAGTTTTATCCATTCTTGTTAATCGTACATTATAAGTCTGTGGGAATAAGTGTTTTCTAGTGTGTGTGTGGATCTCTGACCTAACAACTTATATAGTACATAATCTGATCTTAATGTAATTAGTGGGCAACCTTAAGAAATAAGTGTGATAATTTATTTAAAGTTAAAACGTAGTGAACAGTATTTGTTTTTTGATAAGAGACTCGACCACTGACCTTGATCCAAATTCACCAGTGCATTCATTTCAGTTTCACTAAGTTCAAATTTGCGTTAACTTGCTCTGAATGTCTTGATAAGATTTAGCAGCAATTCTTCTAGCCCTTGTTGAAGTACGGCTAGAAAGACGGCATCAGCTCTAGGTGATTTGAATGGCTTAAGGGTGCTGACGGCCCATTTAAGTCACTCACAGTTAATTTGTGTTAAAATTTTTTAAATTACAGAAAACTATATTTTCTAATTTTTATTGCATTTATTTTCATTTTTTTTTTGTTTATTTTTTTTCATATTGGTTTTAAGAAGCCCAAAGCTTTCAATTTAACTCTGAACTAGTAGGATTGCATTTAGACGTTTTTCTTTCCTTCATCTACATTCAAAATAATTTTAAGTGCAATTCAAAAAAAAAAAAATATTAGATATAATCAATATACTACAAAGACGTAATGGTACTAGTAATAAGCACACTATAAAAAGTTATGTGTGTACTGAACTGAGCATTCTAATTCTTGATTTTAATATCCTTCAAAATTACCTACCAAAAAGGAAAGGAAGCATTTTACTAAACTGACAGTTTACGCAATTCAATTATCAAAAATGTCATAAATAGAATTAAAAAGGAATCGTTGTTGTAGCGTTCATGAGGAAAACCCACTTTTTTTCTTCATATTCTTAAAAACATTTCATCTTTCAATTCCAATCTCGACACGGTTAAATTCTCCCTTAGCTCTCTCTCTCTCTCTCTCTCTCTGTTTCTGGGCAAAAGGAGTTGAAACTGGATAAATAATTGAAATCCATTACTGGGGGGGAAAGTTTTAAGTATCGAACAAGATATTATAAATATAAAGTAAGTTGGTACCTATAGGAATGATTTTTAAATGCGTGGAAAAATTTCACCCAGCGGAAGTTGATTCGAACCTTTTTTTTTCTTTCTTCTTAATGAGAAAGTTTCTTTCCGGAATGATTATGAATTTTTGGCACAAGAAGAATTTCTTTCAACATAAAATAGAGATTTTCTTCTTTATTTTTTTTTTATATTTTTTTTTTAGGTATTGTTTGCTTTTCTGTTGTTTTGATGAACGAAAAAAACAAATCAATTAAAGCTAAGAACATGAGATTGCAATTAGAAAGTTTATTCTTGAATATTTTACTTTTATTTCAGTGAAAAAATACATTCAATCTCTGGCAATGAAGTTTTGTATTTTTCAGCATTTATTTTTAATGAGAAATGGTCTAATAAAGGCGAAATTTGGTAAAAGCAAGAAACGCAAACAGAGAGAATTGGCTAGTAGCGATCAATAAAATTCATATGTTTTTACAAATAGATCATCTCGGTTTCAGAAATGTTCCTATCCACAATTAGTTCGAGCTAATCGAAGTGTCATTAAAAAAGTTTCTAAATTTAGCAATAAGTTGTAGTTTAAGGCCGATTCACACCGCCGCGCGATAGCGATTGCAATAACGTCGCGATAGCGATAACTAAGCGACCGCGATAAATCGCTACACATAGTTTTCAAGGTAAACGCTCAAACCAATGCGATAGATCATCGCAATACAAAGAATTTGTGCAGCGATTCAAATGTCTGTCGCAGCATGCGAGCTGTGAGATCAAAGTGGATAGTGCAAATTCAAGTGAGTGAAAAACGAATTAAAGTCATATAAAGGAATACCGAATTTTATATGATCTGTATTTAAAACATTATAAAAATAGTACAAAAAGAACAAAGTGGGGTTGATATAGCATAGGAGTTGAATACAGGTTGGGTTAGCTTAAGAGTATTGGTGACTTGGCCACTGCGACCCTGCGGACATCACGACCAGGGTTGATTTATTGTGTCCTTCCCTAGAGAGTAAATCTTGCGTAAAATACAAGTGGGAAGTGTTAAACGAAGTGAGGTTATAGACGTATGTAAAGTCAGCATGCAAATTCGCCCGATTTGGCTCGGAACTGTCTTATAATTTGTCGTTTATTTGTCGTGAAAACCATAAATTTCTTGTGTCCTTTATTCTAAATTAAACTAGATGTGGTGCTAAGTTGACGTCAAGTTGCCAAACCTTATCGGATTGGAAAATTTTACATCTTTTAATTTGTCGTTGATTTGTCGTAAAAAACATAAATTTCTCGTATCCTGTCGTTAATTTGTCGTGAAAAACATAATTTCTCATATTTTTTTTTCTAACGACACGACATATTTATGTTTTTCACGACAAAATATAAGATGTGAAATAATCCAATCCGATAAGGTTTGGCCGAACTCTAGTTTCCTTTAGGAAAAAGGACACGAAATATTTATGTTTTTCACGACAAATTCCGAGGTGTGAAATTTTCCAATCCGATAATTTTTGGTCGAGTTCTAGTGAGTTGCGATGCTAACTTGATGTCACGTCTTAGCACCAGATCCAATTTTATTTAGAAAAAAGGAAACGACAAATTTATGTTTTTCACGACAAATTAACGACAAATTATGAGATATATCCAAGTTAAATCACAAATTATGAGATATATCCAAGTTAAATACGTACGTAGTGCAAGTATAAAAACGTTGTTGGATTTGGAAAATTTCTTCCATTAACTTCAAAATTTATTAAACCCCCCATTTTTTATTAAGAGGGCTCTAAATGTTGAGTGTAATAATTATCGTACTCATTTGAGATTTGTAAAAAAATATGAAGAGCGTATGGGGCCTTTTTTAATAGTTGTTTCAGGCTGTGTTGCAGTAGGATTGACAAAAATTCTCCATTTAGTGGAGAAATTATAAACACGTTTTTAATTATCTACTTATAAGGCTGTGTAAATTAAAGTATTGTACTGATCTTTCTGAGGTTCTTGTCGAGCATACCTCGCTGCTAAAGGAAGCTTCAAGTAAAATTTTAAGGGGAATCCTCAATCGGCAATCGAGGTATGTGGTGCTCTTTAGTATTGATCAGGCAAACATTTGGTGGTATTCATCGAACAAACCGTATTCAAATTTCATCTCTATAGCTGCAACACTTAAAACATCTACCTGCGTTATTACTTTTTCCATATCTTTCAACGTCGATATATAAAAATTTATATTCGATCTCAAACGAAGATCAGTATAAAACAAACTTTTTCAAATTGAAAAACTAAGTTTATCTAGGACACTTAAATTGACACATAATCGTAGTATGTCCACCATCGATAACTACCAGCCAATACAATTGTGAAACTCTAATTTGTCCCATGTTCAGATTTTTCCAAAATGTCTTTATTTGGTTCAGGCATATGCATATAACTATGACTGTGATCTATCGCGTTGGTGTAAAAGGAATTGTGTCGCTAATTTATCGCTATGATTATCGTTATCGTTATCGCAATCGCTATCGTGGCGGTGTGAATCGGCCGTTAAAGCTAAGCCAATCAATTCCGACTTTTGAAATCTCCAAGTTGAGTAACATCATGCTCAAACGCATACGACTCTGAACTAGATTGGAGGATAAACATAGATGTACGCGTCAAAAAAGAATCCATCGATTATTATGTCAGAAAAAATTGGGATGAACCGCCGTATCATGAACTATATGTCTACCCATATCGTAAGATCTACCCTCACATACGGAATATTTGTGTGATGGATGGGGAACTCTCTAAAGAGAAAGAGTCCTTTAAAAATACAAAGAGCTGCTTATTTTGATTAACAAGAGCTTTGGACATAACTCCAACCGTAACAATGGAAGTTAAACTCAACTCCTACCTTTTGGACATTCATGGAAATAAGTAGCAGCAAAAATTTCCCAAAGATTATAAAATAGTCAAGAGGCTGGGTAACCGTATACCCGGATCACAGCAGGATATTGAAGATCTATGCAGATGACTTCATGTACATAAAAGGCTATGAATTACTCTGTTCCACACATTAATCTCAATACAGAATTATCTCATAGAATTCTTAGTATAGATTAGGAAATTCACTAGTTAGGTATTTCTTCTATGAATTGAGAGAAATTGTTATGGTCGTAGCGTACTGCATGCAGCAGTATGCTACACTAAGCTGAGGACACGTATACGGCGGCTTCATGAGTGGTGAAGAAAAGACGGACGAGATGCGACGAGAGAAAAGGAAGAAGAAGAATATCGACATATGTCTTGTTTTTCAAGTGAATCACGCGAGAGCAAGTCATGCCGTGAAGAAAAATCGGAATTTTTTTGTAACATTGGCAGCGGAATTATAATTCCTCACGTAAGTTTCGATAATATATGAACATATTAAATAATTACTCTGCTAATTGTTGGAATACTCACGCAATATAGGGGATTCGATTTGGGTAATTACTTTGTAGAATAGACAAGAGACTACATCCATACGCAGTAGCCACATTTCCATCGGGAAAATTTCAATAAGCCTGCCCAGACAGGGAAATGCAAGGCAGGACCTCGCGTTTTGGTCTCTTTGAACCACGCGTGATAGATTGGATGCAGAATTGAATTAAAAAAAAAACCATCGAACACGAGCCACTTTTAGGGACACTGACATCTATCTGCCCTCAGTGTTGATTGGGTGGTTGGGGCAAGCAGAGAAGGCCAACCATCAGCGCCTTCCTAATGGATGTAGGTATGTGGTGTAAAGGTCCCTTAAGGACTGAATGTGTGCTATGGCCTTTTGTATAGACAGGCACGAATTTATTTTGTATATGGCTGGTGGCAGCGGCAGGTTTTCGTGGAACCTCCCCACACTCTCCGCCAATAGCCGAGGCGAGCTAACATGCCGCCCTGCAGTCAACGCTGTCCACTGAGTGATCTGTCAGCTCATGCTGACAGTCTGGACTTCACGTCCAAGTCAAGTCACTCTCTACATACTACCATAACAAAATATTTTTTTATTTTATATTCAAATGCAGATTGACGATGAGATCCTAAACACGGAAACCAACGCGGACTATTGCGCTAGAAACACCCTCTCACCAAAACTTTCCTGTCCTCTTAAGAAGCGCATCAGGTCTAGGTGACGTATTCCAATAAGGCTGGAATAAATTCTTCTGAGATTCGGAATAGGTTCTTAGCTATCGAAGGATCGATTATTTTTCGTGTCAAAATGAATTATTTTATATAAACAATGTCTGCTTTTTTGGCTCTTTGATAGATTGAAAATAGATCTTATAATCGATTACAAATTGATTCTTGAATCATTGAAAAGTATATTTCATAAGTGACCTGAAATATATTTGAAAACGGTATAGAGTCGATTTTTAAATAGATTTAAATATTTATATTGGTATGGATTGATGTTGAATGGTGCTGACTATTCGCTTACATAATTTTCATGCAATATTGAGATGAAGTGCACATCTCCCATACTAAAGATGGGATGGCTGCATTCAATGCTTCATTTTGAAATTGCTGATTTTACACTAAAAAATTTCTTTTTAGTATGTAATTAAAAAGTTGTGAATAAGAATATAACTTCAAAATAAAAGAATCAAAAGGAATTCAATGATTTGGTAAGATCTACTCAGAATTAAAAATATAACTTCGTTCCACTTCCACTTCAAACTTGCAATTGAGGATTAATTATGCTTTGTTTTACGATCTATTTGACTTATTGAAAAACACATGTTACCGAGGGAAGATCCGAAAATTGATTTCGAATCGAAACTGAATCGATTAAATTCGTATTGGAATCGATTCTAAAATACATGGAATTGTCTTACTGGGATGTTTTTCAGTTCATTCGCAGATACGAGGGCAGACGCAAGCGTATTCAGCCTATTCTGGTCAAAAGCCGTACAAGCACACATAAATTGTTCGGTTGTCTCAGGCTCTCCTTTCAGGCAAGACAGACACTCAAGGTTATCAACAACTCCCATCCTTATTAGATTAGCGTGAATCGATCAATCTGTGGCCGATGATGATGACAACCACAGCAGAAAGACGCAAATTCCGACCCCAAGAAAAAGTTGGAGAAATTCCTATTACACCGAGACGCCATGACCTACAACGAGTTCCCGTCCAAGGAAGAGAGAACCAGAGCCAGACCTGACTAGAACGTCAGCGTTTTCATTTCTTACGATCCTCATATGCCCAGAAACCCATCGAAGAGAAATCTTGTTGTGGATACACATCTTAGCCACAGACGACCTGCAGTCACCCAGAAGATGTTATCCGACCACGACTCAGAGCCATCAAGGCTGACTGACTATCCGGGAGGATAACAATGACGTTTCCCTTGATCTCCACATCAAGAGTTATCTTAGAGAAGTATTAGAAAAGTTCATTAAATTTTGTAATTGGTTCCAATCTCTTCGCACTCTCAACAACTTTCAGCTACGTTCCAATTATATGTTAACATCACAACAAATCATTGTAAAGTCTAAATATTGCTGACTGGAGTCGTTTTCATTGGCCATCACTCTAACCTTACCTAACCTAATTGAGAGTATAATCCGTCCCTAGTATATGCGCAGCATATCACAGATCCAGTATATGCCCACGAGATTTTGCATAACCATTAGTTTTTTGTACAAAAACAAATAAATATTTTCGAGTGCTTTCTAAATTCGTTCGTTTGAACATTAATAGATCTAGAACGAACCTAAATTTAGTTTAATCAACACTAGTGCAGCCGTTAATGCTTAATCGCTTCATTATTATTATTTCCATACCGACAGTCGTGAATTTTACATTCCTTGGAGCCCTTAGACTAGCAATTTATCACTTCAGTTCCAAAGTATTCGAAAGAATTCTATGAATGAGCAACTCATGTTCTCTTTAGACCACGTTTCTCTGCATAGATTCACTTACGACAAAGATCTTTTCCTTTTGATGGTAAGAAAACTTTCTATCTAACTCTGTTATACTTTTCCAAGAAGGCTTTTATTAATCTAAATCATGCTGGTATTACTGAATGGATTCTCCATACAATTCAAACTACACTCTATCTCACTGCAACTTATATTTTGTTTTTTGTCAAGTCACTGTCACCAAGACAGAATTGAAAAATTTTTCTCCAAAGTAGCTCACGTTAATTCAGGTGTACCTCAGAGCTCAATGCTGAGGCCTTTGTAATTTATTTCACTTAAAAATGACATAATAACTGTTATTTCTACACCCATACGCTGGTTTTATATACAGGGTGTCTCAAAACATAGTGATAATCGGAGGCCTGGATGTAGAGCGTCCCTCGGGGAACACAAATCACCTCCATGTATATTCTACGATTTTTTGTAGTTCTCGAGATATGATTTGTTTTCGTTATTTTTCACCAAACGACTAATTCGAATACATGTTTGGTCAGAGTGACTTGAATAATTGAAATAAGTTGCTAATTTTAATTTTTCAATTTAAAAATGTAAAAATGTATTCGAATTAGTAGTTTAGTGAAAAACAACGAAAACAAATCATATCTCGAAAACTACAAAAAATCGTAGAATATACATGGAGGTGATTTGTGTTCCCCGAGGGATGCTCTACCTCCAGGCCTCCGATTATCACTATTTTTTGGGACACCCTGTATATGCTGACTCTAAGCTAAAAACAAGAAATTTACACGTAACTCAAACCTCTGATTCCTCTGCTTTTTGTTTTATATATCTTTTGCGTTGTCTCGACTGTTCCAACAAGATCTGCATTGCCTTTAATAAATTGGGGTCAGCAAATACAGAATTTTTATTCTCTCAAATATAATACCATAGATGGCACAAGAAATAGATGTCGCATGGCATACTAAAACAGAGTATACAGATTGTGAAATGGGTAGTGTATTCTGGAATGGACCATAACATATTTTAGAGCATGCCAAAAGGAAATATTTTTATAATAGCAGTTTTGTATACATTTAACCGACTTCTTCCATACTTCAGATACGAAAAAATATGAATCACTCGATGCATACATCATTTTAAATCTTGTGGTCCATTCCGGAATGGACCACCCCGCCATATAAATTTTGTATACTTTTTTGGTACTGTATGCGACATCTAGTTCTTGTGCCATCTATGATAATACCTACAACACCCAGCTATGGAGCACTTTCATTATATTAATTTCTAATTCACATACATCTTCCAATCTGTATAGTCTAGATACATTAAATTTTCCATTAAGCACACGAGGACGATTCGTCATCCAAAAATAAATAAAAATTCAAATTCCAACACGAAATTATATTTTTAACAAAGAAAAGTAAATTCGCTTAATAGTAAACCAGAGAGATCATCGACTTAGCATAATTTCCTGGAAATTTATATTCGTACAGTGGCATTCATCCCGTCGAAACAACCCTTATAAAGCGATATCAGATAATTAAATCTTGTCTGAAGAGGCAGAAAGTTAAGTTTATGAGTGTCTCAGGAGTCAGGACTATATAAGAAGCACGGCTGGCTAAAAGTCTATTCGATGAGAAAATCCTATGTAAAAATAAAAAGGGAGTTAACTTTGGAAATTGTCCAAAAGTCTTGGTATAATGAAAACCTTGTGACATACTGCGATCACATCATTTTTGTTTTTTTTTTTTTTTCAGTTTTATTGCTTCGCTATCTTGTGCATTGTTATAAAGACGTTCATGTGGGTTGAGCAATTGTTTTGAGTTTGGAAAGATTTTAGTATATAAATCAAGGATTTTTTTTTTAAGTTTGCATCATTGCATAAAATCTTATCTCAAGCCTCAGTAAGAGTAGGACTGCACTTACAGAAAAATATTAATCTTAGCTTTTTGTGGCACTAATGAACATAATAAAAGCTTTTTACGCTGTTATATTCGTTTCTACAATTTTGGCGACAGATTTGTTTTTATTATTATCTAAAAAGTAGAGTAACGATTTAAGAAATATTAATGAATTCTGGGGGCGTTCTAATAGCGCTATTAAAATCAAAATATTTGAGATTTACGAATTCGCATTATGAGGCTAACATCATAAGTATTTCCGTGTGTTTTAATATAATAGCCAAATTCATAAAAGTGTCTTCAAATGAAATGCCGTAATATCATAGAGGATGAAGTTTCCAACTGAAAATAGGTCAGATCTTAATTGTGGCAAATTGAGAAGAAGTAAGAAGAAAGTGATGGGAGTAGAAGAGAAGTTAAGGCACGTTAGTTTGACACCAGTGGTGACCCCCTACTACAATTAATGTCGATCTACTACGTTTTCACATATGTAAAAATCTACTTCTCAAGAGCAGATTTGACTTCATTTTGACAAAGCTCTGAAAATAAATCACCGGTTTCTATTTCTGCAAGCTTAACACTCAAGTAGTGCTACATATAACCGGCGAGAGTATACTATTCAATAGAGATCGCTTGAACAGCTGTTCAATAGAAAGAGATTATCCACCAGATCAGGAACAGTGATTGGACTTTGCTACTATAGTAGCAAAATTGCTACCTTTTAAGCATATTTGCTACTTTGCTACACTGTAAAAAATATTAGGACTATTCCCTAAAATATAGGAAATTCTTCCTAAAATTTAGGTAAAACAAACCAACATTTTAAGGTTTATTCCCTAAAATGTAGAGAATATTCCCTTCATTTTCATTAAAATGTAGGGAATAGTCCCTACACTTTAGGGAATATACCTAACATTTTAGGGAATATTCCCTAATCTTGTCGAAAAAAAACCTAAGCTTTGTGGCAATTTTGTGCAATTTTTTTACTGTGTACTTTAAATCCAAATTAGCTACTTTTCCCTTTTTCACATTAATCGTAACAAAAAAATAAAAATATTTTTAAAAAAAAATCTATTGTGAATGTTAATGCTGCAGATTTTCTGGGATTTTTTATTCAATTTAAAAAAAACTGCTAATACGAGAAAAGGAAAGAAATTGTGGAAAAAGAACACGCGGATTCTACGTACGTTAAATACGTTTTCATCTTGTTTGCGTGAAGGGCGCCGAAGCCGATGCATTTACCTTGATATTGCTGTACTGGACAAGACAAAAGGATCATTGAGTTCGTTTACATGAATACTTGAGTACTTGACTTAAAATCCACTTCAAACTCAAGTAGGATTTTTGGTTGAATTAATTAATTCCAATTACTTGACTTGAAATTTTCTTAAAATTTACTTAAAATGACATTTTACCTTTGAAAACTCTGCATTAAGTTCAACACATAAGTGCAGATTTTTAGACAAATATCTTTAGAAAAATGCTAAAAATCACTACCTGAATTATCAACAATAATCTTCTTCTTGTTCCTCTCTGCCGTTTTCATAATTCGCACAAATATGAAAAACGTTCAAGTACTGAAGTTGCGTTTACAAGAATTTTTTCAAGTAAATCGAACAAAATTTTGTGATTTACTTGACTCAAGTATACTTGAAGTCAATGCGCGTTTACATGATATTTTGATTACTTGATCTCTACTTGAAATATACTTCAAGTATTCATGTAAACGTGGCGTGTTTCTTTGAGCCATTAAGGAATTGTGTTTTGTCTTGTGGTGATTATTATGAATATTTCACTTCAAATGCATTTACACTTTTCAGCACGTTTTGACTTTATTTGATCATTGTAATTGTCAATGTCATTGCTTGCTGAGCTGATGCTATTTGCTGTGTTTGATAATTGCTATATAAATTAATTACGCATTTATGTTGTGAATTTGAGATTATTTTTTGATTTCTGGTGATTGCTGCTGTTTATTGTTGAGATTATATTTATACCAACAACAAAAAGGATAAGCAAGCAGCCTTGGTACTGACAACACATCAGTAATGAGAGTTGAAGTACGGGAACTAGAGCACGATTAGAGACATTGAATAAACATTTATTTTATTTTAGATGCACTCGCCACTCCCTCCACTTGTGTCTTACGGCTGCTATGAAAAAAATTAAATTCCTCGGAAAGTTGAAAATTTCCTTTCTTGCGTATATAATCATTTTGTCCATAGTGTTAAGACGCAAATTGAGTTGGCAGAATTTCAAGATAGTTTTAATTTAAATTTAAATAAAATTCTAAAATCAAGCGATACACTCTGGTTGGAGCTGAAGCAAGTCATTATAAGAATCTTGGCGCAGTGGTGAACTTTACTTCATTACTTCACTCTCTTTACCTTTGAAACTCCTCGTAATTTTGATGCAAATTCAATTTTTGATTGTCTAAATAGTTCGGATATAAAATTATGAGCAATTTCTAATAGAAGCTTGGACAACATTCGAAATATGCAATTGCGTTTTTGGTCCGGTTTTATTGCGTCTGCTGGGTCTCTGCTGGTTCTCGTGCCTTATGGCTTATGAATATGGGTAGTAATGTATCTCCATTGGAGAAGGTAAGAATGCTCTTTAATGTCTTTGCCTCACGCTCGAATGGCTTCAATGTTTGTTATCTTAATGCTAGAAGTCTTAGGAATAAAGTTGGTCTGCTGCAGAAGATTTTCGCGAGTTCTAGTGTTCATGCTGTACTGGTATCTGAAACCTGGTTAAATGAAAATGTAATATCTCAATCAATTTCTTTGCCTAATTACAATATCTTCCGAAGCGATCGTGTCAATCGTATCGTATCAGTGTCGAAGTCGACTCAGGTTTCGATAAGTGTGTATTAATTAGTGTTTATTGTCCACCAAACAGTTTTAACCATGAAACAGCCATGCATTTTAAAGAGTCTGTGTCGCTCCAAATCTTAAGAAGTCGCAACGTTAACATCTGTGGCGATCTAAATGTTAATGATCTTGGATCTGGACCTTCAGTTGACAATCTGCGATATTTATATAAAACGCTGAATTTGGAGTTAGTCAATCATCTTCCTACTTATTTCAACGCAAGCAATCCACCTCAGCTTGATCACATTCTAACAACTAATATCCATAAGGTTTTATTCTATAACCAAATTAGTTCGCCAATGGAATTCGATCATGATTTCTTATACTTATCCTATGATCTTAAGCTCAAAAATATTGCGGATACTATTCGTTTCGCTTACCGTGATTATAAAAACCTAAACTATGAGCAGCTTTTTACGGACTATAGACTGTGGCAGAATATTCGTCACTTGGGTGTATATGGACGTGATTCTCCCAAAGTAAATTACGATCCAAATGAACTGAATGAGTTCTTTTCCACAGGTTCTGCAGTTGCGTGTTAATGATTCTACTGAAAACTATCCAGTGGAGGGCTTCGCCTTCCGTTGCATTAATGAGAACGAAGTTCTTCTGGCTATGAATGCAATCAAATCTGATGCAACAGGACCAGATGGATTGCCTCCACGGTTTATTAAGATTATTGCACCTAACATTATCAAAATCCTTACTCATATATTGAACCACTGCCTCATGATGTCTCAATTTCCCAGTCAGTGGAAAAGAGCGCTTGTGCTGCCTATCCCAAAAAAGTCCCCGGCATCTGTACTAACTGACTTTAGGCCTATTAGTCTCCTGTGTTTCTTGGCAAAGGTCTTGGAGAAGATAATTCTTATGCAGGCTGCGAACTACATCGATCGCAATGGATATCTGACTTCTTGGCAATCTGGATTCCGACCGAATCATAGTTGCGAAACTGTTATGCTTAAGGTTTCACGAAGCACTCGACAAAGACCAACTTACGGTCCTTGCTCTGCTGGATTTCAGTAAGGCATTCGATTCCATCAATCATTGCAAGCTGCTGGGAAAACTTTCAAAAGAATTTCTATTTTCTTCATCTGCAGTAAAGGTTCTCAGGAGTTTCTTGAGTGGACGCAGTCAGTTTATTAGAGTGAATGAGGTCTGCTCGGAGTTCCTCAGGGATCCATACTTGGCCCCTTACTGTTCAGCCTATACATGAATGACATTACTGACGTAATATCAGATGCTTCCATCCATCTATATGCTGACGATGTGCGAATGTATCTGAGCAGGCCGATTGGCTTGATGGAGGACTGTGTATCCCGATTCAATGATGACCTGCAGCGTGTATATAATTGGTCACTACAAAATAACCTGGAGTTGAATCCCAGTAAGTCAAAATGCTTAGCGATTTATAGGAATGAAATTGATCCTAATACCGTCCCACCAATACACATTAACAACACCGTACTACCATATGTTGATTCAGCTAGCGCTCTTGGCTTTCAGCTTAACTCTAGGTTCACCTGCTGTAAACATATTGGTGTCACGATAGGAAAAATATATGGGTGTCTGCGGCAGTTATGGCTGAGCTCTAGTTTTCTCTCACTACATATGCGGATGAAGCTGGTCAAGGCTTTAGTGGTCCCTCACTTCACATATGGTAGTGTGGTTTTCTTTGACCTTGACTCGGTCTGTCGAAGGCGACTCTTGGTAGCATACAATGATGTACTCCGCTTTGTCTTTAAGCTGCCTCGCTTCAGTCATATATCATCTTATTCAACATGCTTGTTTGGTTGTTCTTTGGATGCATACCTAATCCAATGCAGGTTAAAATTTCTGCACAGACTAATATATAATCAACAGCCCACGTACCTATTCGAAAAGCTTAACTTCTTACAATCGGCTAGACACAGGAATCTTCTAATCCCTCGTTGTAGATCACGATTTGGCCAGCATTCTTACTTTTCCCAATGTGCTCGCCAGTGGAATCTATTGGCGCATGATATTCAGTGCACGAGTGGCGGTAGAGCTTTTGGTAGACTTATTAAATCAGTGACTCTTGTCTAAATCGGCGGTTATCATAGTTTTGAACGTTGCTCCACTAAATCCTAGCTTTTTGCTCTTAAATATTCCATAGCTTAATTTTATACATATAAGTATAGTATATTCTCCTCATTAAATTTTTTTTTTTGCACTCAACTCTAATATTACTTTATTGTTAATTTTGTCTAATTAGTTCGTAGTAATTTTTTTCTCTTTTATATTTTTTTCTCTCTTTTTCCTATTGAATCCAGCACACTACTGTACATCTTAAGATTGTAATGATCTTTGTAATGGGAATAAATTGTTATTATTATTATTATTAAAAATCGTATATAGCTAGAATACATTCAGTTGACTGCAAATTTAATGACGGTTCATTACATCTTGAGAAATCAAGAATGTTTTTTGGAATTAAATTTGCACAATTTCAATGTTAAAATGCCTGTGGAAATATTAGTAATATCCAAAATAATCTACTGACATTTTACATAGAATTGTGCCAAAAAATGTTCCGATCTTAATGATCACAAATTGAGACTATTAGAAAATTTAGATCCAAGGAAAATTAGAACAGGCGAAATGACTTGAATACTTCCTTTAGTTGAAGCCTACTTACTTTTCATAATGAAATAGATATTGAAAAACTTAATTAAGAGTGAAGGCTCCTCAAAATCTTTGAAAAATTAGACCAACTTGTTGATTGTAACGATATTGCTAAAACTTAGCTAAATTTATCAAAACAGAAAAATAAATCGTTTTGAACAACGAATTT